>CAWUFW010013535.1:0-470169 GCA_963921515.1 Calotriton arnoldi
CACAGCTGCACCAACTGACAAGTAACAGGTAAGTGGCAGGAACACAAAGTGCAGTGGGTCGGAGGGGGACAGCTGAAGTACAACACCCACCAGGCCCCCACTCCCACAGACCAGCAAGGTGGAGCACTCCCCACACCCATGTGTCAGGCACAGCTGCACCAACTGACAAGTAACAGGTAAGTGGCAGGAACACAAAGTGCAGTGGGTGGGACGGTGGACAGCCCAAGTACAACACACACCAGGCCCCAGTCCCACAGCACAGCAAGGAGGAGCATCCCCACACCCCACACCCACGTGTCAGCCACCGCAGTGCACAACGACAGCCGAAAGGCAGACATCACGGTCCACAGCAATCGGTGTCAGTGGGTGTACAGCCACCCCCACGACCCACTACACCCCCCACCCCCACAGACCTGCAACATGGAGCACCCCCGCTAAGAGCCATGTGGCATCCAGTACAGTGCACGCACGAACAACTTGCAGGTGGGAAACTGGACAGGGCTGGATTACTGGAGGCATGAGGACCATAACACCACCAACACATGGGACATGTCACGTAGCACACGAACACGCAGCACCGCCCACCGTCACGAACAAGTGAACAATGTGCACACGGACATGAACAGCAGACTCACACCCCACATGACCCATCACAGACATAGCAACACCCAAGGAGCCACGTCTGCATGCACAAGCCACACTGAATATAGTCCCACACGGCAGCCACTGTGCAACTCATCACACACAACCGAAACACCATTGAAGTCCTGTCCATGTAGCCCCTACTGCCTGTCAACCACACACCCCACAACTACGCCTATGTAAGACAAACAACACTAGACGCAACAGAGCGAAACAACAGAAATGCACACGAACACCACTGAACCCATCAAACTCACAGACACACCATGCACATACAACATACCATCCATCCATCCATCCCATCCGTCAGCCCCGGTCTCATGAAAGGCATGTCATCCACACATACAGCAGTCACGCTAAGACACATGCCCATGACCAACCATGTGCCAGAAGTCAATTAAGCGCACGACACACTGTGAGCAACAACACACAACATGGGCCACACCCCCGAGCACTGCAGTGATGCACATGGCACAGGGCAGCACGCACACCAAGGAGATGGGACAACTGCAATACGTTGGCTGGCACACAACTATCACTCACTCATAACGATGCGTCCAATGCCATGTCCAGTAACCACAACAGACAGCAAATATGCAGGGCATGTCAGGCATGCACACACCTCAGACCATGCACTGTCATGCTGCCACAACACATGTCACGTTCGGCACCCATGGCTCACAGCATGTACCCCAAAAGCATATACCCTCCCAAATGCGAATCTGGGGCATGGCCCCCATGTTGCCATATGCGTTCCTAAGCGTTCCATTTGAACTCCAAAAGCAAAGTACAAACCAGACCCAGGATGGGCCAGGAGCCCGCATACACCAGAGTCACAATGAGTAGGGGCAAAGCAACACACCCATCGGCATGGCCAATCCGTCCCATGCCACATGTGCACAGCACACAGTCCCATTGCCTAGCACACACAACTACAGATGCCACAGCCACACACTCGCCTCCGGGAAATCCATGTACGAGATTGCACGAACTGCCAATGTCAGACGACTAATACATACTTCGCCAGGTGCAACACAATAACAAATCTCATTCTCTCCACAGGTGACGAACTGCTGGACGCTGGGGATGGAGACAGCAGCCAGCACAGCCAGCCTACAAGCCCCCAACGAGGACACACGGATCTGGAGGATCTGTCCACCTCTTCGGACACGGACCACCAAGCTGGCCCATCTGGCGTGGCAGGGCCCAGCCGCTCCCCAGGACCCCTCCTACCCACCAACCCATCATCCAGGGATGCTGAACAGTCCCAGTCCCCTGCTGCCACTGTCGTTGCGGCCACACCCACGGTCATTGCGGCCACTACCACTGCCGCAACCGCCACCATCGCCGCACCGACCACCACCGCCTCCACCACCACCACGTCTTCGCTGGCACCAGCCCCAGCGCAGGTGGTGGCCCGGCCGACTGGATCCACCCTGGGAGCCACAGCGAGGACCGTGGTGAGCAATGTGGCTAGTGGGCAGGCCAGTGGCAGCAGGACTGGTAGGAGGAGCAGGGTCAGGGAAACGCCAGCCTCCCCTGGGAGCCATGCCCTGCCTCAAATGGACAGAGTCCTTGGGGCCTATGAAGAGGCCCAAGGACAATGGGCCAGGTCTGCTACTGACACGCGGGAGGTGCTGGGGGTGCTGAGGTCCATGGACGCCCATATGGGCCAATTCGTGTCCCGTATGGACCAACTCGTGGACCTCATGGGCCAGCTGGTGGTGGCGGTGGGGTCACAGGCAAGGCCAGCAACACCACCTCCGCCACCACCTGCTAGGGCGCAGGCTCGGGCAGCAGTGTCCACTTCCCCTGCGTCCACAGCCAGTGAGCACACCTCACCCACCACCAGCAGGTCGCCACCACACACCCCCTCCCAAACGTGGAAGGGGCCGTCCGAAGAGGAAACAGATCTCCCGGGAGGACTTCGCACGCTCCAGTCGCAAGTGAGGCAGCCAGCCAGCCTTCCGCCAGCCTTCCTTGACCAGCCACTGCATTGACTTGCTCTACGATCCCACTCCACACAGCCATCTGGATGGCATGTGTGTGTTGGACTATGGACATAGAACCAGTGGGTACACCCTGATCATCACGCAGCCATGACCGACAGCTCATTGTCACTGCACGCACCACTTTTGTCATCACCTTACACACAATCACATGTCACAGTTTGTAATAAATGCACCTTTTTCACTAACTGCTGTTTGTGCCCTGTGTCTTTATTGTACGGAATACAACGGCCACCTTGGGCGGAAAGGCACCTGATGCGTGGCATGGAAATGGAATCCGGAGGGCCTGTAGGGACCTAGGGGTGGGAGACAGAACAGGAGCACATTCAATGAGTGTGTCACACACCCATCACACAGTACATGTCAACAACTACAAGCAATGTACACACATCGCACAGAGCAATAGGGCACAATGCCACAGCCACCAACAGTGGCATACTACCCTGGCCATGGAGCGTTGACACACTGCACGCAGTGAACATACGGCCACCCTGACACAGCACACACACACCTGCATAGATACAGACACATCATCCGTCGTACATGGACACTCACCGTCAAGTGAAGTAGCGGGCGATGAGCTGCTGGCGCACATTCCCAGCTTCCTCCTCTCCGCTGTCCACCTCACTCGAGCTGTCCTGGTCTGCGGGCTGGGGCCCTGGTTGATCTCCGTCATCCACAATGAGGGGGATCTGCTTCCGAATGGCCAGATTGTGCAGCATGCAGCACGCCACCACTATCTGGCACACCTTCTGTGGGGAGTACGCCAGTGCACCCTCGGTGCGGTCCAGGCACCTGAACCTGGACTTGAGGAGGCCAAAGGTACGCTCGACCACACGTCTGGTCTTCCCATGTGCCTCATTGTATCGATCGTCTGCTGGGGTGCGAGGATTCCTCAATGGACTGAGCAGCCATGCCCCATTCGGATACGCAGAGTCACCTGGGTGTGAGGGACACAGAGAACCGTTGCTATTCCAACTGGACAGGGGACAGCATCGCACAACCAGCACGCTACACCACTCCACATACTCACCGACAATACAGCCACGATCCTGTTGCAGATTGGCCATCAGTCGTGGCAAGATGCTGTTGCGCATTATGTGTGCGTCATGGGCCGAGCCTGGAAACTTTGCACACACGTGGGTGATCACCATGTCCGCAAGGCACACCACTTGCACATTCAGGGAGTGCGTGTGCTTCCTGTTGCGGTACAGGTGCTCAGTGGCCTGTGGTGGAACAAGGCCAACATGAGTGCAGTCAATGGCTCCCACGACGTGTGGGATTCTGCCAAGGGCATAGAATGCACCCTTCACTGCCGCCAATTCACGAGCCCTGGGGAAGCGGATGTACCTGTTCCGGTACAGCATCATGGCTGCCAGTACATCCCTCAGCACCTTGCTGAACATGGGCTGGGACATCCCTCCTCCACTGCCCACTGTGTGCTGGAATGACCCAGTGGCGAAGAAATGCATGGCGGCCATCACCTTAGCCGTGGGGGTGACAGCAGTCGGATACACCCTGCGGGGACGGAGATGGGGCTCTAACATGGCACACAGTCGATGCAGAGTTGGCCTGTCCAGCCGAAACTTCCTGATTACCTCTGTATCGTCCATGTCCGCCAGCAATTGGTATGGGCGGTCAATGTTCGGTCTCCGCCTGGGTTAAATGGCAGAGGACACATGTCAAAGCAACACGGCACATAGCAATTTCGCATACACATCACTGACATGACTGAGCAAGCACATGAGCCACAGCCCAGCTGTCAAGCTGGGACGGCACGGCCACAATACACTTACACAGGTCTCCCAACAATGGCAATGGCAAGTGAGACATACCACTGCCATGTGCATGCACATGGGGATCTAGGCCCCAATGACTTGCGGGGCGTGCTGATGGGGACTGACTGCATATTCGTCAAGCGGCAACGCCACGGCAACATGAGTGTCTGCTGAGCATGGTACTGCTTCCGAGGCTGGATGAGTATGGCACACGACGACGACGATGTGGGCACGGGCTGAGCGGCCAATACAAGTGGGACCTGTGGCACGAGGGGATATGAGACAGTAGTAGGTGTCAGCACTGCACCCTATGTACAGCACTGTACGGATCACAGCTCCCGAAACATTGACTGGTGTCCACATTGACAGCCCCATGCCAAGACGGCTGTGTGCTTGCAGTCACACGTCACAGGTGAGAGGTTACATTGCACGTGCCAGGTGGCAGTCGTACATAGTGGGAGCTGGCATGTGTGTGCATGTGTCTCCTGTTCAGGATCCACCAGATGGGCGCTGACTCTGTACTGACCATTGGACACAGCATGTTCCGTGGAAGGCTTGTGTGTGTGGGATGGTGGCACTGGATGTGCCTCCGTTGGGTGGGGGGCCATGCACAGGGCGGGTACGTCGATGATTGCGCATTGTTGGTCACGGTGGGTGCACCAGCTAAGATGTGTTGCCCTGTGTTCAATTCCTATGTCCGCATGATGATGGACTGTGGATGTGGGCAGACTACACATTGGTCGATGTGCTGTCTATATGCATGTGCCTTCACACCAGGCACAGCTGCCCCTGCACATGTGACCCCTGCTGGACTCGCTGCTGGGTCTGTGGAGCTGATGCACCTTCTGCGCGTGGGGCGGACAGCTCTCCTCACTTCCCTCATTGCGCATGTCATGTCTTTGCCGCAGGTGACATGGATCATGGAGGGCCCACATGTACGCGTGGGTAGGCTACACATGATTGTTCACTGGTCGCCACCCCCAGTCAGTGTTTCGAATGGGAAGGTTGTCGTGCTGGTGGTATGTTCGATGTGGCGGATGGGCGGGCCTAGGTGCGGGCTTACATTCCGGACATGGGGGGTAGTTGGATTGGCGACTAGTTGCAGTACACACGGGACACGTCTCTTCCTTTCCACATCTGGGTCATCCCTTGTACTAACTGACAGTGATACAGTCATCTTCGCCCCAGCCCTCATGTCCTCCCCTCGCCCCCCAATATGCATGCTCACCTGCGAGGCTAGCGCTTGCACAGGCAGCCCCAAGCTTGCACCAGAGAGGGCAAGGAGTGTATGTGTGGGTCCAGTTGCACGAGTGGGCTGTCTCAGGGTATGATGTGTGGCGGGACGCCGTCCACCTGCGTGGTGCCCCAAATGGAGACCCGGCCTGCATGGACTATGCATCACAGTCTTCGCCTTCCGGATCCGCCACCTGCGACACCCAGTGGCTGTGGCTGCCCTTGCGGCCATGCCGCGTCCGTCTGTGGCTGATGGCCCACACATTCACTCTTTGGCCTCTCTGGGGAGGGCTCAGGGGTGGTGGCGCACGCGCTTGCACTTAGTCGCAATGGCATGTGGCGTGGTTGGTATGATGGGCAATGGATGGGATGGTGCGAGCCACCTCCCGTGACGTCAGTGCTGCTCGTGCTGTGGTGCGTCCCCCTACACTTCCATTTGACTTTTTGCCATGCTGGACGTTGAGGTTCTATTGCCTGCGTGATATGACCAGGAGGAGCGCGAGGAGACCTCTCACACACCATGCTCCACTGCCATCCCGTGCCCTGTATCGCCTGTGCGGATTGACTATGTTGGGGTTACACCTGGTCGACTGGGGCTGTGTGTGCCTTGTCAAGGGGCATGGCGGGCGCACAACAGGATCCAGCTCGTCCACAGAGGGTGGGCTGAGGTGCGCCTGGTACCGCTTTGTACGTGTGCCCGGCTGCTGTGCACACACGTGTTCACTCCCCCCGACAGGTGTCCTCTCACAATGCCCAGGGAAGCGGTGGTGTACTGTTCATGAGCCCTCCCAACACGGCGTGCTCCAACTTGGCATGTGCGCATCTACCCGTCGCACCCACCCACCTGGGCACTGCGTCCATACGACTTCACACGACACATGTGTGTCTTCCACAGTAGTGCTACTCATTTGCGTTGACATCCAATACCAGTGGACTACATGGTCATGTCACGACTGCCGTGTACTTCACATACTCTCATCCTCTCTCATTCGTACTTGTGAAATGAGTCAGCGGAGACAGTTCTGGTTTCAAACATTATATTGAGTCTTCTGTCCTCTGTGATGCAGTATAGTGGACACTACTGGCAGCGGAATACATATTGAGGATATACTGAGCATGATTACAAATGGGATAGGGTGTGGGGTTACATCTGCTTGGCCAAGGCTGTGCTAATGTACATTTACGTATAGCTGCGGAGCTGCGGACTTTGACACAGACGGTATACATGTAGCCTACCAGACCGCTCGGCATCATGGGCACAGTCCATCTCAGTTCCATGTGACAGGTTTGCTGCGGTTGTTCCTCATGCACGCGTGCATGTGAGATGACATCAGGGCATGTGCTTGCGTGCATGCAGCGGCGTGCCACTTGTTGTTGCACTGTGGTGGTTACTGGACATGTCACAGTCACTGGGGTCGTGTTGTTGTTGTATGCACTTGTCGTCCATGCAAAGGTCCTGGTATGGGATTCCCGGGGCGGGGGTGGGAGGGGTGCAGCACCCACAGACTCCAGGCGACCTATTCATGTCCACTGAGCGGTGTGTGTGTCCATGTGCGCTGGATCCATGTCGTGTCCTGGTTGTTCGTGCAGTTCCGTCCATGTGGGTGCGATACACAGAGCCCATGCCACTGCCTCCCACGATGCATGCGGTGTTCCTGGATGTGATGGGGAACAGTGTGCATGTCCCGGTCATATCCGATGTCATGGCGATGTCGTTGATGGTGTGGTTACAGTTGCCGGTCGTTTGGTATGGCTGTTGTGGTGGTGACTGGCCAGTCCGTGCGGAAGCTGAGCATGGGTGCGGGGTTGGACTTCATAGGTCAGTCGGGGAACCTGCGTTGTGGTCCGACGTATTTACAGGTTGTCAGGTATGCGATGCCGTCCAGCAGGGCTTCCATGTCATTGGTGGTGTACATGTTTGCCAGCCAATGAAGCGGATGGTGGCTGTCAAGGTGTTGTTCGTAGGTTGTCCCTTGGAGGACCATGATGGGGCATGCTGGGTGACATTCGATGTAGCTGTTCTCGATGATCCGTCGTGTGGAGGCACAGTGGTTCCATTTCAGTGCGCGTGCGATGTTGGCCACATACGCCATGCCCCCATAGGCAGAGCAGGCCCTGTCGTGTGCGTCCAGAGGGAGGAGTAGTGGTAGCAGGTCCGCCTTCAGACATGCCGGGTTGGAGAGGCATATCTCGACGGGATGCTGGTAGGGACACCTCCGACAGTAGAAGACGGGCATGACGCAGCTGAACAATGTGATGCGGTAAGTCAGTCGGTAACTTACGTTCAGCAGGGACAGGAGATCGCATCCCAATGTATGTATCGTGCTGGTTTGGTACAGCTTGAGCTCTTCGGCGTAGTTGGGTAGGTGTGTTGCGGTTGCCATTTCGCAGCGGTGCGTTGTGGTGGCGTGCTCCGGCTGTGTGTGCAGTCTGCAATGTGCACGCTCCGAGGTTGCTGTGAGCTCTGTGTAGTCGTAGGGAGACAGGACTTGTGTTCTGTTGGCTTGTTTGGAGGACACGGGCCCTCTTCCCACATGCTTCTCAGACAGTTCAAGGTCAGTGCTGTGTGACTCCTTCCAATTAACTTGCATGTGGCCGACATGGGGGAGTGTTTTCTTCTTTCTTCCCCGTCCGTTGTGTGCTTCTGTGATATGCGCTATCTGCCGTGTGGTCGGTCTCCTCGGCATGCCTGTGTTGGTCTATTCTTGGACAATGGCTGTATTCACCGGCTTCTGTCGTAGGGCTGTGGTTTCGGTGTTGGAATGGAAGGTCATTCAGTGCTGTCTGCTCTCCCTTGTGTGGGCGGCAGGCTGCCTTTCCGCTCTGCGTTGGGCCTTGTGTGTGGATGTAATTCTTGGGCCACCTGTTGTCGGTCACCGGGCTCTTTGGTGTTCCGTTTCATGTGTCTTGTTCATATGTGCAGGGTGGTATGGGTTTTTCAGTGTGGTACTGGCGTTCCTCTTCCCGAAGGGGCCCTGCTTCTCCTAGTTGGTGTTGCCGCCGCTGTGTGCTTCGCCATGTTTGTTACACTGGGGTGTGTCCTGCTGTTGCGTGACTTCACTGACATGTGTGCGTCGGTTGTGTGGCGTTGGGTGTTGTCCGTGAATTGGGCGTTGGGGACATGTCTGTGGCCGGCCTGTCACGTGTCATGTGCGTTCGGGGTGGGGCTGGTGTGTGTGCTGCTTGGTTGTGTCCCTGTGTCTGTGTGCGACGCATGCATGGCGCTGCGGTTGGCCTCTGCGTTGTGCGCATGTGTGGCGGCGTCATCGGCGCTTTGGGGCCGTGACGGGGTGGTTGGTTCCTAGTCCCAGGTGGTGTGTACACATGTGTTCCGCGATGTTAGGATTTGGCCTGTGTGTCATATGTGGATGCGATGGTGGATGTGTAGTGTGCACGCGCTGGTGGGGGGTTGTCCGCTTTTTCCTCCCTTGCACTGTGTGCGCTGTTTGCGTGCACTTGTTGTGTGTGTGCCTACCTGCGTCTCCGCGGTACGTTGCGTCCTTGGTGGTGCATCAGCAGAAGCATGGGAAGGGCCTGCAGTGCTGGATTCATGCCCGGGGTGCCGCTTCTTCGTTGTCCGTGCTCTGCGTCCGTGTTTCCGCCTCTCTTTCACGTGCGGTGTCTCTTTGCCGTGGGAGCCGTTTGTTTGCGGCATCGTAATTTATGCACCGGGCGGGACGTGTTTCGTCGGACGGTGTGTGTCAGTTGTGCTGCGCCGCTACGTGTGCGGGCGCACTTTGATGGCGGACGGTGTTGCTGGCTTGCCGGCGGTGTTTGGCCTGCTTTTCGCATCGTAATTGGGCGGGCGTGTGGACTGCTGCGTGCCGGCGGTAACTGGTGGTTTTTGCATCCGCCAGCACGGCGGTAGTGCTTCCGCCCGCCATCGTAATGGGCCCCATAGTTGTTAAAAATATAATTTTTTATTATTGTTATGTATGTTAGTATATATTTTATATGTATGTGATGTATGTTTTTTTGTATAAGAATTGTTTGTATTTCTTTTTATTTGAATTTTGCCCTTTTAGTTCCGTAGTGGGTTGTGGGTTTATAGGGGAATAGTGTGGGAAGTAATTTAATTATATTAAATTTATTCATTTTTTTAATTTGAATTTTGCATTTTTATTTCCGATGCGGGTTTTGGGTTTATAAGGGAATAGGGGGGAAGTTTTAATTATATTACATTTATTGATTAATTTTTATTTATTAATATTTGTTTAATTGATATGTTATAGTGTTAAATATGTAAAGTAAGTTATTAATAATTAATTCATAATTGGTTATTAATTAATTTTAATTAATTAATTGGTAATTAATTATGGTAATTGTGTCATTAATTTTAGGTGAGTGTTGTGGTGTTTATAGGTGTAAAAGGTGGGAAGTAATTTATTTTTGATTTATGAATTAATAATTGGTTAATTAATTGTAATTGATTAATTGGTTATTAATTTTGTAATTAATGTTAGGCGTGTGTTGTGGTGTTTACAGGTGTAAAGGGTGGGAAGTAATTTATTTCTAATTGATTAATTAATAATTGGTTTTTAATTAATCTTAATTAATTGGTAATTAATTATGGTAATTGTGTAATTAATTTTAGGTGTGTGTTGTGGTGTTTATAGGTGTAAAGTGTGGGAAGTAATGTATTTTTGATTTATGAATTAATAATTGGTTAATTAATTTTAATTAATTAATTGGTTATTAATTTTGGTAATTTTGTAATTAATGTTAGGTGTGTGTTGTGGTGTTTATAGGTGTAAAGGGTGGGAAGTAATTTATTTCTAATTGATGAATTAATAATTGGTAATTATTTATGGTAATTGTGTAATCAATTTTAGGTGTGTGTTGTGGTTTTTATAGGAGTAAAGGGTGGGAAGTAATTTGTGTTTAATTAATTATATATAGTTGTTAATTAATGTTAATTATTTGACATTTAGTTTGGGTAATTGTTTCTTTTTTGTGTTGTTTTTACTTTTGGGTGGGTATTAAATTAATTTTAATTATTGAATTATGTGTTAATAGTAATAGTTTTTAATTTTAAAATAAGTTTTAATTGTGATTTATTATTTTATAGTTTAGTTTAGGTGTGTGTTGTGGATATTATAGTGTTAAAGTGTGTGTAGTTAATGTTTATTATTTTTTATTAATAAAATTTTTTTAATTCACTATTAATTATGCTAGTTATGTAAATAAATGTAATTAAAAATGTTGAAGTGTTTAGTTATTGGTGTGGTGTTATAGGGTAGGAAATAAAATAAATACATTTATGTGTTAGTTAATGTTTTTGTTTGTAAATATCTTCTAGTTCAAAAGAATTATTTTTTTGTAAATGTATTTATTATTTTATTTTATATAATATTTGTAGCTTTTTGTTATATGTAATTAGTATTATAATATGTGTTCTTTTTATATGTTTAATATTTTGCATTTTAATTTTTTAAATTTTGTTTATTACATTTTATTACTTTTTTATATTTTTAATATATATATTTTTTTGTAAGTGAGTGTGATTACTATTTATTTTCTCCACTATCCAGCACTTTCCCTACTGTTGCACTCACTGGAGTTGGAATGGTAATTTTTAGCCCTCCGCTATCCAGCACTTTCCCTACTGTTTCTCTCACTGGAGTTGGAATAGTAATTTTTATCTCTCCGCTATCCTGCACTTTCCCTACTGTTGCACTCACTGGAGTTGGAATAGTAATTTTTACCTCTCTGCTATCCAACACATTTTACCTACTGTTGCATTCTCTGGAGTGGGAATAGTAATTTTTACTCCTCTGCTATCCAACACTTTCCCTACTGTTGCACTCACTGGAGTGGTAATACATTTTTTTACAACTCCGATATCCAACACTTATCCTACTGTTGCATTCAGTGTAGTGGGAATACTAATTATTACCCGTCCGCTATCCAATATTTTCCCTACTGTTGCAGTCTTTGTAGTGGGAATAGTAATGTTTGCCCCTCTGCTATCTAACACTTTCCCTACTGTTGCTCTCACTGGAGTGAGAATAGTAAATTTTACCCCTCTGCTATCCAACAATTTCCCTACTGTTGCACTCACTGGAGTTGGAATAGTAATTTTTACCTCTCCGCTATCCAGCACTTTCCCTACTGTTGCACTCATTGGAATGAGAATAGCAATTTTTACCTCTCCGCTATCCAACACTTATCCTCAATGGAGTGGGAATACTAATTTTTACCCCTCCGCTATCCAACACTTTCCCTACTGTTGCTCTTACTGGAGTGGGAATAGTAATTTTTACCCCTCCGCTATCCAACACTTTCCCTACTATTGCACTCACTGGAATGGGAATAGTCATTTTTGCACCTCCACTATCCAACACTTTCCCTACTGTTGCACTCACTGGAGTGGCAATAGTAATTTTTACCCCTCTGCTATCCAACACTTTCCCTACTGTTGCACTCAGTGGAGTTGGAATACATTTTTTTACCCCTCCGTTATCCAACACTTATCCTACTGTTGAGTTCAGTGGAGTGGGAATTCTAATTTCTACCCCTCCACTATCCAATACTTTCCCTACTGCTGCTATTACTGGAGTGGGAATAGTATTTTTACCCCTCCGCTATCCAACACTTTCCTTACTGTTTCACTCACTGGAGTTGGAATAGTAATTTTAATTATTTTGATATCCAACACTTTTCCCACTGTTGCACTGATTGTATTGGGAGTATTCAACTTGCAAAGACCAGCCTTATAGACATTGAGGCTGCGGAGGCTGTGGAGCTGCTGTGACGGAGCATTGTGCCGCGCCCGCGATCAGCCAGCGGCTCCAGCGCGCGCGTGCAGACGGGGGCTGATAGAGCAGGCAGACCCAGCAGACTTTTGTGTATTTTTGTGACTTTCGTGAACTGCTACAACGGTCGCAACGGTGCAGTCAACGGTGTGGCTGCGGCTGCAGAGTCGGTGTGGGCGCCGCATTGCTTTGCTTTGTTTTGCTTGCCGTTCTGCCCCATTACTTCGTCGTCATCAGTACCTCCTCCGATACCGGTGCGGCCGCCGAGGAGCCGCTGAGGAGAGGAGAGGAGCATTGAGGAGCATTGAGGACCGAGGATTACGTGTTCCAACGACCAAGAGCGGCCAGAAGGCTGGCAGGAACCACAGTGAGGTCAGAATAACCTCTCCCCCCCTTGTGTTGTACTGTGCCCAGGGCTAATTGGGGAACTGGGGGACTAAACACTTAAGTACCAAGGCAAGGCAAGGTCAGGCTTGATTACCTTCTGTTTGTGCCTGCCTAGCCCCCACTTAACCTTTCTTGCTGTCCTACTGCCCTGCCATTTGCTATCGTCACCAAGAGCACTGCGAGTGCAAGAGCCGTATTCGGCCCTAGCAGAGAGTGAGCCCCGGTAAGCAGCGGAGGCAGCCCGGCTAGGTCTGGGTGCAGCCTGCTGCCAAACCGGTTGAGCCCCACTTGCTTGTACTCTAGTGGTATCTTGGAGCATTCATCAAGGATCCGTGGAGCCCCGGCTGGGAGGCCATTGCAGTAGTAAAGATTTGCATAAGCACAGGGGTTCATAGAGCTCCGCACTTGTTTGTTACTCTGCTACTCTGTTATAAGCCCCTTGGTGTTATCCTGGTGCTACATGTGCTACCCCTGCGTCATTTTTGAAGCTATTAGGCCCGCATCATGAGGTCAGGTCGCACACGGGCCAAGCACAACTTTTACTCCAAGAACAATTACAATTACAAAAAAGGCGTAAAGCTGCAAGGATAATCAAAACCTGCTCCCAGAATGACAACTCGCAGACAAATGAAACAGCCCCTGAGGATTTGCCATCTATATGTGGTCCTACTTCAAGTTCGGGGGACGCATCGAGTGCGGTGGGTCATACCCAAAGTCAACAATCTGCTGGGGGGGCTTTCTTCACAGCCAAGTATAAAGGACTTTTTAAACAGAAAGGAGATGTTCAAAGAGAAGGTATCCGTGATGCTGAACTGCCCCCAACATCGTCTGCTCTGAATAATATGTGTTCATTTACAGACAAGACAGTTTGCGAGTGCGCTACACCCCTCGTTGATGACGAGAGAGATTGTGGAAAACAGTTGGCAGATCTCATGCCTTCAAACCTAAATGCACCTGTGGCAATAAATCCCTGTAACAAAGTAGTAGTTAGAGTTCAAGTTCATGATGTCTCTACCATCAAACAGGTAAATGCGACGCCTACCCAAATGTCGACGCTGCCTAGACTGAACCGTGCACACCAGGCGTAAGGCACTCTTTGGGACATATCTAATGGTAATAAGTCCCTAAACAATAGTGATGCTTCTGTTATCTGTGTGGGGGAATTGCATCTGACTCAAGTGAATCAAAACTCTCTGATACCTCGGTCACCAAGGCCTGGGGCTTAGAAGATGCGAGAGAGTCTAGGAGTGCCTGTTTTGGAGATACCAAATAATAAAAGTATTTTAAGCCTGTTTGGCCCAGGGTCATGCAGAGAAGATTCAATAATGGATGATCATTCAATTTTAATCCCGTCAAAAAGCAAAACTATAAATAGTCAACACGATGTTCAGACCATTGGTCAAGTAGATAACTCGCTTACAGCCGCAGACCTCTCGTTTTCAGATAAATATGATGTCTCACCTACTCTTGATGAGCACCCTACAGTGTATAAAAGTAATGATAATACTAGTGTATGGAAAAGTTTGTTAAATACAATGAATGTTATAACTACTGCACTTGATTTTCACTCAAATAAGCTCGAAATACAGGTGGAACTTTTAAATACACTTGCAGTCTATGTGGTCGGTATTGACACAAAGCTACAAAATTTGACAGGTTTGGTGGTTAAGGCCCAGACTGAGGTTAATGATCAATTAATAAGATGCACATGTTCTCACATTCTGGATAAGATGTCCGATCTCCCTAAAATTGTAGGATCACTTGTTGACGAAGTTAAAAAAACAGCTGGGAATCCATTCCTGGTCGGTTCCCCAGTTTGTCACAAGAAATTGGGAGCTAGTGTACCTAGTGTGAATGCGATCCAGCAACAACCCCAGGCAAATATGTGTCATGAAAACTTTAGGGTACCAGTGGACCCCGGGGGGAGGCTGAAGTCAGTTTGGGATTAGACACACAAACTAATGAAGGCTATGATCCCCAGGGAACTAAGAAAATCAAGTTAGCATTGACTGCTAAATCCCCATGCTCAAGCTCTGAGGATAGTCTTAATAGCTCCAATGATTGCCCCCTACTATCTAAAAGGGCAAGAAAAAGGCTGCGCAAAGCTCGGAACAAGGCTAAGAAATCAGTTGCTCCTGTAGTCACATTAGTCAAACCTAAGGATTGCTATCCCATTTTTATAAAAGCTAATATAAAATGTCCAAGTCGGGACGGTGCTAAAAAGGGTGAGGAAGCTTCCACAGATCTATTGATGCTTTTGAGGTGTAAGGCTCAGGCGTCCACAGTTGGACAAAATAAAGTGCTCATGGCTAGTGGTACAATGAACTCGGATCTAGTAGACCTTAGTAACCGAGAGGTGTCCAGGTTTGACAGCAAGCCTCAGGAGATTAGACTCCAATTCCAAGATCAAGCAACTCGTATTGAGAATAGGTCAAATCCTGTAAAAATGATAGAGCCCACTGTCCTCCAGAGTTTAACTCCACCGGAAATAGTTTCAAATATCACTTTAGCTAAAGAGTGTAATCCAGGCCCATCAAACTCCCTATGTTGCTCACAGGATAATAGTACTAAAAATTGGGATAAAAAACTAGTAATGCATCCCTTGTATGAATCTCAGGGGTCCCATGACAGTCTTAACCGGAGCCTAATACTGAAAATAATCTCAACCATTCTTGAATGATCATTTATCAAAACCACAGACTTGGTATCAGTGCAGTTTAAACAAATGCACTCAAATACTTTTCGTGAATCTACCATCACAACCTGGTCCTCAAATGATATTGTGACCAAAATATTAGAATCAAGTCTGTATTTTATGGAATGTGTCATTAAGGTTGAGAACTCCTGTCTATATTATCCCCCTATTCTGGAGGTATTGGCGCTTAAGGTGAAAAAGGAAATAATAATGGCCGATAGTAGGAAGCCAAATTCAGTACTCAGGGGCGCCTCAGGTCCATCATCTAACAATTCTTGCAGCTCTGGCCTGCTGATCACCAATTCACAAACAGGGGTTCGATATTGTGAGTGGCTACCCACAAATAATCTACGAATGGAGGATTGGTCCTGGCTCCCAGCTACTCTGGCAAAGGTACACCCAAGAGATGGAAATTGAATTTTCTTAACACCAGTTGAAGGGCCTCCAGATTACGTTGCACCAGACACTGCTGGGCCACTGAGGCGAAGGGCCCCACCTACTGGAAATAAGAAAGAAGATCCTACAACATCCCAGGGAGATTTTACAAAGCCCGCTATGGGTCCCATGGGATTACTGGAGGGCAAACATCTAAAACTACTGTCCTGGAATGTTGCAGGCATTGAGTCCAAACTTTCTGACCCGGAGTGGGGATCATTTATTGATTCCCACCATATTGTCCTACTGCAAGAAACCTGGGTGACAGAATCTTGCATCGCCCAGGTTTTGTTGCCTTTAGTGAAATGGCAGTTCCATCGCTGGCAGGGCGTCCCTCAGGTGGACTTTTAATATGGCTAAGACTGGACTTGTTTCCAATGGCCAAAATGCTTCCAACTAAATCTAAAGACTTACTTGCCCTGCAAATTACTATTAAAACCCGGTCAGGATCCAGATATATAACTCTAGTGAATGTTTACATTAGGTCTGTACCTTCAAACTTGCAATCCTCGATTGTAAGCAGGCTAGATGATTTTTTGGGAGAGATCACCCAAAAAACTCTAAAAATTGTGGCAGGTGATACTAACACCTCCATTCCTATATCTGTAGAGTCTAGACCCCAGGAAATTTCACGTACTCACGATTATAAGAAAACTACTAAACTTTCAAAGGTGGGCACCCAAATCATTGATCTTATTATTGAACATGGTCTAAGATTAGTAAATGGTAACACCGGGTCTGACTGTCCCCCTTCGTTTACTTTTAGCAGAGGCCTTAGCAAATCCAGGATTGACCACATATTACTCGATAACGACCTCTGGCCAGACTTGTATGATATGCAAGTTATTTATATACCAGATAGCGATCACCAGGCACTAAGCGCATTTTTTTATATGACTGGATTCAAAGATTTTCAACTGAAGGCAGCTGTCCTCTCCGCACCAATTACAATATCAAATAATTTGAGAAACATCAAGTAGGCAGAAATGGAGGGAGATGAAAAAGTGATGGCACTTATATATAACCGCTTTGTCACTAAAATGTCCCAAATTGACCTAAACAACACCCATAATATTAATTTTATCACTTTACACTGTGAACTCATGGACATTCGGAGACCATGTTTCATGAGGGAACAGAGAAGAGGAGTACTTAAAAGGAAAACGCCCACTTGGTATAACAAGACCTGTCACCTAGGAAAGCTCCAACTCCTGTGTGCTATTAAAAAGGGCTTTAGACCTGAAATTATAAAGACAAGGCATGAATATAAAAATGTCCTAGCCAAAACCAAAAGGGAATGGGATGAGGCCCAATGGCTAACGCTAGCTGAGGCCCTAGAGAAAGGAGACAAAAAAAACTTTTGGAAATTAGTAGCTGGGAATTCTACTAATAACACTGACTTAGAACCAGCTATCATGCCCGACACCTGGGTCACCCACTTTAGTGCCCTTTATGATTGGCAGCACCAAATTAACGGCCCAGAGACTACCTCCCTAGAGGAGGGTAGCGGTGCTCAATCATCTAGTGAGATTACTTCATCTTGCACCCAAGTCTTGCAAGTGAACCCTATATTCACCCTCCTTGAAATACACAAAGCAATAACATTAACAGAAAGGGGCAAGGCCCCTGGAATGGATGGCATTCCGGGAGACCTTTACCTTTCTGAACCAGATATTTGGGCCCCCTATTTGAATGCACTATCAAACAGCATAATAAGTAGTAATAGGATTCCCCCGTCATGGCATGGTGCGGTCATTATACCGATCTACAAGAAAGGTGAGAGATCTATCGCATCAAATTATAGGCCGATAAGCCTACTTGACAACTCCCCAAAAATCAGGCTTTATTTAGATTAAACGGCTGGATGCAGCAAAATAATATTCTAGAAGACTCCCAAGTAGGCTTTAGATAAAAAATTAGCACTCTGGACCAGGTCCTCCGCTTCAAGGCGATAACATGGAAATACATCACCTTGTTGCATGACCACCTATATGTCGCTTTTATTGACCTAAGAGCGGCATTTGACCTGGTCCCCAGAAACATAATGTTGGAGGTACTGGAAGGTTATGGTATTCCCCTAGACCTCCTAAGTATACTTAGGCTCCTCCATGAAAACACATATGCAAGGGTGAGATGGAACACAACAGGGGATATGACTGAGAAGATAGAGATCAGGAAAGGGGTCAGACAGAGATGTGTCCTGGCCCCAACATTGTTTAGCTTATTTATTAATGGGGCTGCTATGAGGCTGAAGCTAGGCAAACATGATGCCCCTAGAGTAGTGGGCATACCAACCCCAATATTAATGTTTGCAGACAACATCTTACTGATCTCCCGCACACCTATGGGCCTTCAATCTTAACTGAATGCTTTCGTCACTTTCTGTGGGGAAAGAGGGCTAGAATTGAACTCCTCCAAATCTAAAGTCATGATGATAATAAACCCCCATAAGAAGTGTAGAGGTAGAGTGACTGTAGAGGGCCACCCCCTTGAGGTAGTCCATCATTTTGACTACCTTGGGGTTAGGTTAAGTAACACTCAAGCATGGGCCCCACAGCTGGAAAAAAGTAAAACCACCCTACACCAGAAAGCTTTCGCCATAGCTAGACGTTATAAGGCTGCATCCGGAGGACCCGTAGCACCGGTCATGGCTATATATAAAGCTACGGCTGTCGCGTCAGCACTATACGGAGACGAGATTTAGGGGTATGCCGATGCAGATAGGCTAACCAAAACAGAAAACAGGTTTTTAAAAACACTTTTTAAACTTCCCCAAAGCTCCCCCGTAACGCCATTGCGTCTAGATTTGGCCCTCAATCCCATCCATCTAATAGCCGTCCTAAAACCTTTGCTATATTGGGTTAGGTTATGGTCCACAAAAGAACTGGTATCCTATAGAGAGTGTGTCAAAGACCTTCTGGCCCTTGATACAAAGTAAGGACATCGTGGCTCAAACACATACAAGAATTATCAAATAGAATTGGCATGAGCGATCTATGGACAGCACCCTATTCTATAGTAAAAGGTGATACTGCAAGAGTCAAACAGTGTTATTGGGAGGCAGTTATTGCTCAAACGTGGGAAGTGCACAAAACAAATACCCTTACAGGCAAGTTTCTTAATCATAAAAGTGTGCCACGGTTTGAACCTTACATGAATAGGATGTACCCGCACCAATCAAAATGTTTTTATGTTCGATATAGGTGTGGGGTTTTGCCCCTAAAATCTCACACTTCCAAGTGGTCAAATGCATCCCCCAAGACTAATTTTTGCCCAAACTGCCCAAACATAGTGGAAACAGAATCCCATTTTTTGTTATTCTGTCCCTACTACAGGATAGCCCATAAAAAATGGTTGTTGGCAGCATGTAATACTATGGGTGTTAGGCATTATTGGGAAGCGGAGAGACTTTTTAAGAGCGATACAAGAGAACTCTTAGCTCTTGCGGTCTCCCGATATTTGCATATTGCCTGGGCCTTAAGGAGGAAGGCCATTCTTAATTCCAAAGTATGATAAAGCTCGACAAATATTAGCACTGGCAATGCATTATGCACATTCCTCTTATTGTAATTGTATGAATTTTCTTGACTGTCGATAATTGCATTTGCACAATTTTATACTGGTTGCCTCCCCACCTGGTCAATGTATTCCCCCAGGTGCAGTTCTTCTACTTTTATTGTCAATACACATGGATTTTTATTCTCTTTTACAACTGGGTAATTGTACAATGATGTTTTTATGATTTTCTAATTGTCTAAGTTTTAATGTATTTAAGAGTATTTTTGATGTATCAATATGATGTGTTTTATGGGCTGTGCCCGAAATAAACGATTTACTACTATTGGGCAGTTTAAGATTAAATAATTTTTCATATTTTAATGTTTTAATTAATTCTAGAAAGTTTTTTTATATTTAATTTTTTTTATATATATATATATTTTATTTTTATATAATTTTAAAGTTTTAAAATAAATTAAAGATAATAGTTTATTGATTATTTTAAAGTAAATATATATATGTATAAATTATTATGTTTGTGTGTTTATTTTTTTTTAAATTAAGTTTATTTGTAATATTTTGTAGAAATGTATATTAAATGTAATTAATTTTGTTAAAATTAATATTAATATTTAATATATTTAATATATATTATTTCATTATATATATTTAAATCGATATCTTTTATCTATATTTTTTACATCCATATTTTTGATTCAATATTTTTGTACTTACCTTTGTATGGTATGGGAGTCGATATTTTTGTAGTCTATATTTTGTTTCGATATTTTGAACATCAATATTTTTAACATCGATATTCTATCAGTGAACCATTCCATTTGATACTCTAGGGTGCATGTGAGGATGGGATGGTTGACTGTATAGAACACAGCTGAGAGGTCTGGCAATATCAGGAGTCATCTTCATCTATCTCCAATAGGGCATCATCCATAATGTGCAAGGTACCAGTCTCTATGCTGCAGCATGATTTGAAGCCAGACTGGTGGGTGTGCAGGCGATGGTTATTAATAATGTGATCTTGGAGGTGAGCAAAGACTGTTTTTCAATGATCTTGCCGACAAATCGTAGATGCCTAATAGTTTGCAAGGTTATCAGGGTAGGTTTCTTCAGGATTGGCAGTATCCGGCCTATCTTGAGAGCTTGTGGGAAGAGGCCTTGCTGCCTGCTCCAGGTGTCAATAGGGGATTTAGCCAAAAAGGACGTTTTTGAGGATCTTCCTAAAAAATATGATGATTAGCCTTGCCACCATGATTTGCAGGTAGAGTATTGAAAAGAGTCCTTGAGGGAGTGTTTCAGACAACTGTACCAGGGACCTAAAGGGGTACATGTGTGGATACCCTTATGAAATCAACATAATATTTACATTTTTATTACCATCAGCAGACAGCGCAGTGACTTCCTGGCTTTCAGCATGTGGTCTTGTGTTTCTTAAGGTGAGAACCAACCTATCGGTTGCATTCTGAGCTGGCTAACGTTAGTTCAGGAGTTAATGGGAAAGACCAGTCTTAGCACAGTCAAGCCTAGAATTGGCAAGGCCTTCTACCACCATTTGTCCATTACCAGCAGGGATGAAATAGAGTATGTGCTTGAGAAGAGTTAGCTGAAAAATACTGCTTTGAAAAGTGCCTTGATCAGTTTTAGTAGTGTAAGAAATGGGTCAAAGAGGACTCCTAGATTCTAAACAGGGCATTAGTGCTGAATTCTGAGGTTGGAAACACCTAAGGCTTGCTGATTGTTGCTGCAGAGTAGCGGTTCGATTTTATTTTGATTGAGCTGGTGAGCTACTTCAAGTAGGTGGTAACCCATTCGCAAATGGGAAGGGGTCCCCAGGGGACCCCTTTCCCTTTGTGAATGTTTGTAAAAGCATGTTTAAGAGCAGGCAGTGGTCCCACGGACCACCGCCTGCTCTTAAAAAATGAAAAGAAAACTTTTCATTTTTCATCTCGTTTTCCTTTAATGAAAATGGGCTGCTTTACAAAAAAAAAGATTTCTTTATTTAAAAGCAATCACAGAAATGATGGTCTGCTGATCTCAGCAGGCCATCATCCCTGTGATCTTTGCGATTCCTAGGGGGTCGCAAATTGCGACCTACCTCATTAAAATTCATGAGGTAGATCATTTGCGACCCCTTAGGAATCGCAGAAAGTGTACTACACACTTTCATGCATGCCGTTTTGCGATTCCCTAATTGCGAATCGCAAAGATTCGCAATTAGGGAATTGCAAAACATTTTTTGATACATCTGGCCCTTTGTTCCTTCTTTTAATGAGTGCTAGTAACACAACTACATTTTGTTTGACTCTGAAATAAGGAATGGGAATAACGTGAGTGCACAGTGGTTAGCAGCAACCTAACTGGGCAGTCATCTAGGGCTTAGAAAATGGAAGAGTAGCAGAGCTCTGATAAAAGAGACAACACAACAACAAATGATAAGTGGTTTTACTGTGTCACTGTCAAGCTCTCTCTTATTTTTATTAAATTATTCACAAAGTGTGGTGGCAAATTATTGCAGAGGCTGAGATGGGAGCACTTTATGGGAAGAGACCGCTGAATGATTTGACTGTGGTGAAAAGGGTTTTGACCTGGCTATTTTATCCCTGTAGTATGCTTGTTTAGCTAAGAAGTTTGGTATATGATATATCTTAAGATCTTCTTCATAGGTGCCTTTGTCATCTGGTTTACTCTGCTTCCTTCAGCAGGACTCTGCAGCCATGCCCTGGCTTTTTAGAACCTTTGCATGCGAAAACTACTGGTTCTTTCTTGTCCTGCAGCTGGCCGTCTTACTGGAGCTAGAGAGGTGTAAGCATGTGCCAGGAAGTGGATATAGAGTTAGACAAGCTGACTACAGCCACCTTGAGTGTTATCATACAACCACATTTGAAGATGTTGTTGTAAATCTCATAACTTGCGGGACTCCTCCAGGCTAGCCATCTACAGAAGTAACCTCATTCTCTTGACTCTCAACCCCCAGGTGTTCAGTAACAAGATTCGTCAGAGTATGACTGTTCACCAGACTAATGATCCTCTAATGAAGAGCTGGATGTTGAAGATCATCTATTCAAATTAAGCAATACAGAAAATAACATTCTCACTTCTGGAGTGTTTTGCAGCTAAGCAAAGGTTTTGCTATCAATGATTCACATGTTTCTCATTCATTTATAGTAACTGGGACAAAAACAATAATATGCTAACAGGACTGTTAAAATGTGCTAGCAAGACTACTGTATAGTACTGAATAGCATAGATATCAATTCACCTAATTATCATGCAGTAGCACGAGCGCAATGAAGGAAATTGGTACCCCACTTTCCCAGGCTAGGTAATAAAAGGCAGTTCTATGTGGGATGCTGTGGACCCTTTAATCCACTGGACCCTGGTGTGTCCTGCCATGCTGCAGTAATGACACCTATGTATCTGAAGACTAGTGGGAGTGGCATTACACACACTTTCACCAGTGCTGTGCTCATAGGGTTGACCTCTTGTCCCACACATAATCCCTCAACAGACCCTTATTTGTTTCTGAAGGTCAAGGGGAAGGTCAGGGAGTGATTTATACCCCTATTCACTTTCTGTTCCTGCTGCTGTCTTCATGTTCCTTGAGACACCAATAGCAAGAGCAGCGCCAAAGGATCTGTCTGGCCATGAGTAGAAATTAGGCCTTGCCAGTGGTATCTGCTGCTACGCCTTGCTTACTATTTGGTACCCCCTGCTCTGGCCTTACTTCCCTTGGTCCCAGGATCAAGAAGGCCTCGACAGAGAGCAGAAGAAAGGAAACAGCACATGATATGTAACCCACAGAGGTGTCGGTATTCATGACAATATCAGGACTAAAGATAGGAGAAGGACTTAGATTAAAGATAGCTTCTTATGAAAAATGCTTCAATGTTTGTAGGAAATGCTCAACCCAAATGAAGAAGTGCTAAATTCAGAGAATTGTCCATGGAATTATCTTCACAGTGGGTGAAATTTCAAAAGTGGATTCCAGTTTAGCACTTTCTACAGAAATCAAAGGATTTTCCTTTCGTACCCGACTGTAAACAGAACACAAAACCTTAAGTAAACTAGTGAAAACAATACAATGCAAGGCAAATTAAGCTTTGTGGGAAATGAAAAAGATTGCTTTCACTAGTGATTTCCTCACGGTAACAAGGCTTAAGACCAAAAACCTGTCATGTAGAGAAAAGAGAAAAGGTGGAGGCATGATGACTGAACAGACCAGGGCATAGGGAATGAAGGGCTATCTCTTTTGGTAGCGTGAGAGGAGTCTCCGAAAGAGCGGTTACAATACTGCTTGACGGCCTATTAACCTGGAGAGTAAGCTAGAGTGATTCAAGGCGGAAAGAGCAGCTAGATGTAATGTAATACCTACGTCCCTATTTTTCAACTTGTCAAGAGAATGGTTCCTGTTTCGAAACAGTACAAGAGATATTCACTACAGCATGATTTCTTAAATTAGTCTTAGTCCCCATGTTGCAGCGGTTACCTATACCTCAGTGGACTGTCGATTATGCCACGAAATATGCATGTCTATGAATCGGCCAACTTAACACAATAAGCAAGGTATCCCCATCATTTGGGGTAGCTATGTAAAGCACTCTGCTCTTTTTCTTAGAAATTAGGAGGCCTGGAGACAGCCCTTGAAACGTGTTGCCATTGAGCAAAATTGTCTGAGATCATGATTGACCAGAAAGAGGAACCACTGGGATTCAGTTGAGTTCTTCATGTTGCCCCAGTGAAGGTTGGTTTCTCCCAAGAAGATGTTGTTTGAGGTGGAAATAGATTTAGCTGCTATGAGTTCAATGATTTGTTTGACAAATAATAGATTATCACATGAGTGATGGTAAGTGATGTGGAATATTGTTGTTAATGATGATGATGAAATGTATTTATGAAGCGCAACAGCTACCCTAGAAGGGTGTCCTGGTGCTAAGCAACTGGAACACTTTTGGGGAACAGACACAACCATGGGGGTCATTACGATGGCGGGCGGACTTGAGTCCGTCCGCCATCGTGGTGGTGCTTGGGACCGCCCGCCTGTATGGCAGCGGTCCCGCACATAGAATCACGATGCGACCGCCACCGTGGCGGTCGCATCTTGCATCTTTACCATTGCAGCGGGTACTGCTGGCTGCAGCGCCCGCCGCAATGTGAAAAATGCATGTAGTGCGTTTCCCTGCACTACGTGGCAGGCACCACGCGGTGCCTGCCACTTAGTGCAGGGAAATGTATTGGGGTACCATGGGTACCCCCCTAGTGCACCACCACCTCCCCCCAACACAAGGGGGGCCCGCAACGGGCCCCCGAAACCAATCCCCACCAGCCTTTCAATGACGGTTTACCCGCCACAGAAAGGCTGGCTACGATCAGCATTGTAATTTGGCGGACGGTGCCTGCTAGGCACCGCCACCATTTTACAGATGCTGACCGCTCTGCCAGGCAATCGGAACGGTTGCCTGTGGCAGATCCGTGGCGGGCGGTCTTTGCACCCGCCACGGTCGTGGTGCGATTCCCCCCGCCATCCTAATTTGGTGGGGGAAAATTGCTGTCCGATGGCAGAGGGCCCGCCACCGCACGGCTGGCGGTGGCGGGCCTTGCGCCATTGAAATCACCCTCTATGTCTTCAAGCCCTTACGGAACCTTAGGTGATTCATTTCAGCCCGAAGATGTACAGGGCGGTTATTCCGCAACTTAGGAGCAAGGGAAGAGAATGGTCTCCTACTCCTACAATCAAACTTGATGTGGAGGGATTGGTAAGAGCAACCAACTGCCGATCTAACATAATTTGCATCATTGATAAAGGATCAGTTTCTCTAAAAGAATGTCAAGGCCTCGTTTGTAGGAGAAATAATGTGCCTTGCATGCGGTGTAAAAAAGTACAGTCTTTTTTATCGGTAGCTAATTCAGGACTTTTTGAGTTGAGGTGGCTTAGAGCCAGATGTATTAGGATTCCTATTAAGAAATTGTAAATTGCATCACATAATAATTAGCAATTTCTTAATAGGAATCTACTAAAATACAGTTCGTAGAAGTGGGTGCAATTTGCACACCGACTTCTACCAAATACATTGGTATTTTGTGAACCAATCTATGTATTAATAGGCTGGTTCACAAAATACCGATTCATGGTGGGTCGCAAAATTGACCTAGCTCATAAATATACATAAGTTAGGTCACAAATTAAAAACTCTACGACTGATTAAAGGCACATGCATGGTGGCCTGTTTGGGTCAGCAGACCATCATGTTTGTGATTGCTTTTAAATTAAGCAATCTTTTTTTTTTATGCCCCCGGGTTCCTAAAAAGGAAAACAGGCTGCTTTTAAAAATATAAAGTGATATTTTTTATGGGCAGTCAATTCTCCCAAAGACCACTGCATGCTTGTAAAAATGTTTTTGTTGACATTCACAAAAGGTGAGGTGCCCCCTGTGGATCCCTTCCCATTTGCGAATTCTTACCACCACTTTTAATTTGGTGGTAAAAAATAGAAAAAATCGTGTTTTGTGAACACATTTTGGTTGCAAAATGTTAATACATAAGCTAAAGAGTCTTTAGATTCCCCTTCCAAATACTGATTCTATATTTTTTCTAAAACTCAACTTGAAATGCTATTCTGTCAAACTTATAGAGCGCATGATTACCCAAAGCCCTCCCAGTGCTAGAACAGTCTACAGTACCATCAGCTCACCTAAACTACTTACTGCAAAGCCAGGTCTTCAAGGCCTTACAGAAAGAAAGTTCATTGGTGAGCTGACGCAGTTCAAGGGGAAGGACATTCCAAAGTTTGGGGTCCAGATGTGAGAAAGAGCAGCCACCCCAAAGAGATCTACTGAACTTAGGGACCTGTAACAGGTGGTCTCAGGAGGATCTGAGTGATCTCCCTGGGATGTACAGGATGGTAAAAGGTCTCAGCAAAGTGGGACCTTTCTTCTGGAGTGACCTATGCAGAATGCATAAAACCTTAAACTGGACCGGCTGTTCCACTGGGAGCTATTGTAGATCCTTCAGGGCTGTTTTTGCAGAGTGATGTCTGGGGAGGTTCATGAGAAACTGCGCAGCCGCGTTCTTGGTGGTCTCTAACCTTTTTTTCACATAACCTGTCAAACCAAGGTACAGTACATTGCCATAATCAAGACACGAGATGATAAGAGCTTGGACGATTAGTCTTCTAGGTAAGAAAGGGAGAAGATTTGAGACTTTTCTTAGTAATCTCAGAACACCAAAGCAATTGGCCGCAAGTTTTTTTGTTTGGTGCTCCATAGTAAGACTGGAGTCTAACCACATTCTAAGGCCCTTTATCACTACTTTAGGACTGGGAAGTCTCTACAGACAACCAGGCAGGGAGGTTAATACTTTCTTGCTGAAGTTTTTGCCCTGTAGCATAACCTCCTTCTTGTCTTTCTTTTTCCTTCAGTTTACAGTTGGCCATCCAACTGGCTACCTCCTGAAGAGAGGGGGCCATGTTGTGATGATTCGAAGTGCAATCAGGGGAAATAGATAGTACCAACTGGGTGTCATCAGCATAAGAGACCAGTGACAACCCCAAGGAACAAACAATGTCGGCTAGGGGACACATATACAGATTAAAGAGGATAGGGCTGGGGGGGGGGGGCATGGCTAGCGCCCAAGGAAGATGGCAGCGTTCCTGTGACTCTCCTCGGGTCGGCGCGGAGGTCCGCAGAATTGACGGCTCACCCGATGCTTGCGAGCCGCTAAGAATGGATTGGAAGGCTCCGTAAACAAGGGAGATGCTGAGGAAGTGAGTGCTTTGCAGCACTGCGCCCTGTAAGCCTCAATTCTTCTCTTCATGACTATGAACGGTATGACGGCCGCCATTTTAGGCACCCGCGTGATGACAGGACAAGCTGCGGTGCGCTGATTTTTTCTTTTCTCCTCAGAAATTTTGTTACGTGTAATGCGGTTCCAGGCTGCTCAAATGAAATCTCTCCTAACATATATTCCTTTATATTACCTGTGAGGTATGAAACTTGTGAATCATATTTAATGCATCCTTCTCATCGCTGCATCTACTGAGATAACATGTGCTAATCATATCAGCGGCATATACTAATACTGCCTGAACCTCACGGGTAAGTAGTGCGCTTTACAAATTCTGTGATTGATTGATTGATTGATTGAACTTCTACTTTTTCATGGAATAACTGAATTTTTTTTATTTTTTTTATAGCACGCAGCAGTTTTTCCTCACCTGCATATCTCTCACCAGTATTTCAGAGGAACGCAGTAGTTATTCTCAGCACATTTATCCATACACCCCTCTCTATGGGTTTCGCTATTTTTCCTCATGTTAATCAAACATATATTATGTTATTTCAAACATAATACTGCACACAAAGAGATATCTACGATAAAGGTATTTCACCTGCTTTTCTTTGCCTCCTCATATGGGCAGGCTGAAAAAAGCAAAATCTTTACTGACACCCTCAACTCACAAGCTTCTAAATCGTTCAAGTTTGCTCAAGCATTTTGCCTTAATTGAGGACTCTATGCATTCATCACCTAAAGGCGCCTCTTCATCCACTATCAGTGCAACTTCAATGGCTAGCAAAGCATCAACTAAACGTTTGAAAAAAGATCCTCCTTCTCCACCAAAACAGGTTTCGACCGTCTCTATGGACCTTCTTTTAGAAGAGATTTGCGCTTTACGTCCATTTGTAGAAGAGACAAACTCTAAATTACAAATTCTTACAGATAGATGGACACGGATGGAAGAAAGAATCACCACAGTTGAACATAACATTGAATCTCTAGGGTCATCCAGTCTTAAGGTTGATGTTCTTTAACCCCAGGTTGCGTCTCTTCAGAAGCAGGTCAAAAACCTCGAAAACAGGAATAGACGGAATAATCTTTGAATATATGGCTTACCAGAATGCTCAGAAGGTTCTGACCCTATCAACTTCTTCGAATCATTCCTTCCAAATGTTTTAAATTTGATGGAAGGCACTCTTCTTAATATCCAGCGCGCCCACAGATTGGGTCCTCCTCATACAGCGACTTCCAATATGAGAAAACCAAGAGGGATCATACTGTATTTTCTAGAATATACTGATCTTCTTAGGGTATTGTCAGCAGTCAGGTCTATAAAACGTGTGTCATAGTCGGATACCAATCTATTCTTCTCACAAGACTATGCAAAGACTACAGCTGACAGACGCAGAGAATTCCTTGTTATGAGACCAGATCTTCGTTCTATTGGTGCACGTTTTGGTCTCTTCCACCCCTGTTTATTTAAAGTGACTTAAAACAACAAGACAACTACTCATGAAGAACGGGCTAGATTGAAAATCTTCCTTAATTCTTGTAAAACAGAAATTATGGACACATCTATAGCACGTACTAAGTAGTTTGTTCAGTCCCACTCTCTGTCTTAGAGCAGAGGTCTTCAAACTTTTTTACTCTGAGCCCCCCCTAAGCAAAATGTTTTGAGGTCGGGCCCCCCACCAAAACTTTATGGCAAGGATTGGGGGAGCGGGAGGGACATGGCTGCGTGCAGGGAGCGGGGCTTTTGAGATGATTTCAGGAATCATTTTTCTATAGCTCATGAACCGCACTAAATATGAGACTTATAAAACAGCAAATGCATCAAACAAAAACAGATATTATCCCAAACAAACTGCTCCCCATAATTGGGGTGTTGTGAGCCCCTCACACTCTTTGACCCCAATGCAACTATATGTGCTGCACTAATGATAACTGCAGTCTTGAGCAGCAGGCTAACTCCTCTGCATCTTTTACCTGTTCCCCACCATGACGGATCAACACCTCGGTCCTAATGCTTGAAAGGAAAATAAGCTCTGATGCCCCTTTTTTAAAGGTAGACAGTCATAACTGTGATGCAGTGGGCCCCTCAAATCCCTGGGCCCCAGTCCTGCTGCATCTGCTTCCTTAATGATAGCCAGCAGTGGCCACTTACACACTTTGCAGCAGTCCAGCTTCACCAATGATTGTCCCTTTTTAAAAAAAAAAACACTTATATTGTCCCCTTCTTTGGGGTCTCTGGCCATTTTTAAACACAAAAATGAGTCCCCATACAGTGATCCCTATTTTGGGCATTCTCTTTGACAATATCTATGAATCTTGCTCCTTTCCTCTGTCTCCTAGACCATTACTGTGAGGCCCCAGGGATCGAGAGGATTAGGGCTCTGCATCTGAATGCAACCCTGCCGGCCTTCTACCTGCCACCCCATGGACTCAGCTTTCACAATGCCCCTGAATGGTTAATACTGACTATGAGAAGCCTCTGCCAGAAATCGAAGAGTGTGGTGGTAGTGCAGAAAGTTAAAAAAGAAACCAGCCTTCTCACGAGCCATTCATTGATTGAGTCACTTAAAGCCAGGGCCACTGGAATTATGAGTTTCTGCAGCAGCAGCGTTTTCCAAATAATTATCAGTTTACTGCATTTGCTACATAATCTGCAGATATCAACAAAAAAAACTTGATTATAGCTCAAACGGAACAAAAGTTACTTAAGGCGTGACAAAGTGTTCCTGAGCAGTGGAAGGCCCTTTTCAACGATTGACTGGTAATCTTGTAGTTGCTTACTGCTGTATATGGGTGTTAAACTGGTACTAATGAGGTGAAATATTTCCCCTGACAGCGTTACCTTGAGTAAAAGTGACACAATAATGAAGTAATGCTAACCACAAAATGTGGCACATTGTGCCGCATAATTTACCTTTTCTTGCTGCATAGTTTAGTCAAACCTGCTGCATAATGTTGTCCTCTTCTGCTGAATAATTCCAGTGGATCTGCTTAAAAGCTTCATGGTGGCAAAGATCTATTCTTTTTAGATTTAATGTAAGGGTGTTACCAGCTGAGATCTGGAATCGTGGAGACACAAACATGTCTGCATTAGATACAGTTTGATTACTTATTACTAAAAAGTATATTTTGTAAGAACTTGTTTTATCTCAATCACTTTATCATTTTGCAGCAGCCTAGCTTAGAGTAAGTAAATACTGTTTTAAAATAATGACTTACATATTCAAAGTGCTTTCTGCAAAAGGCTGGGACCTCATAGCACTATAAACAGGGCCATTGGAATTATGCGGCAGGAGAAGGCCAAATTATGCAGCATGGTTGACTAAATTCTGCAGCAAGCAAAAGGCGAATTATGCTGCATAATGCTGCATATTTTGTGATAGCATTACTGCATTATTTTTCTATTTTTACACTTGTTAACCCTGTCCTGGCTTTTATTGCCCCTCATAAGTACCACATTAACACCCACATATAGCAATAAGCAACAGAAAGGTGACCAGTCAACCTTTAGAAAGGGCCTTCCACTGTGAGGTAACATGTGTTGCTGCATTTTTAGTAACTTTTGAACCGTTTGAGCTAGAAACAAGTTTTTTTTTAAATCTGCAAATTATGCAGCAGATGATGGATTATGTGGCAAATGCGGGAAATCCATAACTATGCGATGGGAGTGCAGGGTGAGCGTGAAAGTGAAGGGTGAGAATGAGGAGTGAGCTGTCTGAATGCAGGGTGCATTCCCAGACACTTGAAGAAAATCAGCATGTTATTGACGGGGGCTTAGGGTTTCAGATATAACTTAAACTATTGCTAATATGGCATTAATCAGGGATCGAGGGTGAAGGAAATAAATAATGTGCTGATCCTGCAACAAACTTCCAGTCTTATGATTAGGATTGCCAGCTCATTATTTTGATGTTGCAGACGGTACAAAAATAAACAGTTACCCCAAGCTGTATTTTCAGCACTTATCTGTGCGTACTACGAACAGCAAATATAAATAGAAAGCACTTTTAATTGTGTTCTAGGGTGGCCTGAATGATTCATGACTGATAATTAAAGGGAACAGACAGAAAAGTCACCTTACAAATGAATAAATGCTTTTTTATTTATAATCCTATTTAGTGTCAAGACAACGTCTTTGCAGGCTCTTTAAACATACAAGGCTGGCATTGTTTCTATTGGCAACCCTACTTTATATTCCTTTTCTTGAACTGCATTTTCACACTACAGCAGTAAATGTAAAATACAAATGTAAGGACTAGGCAGAGTGGGAGCCCAGGGTGTACTGGAAACAGAAAAAAAACTAAGCCTCGTTAACCAGCTTACAAAGGTATGCAAATGGTCTTTAAAGACCTGTAAAAAACTTGGGCGTGCTGGAGATAAGACTCCAGACATTGCCCAGCCGAGCCCACAGCAGCACACTCACAGACCTCCGGCCCCACGTAAATGAAGACAGCCTGGAAATGCAGCAAATAAACATTGCTGCACTTCCAGGCCATCTTCATTTACATGTACTTGCAGAGGCCTTTGTGCCCCCCTGGGAGCCCATCCACGCCCCCCCAGGGGGGCGCTTCACACAGTTTGAAGACCTCTTTCTTAGAGTTATATTTGATGTTTCTGATGACTTTTTGTATAAGAACATAGAACATGTTTTTGTTTGATAAGAGCTATTAAGTGATATTAATCTCTTGTTTCTCCTTACAGGTTTTCATCTCCTTGTTGTGTGACCTTCCCTCTTGCATGTCGTTTGTTCTGCGGTCCCTCCCGCTTCCCCTCATGGAGTCTGGACGTGTCATCGTTCCATGTGACCTCATCCGCCCCACCCCTTATGTGTTCTGGAATTTATGTTGGTATGTTCTTCTTTTTTCTTCTAGTAATTCTAATATCATTCTTCCTTCTTTTTATGTATACCTTGCTTTTTTTCTTTAAACCTTTTATCTATAATGTCTTATATTACCATCTCTTTATTCCTTATTCTCTCTTCTCTTCGTAACCCATTTGTTCTTATTGTCATTATACTCGTACTTGTATTATGGTCTAAGTCTGATATCATGCATATCAATGCTGGTTTATTTAATTATTTACGTTGTATAAACATTTTATGTCGTGAAAGCTTGTTACATGGAATGTCAGAGGCTTAAATTCCCCCATCAAGAGACAATGAGTATTATCATATTTATCTAAATTAGATGTTAATATAGTCTTATTGCAAGAGTCACACCTTACAGAGTCTGAATCACTGAAACTTAAAAGGAATTGGGTAGGTGAAGTTTTCTTCTCAACTGTGGTGGTGAAAGAAACGGTGTTATAACTTTATGTCATAAGGCACTGAACGCTAAGCTTATTTCTCAATAATCAGATAATGAGGGTAGATGACTGTTCACCAATTTAATGATCGGGAGGACTCCAGTCTCTTTGTTTAATATATGTACCCCTACTAATGGTGATGCTCTTTTTTAGTCCCAAATTTCTCGATTACTTGCAGAGTACCCCGTAGAGAATTTTATTTTTGCAGGTGACTGCAATCAGGTGGTCGATCCATTTTTAGATCAAAAATCCGAGGTTTCTTTCATCCCTAGCAAAACACATAAAGCTTTCCTACAAACTATAAAGCAATGGAACCTCACGGATGCTTGGAGACTCTGCAATCCTTCTTCACAAGAATACACCTATCTTCTCCCCGCCCCACCAAACCCAATCCAGAATTGACCATATTTTCATTTCGCACACTGTTTCTCAATCTTGATGTTCAGCTGATATAGGGCCCATACTCATATCTGATCATGCTCCTGTTTGGGTTCAGTTGGATATTTTATCTCAACTTATGCTTCCCAAAAGACGGCGTTTCAACAACTCCCTACCTTTAGACCCCAATTTCGACTCTTCTTTTGTCTCCTTTTTTTCTTGAATATTTTCAAATTAACCAAACTGACAATATTGCTTTCCATACAATTTGGGATGCTTTTAAAGCTGCCGCATGTGATTTCATCATTAGATATGTGTCCAGCAAACGAAGAAAATCCCCAATACTTAATGCTGAACTTCTAACTAAGATAAAGAGACAGGAGCACTCCTTTTACACCTCTCTAAATTGAAGGAATGTTTATCAGAACTCATAAATGCTAAGATTGAATTTAACAAGCATACTACTGAAAACGCTTCCTTGAATTTGCTGAAAACCAGTGCGAAAATTTATGGGGGCCAAAACAAATCAGGTAAATTGTTAGCTAATTACCTTAAGATCAAGCAAAACAAATTCCAAATTGAATCCATTATTGATGCAAATCAAACTTCAAAACACAAGGACTCTGTCATTATATACAACAGAGAACATGCCTACAGAACCAGATATATCCCATTATCTTTCGACTGTCCAAGAGCACGCAGTTACCCCAACAAACTTAGACCTTTTGGAATCCGATATATCACAGACGGAAATGCTCAACGCATTGAAGGCCCTCCGAAAAGATAAAGCCCTAGGCCCAGATGGTTTTACAGTTGAATTTTACTCGCATTTTGCCTAACTACTTCTTCTACACTTACACACTCTTATTTCCTCCTTTATCAAATCGCACAAGTCTTCGGGCTCCTTCTTAGAGGCCCTAATTTGTCTTATCCCAAAAGAGGGCAAGGATTTGCGCTATTGCAAAAATTATAGACCCATTTCCCTAGTCAATGTAGACTACAAACTTTTCTCTAAAACATTAGCCCTCCGACTCGAATCACATCTCCCTCAACTACTTGGAAAGGAACAATCGGACTTTGTCAAGGGACGTTCTATTACTGACAATACACGTTTGTTTTTTGACATTCTATCCAAAAACGTCACATTCTTCGGAACCCCTTGCAGCGATTGCCTTAGATGCAGAAAAGGCCTTTGATAGAGTGCATTGGCCCTTTATTTTTTACACGCTAAAATGGTTTGGATTTGGCCCAAAAATGATTTCTCTAATTTCTTCGCTTTACTCAGAACCTAAAGCTGCTATTTTCGCTAATAGCCTTACTTCCCCCTATTTTACTTTACATAGAGGAGTACGTCAAGGTTGTCCTTTATCTCCTTTTCTTTTTAATTTAGCTCTAGAACCATTTTTATCTAGGATACGACAAAACCATTCCATAACTGGTTTCACTTCTGGTACTCAACAGCTTAAACTAGCAGCATATGCAGATGATGTGTTAATGTTCCTTTCTCAACCACAACCTGCACTCCCAGCATTTTTTAATGAGGCTGAATCCTATAAGATCGTATCTGGATATAAACTAAACTACTACCCTTACCAAATACACTTTTCAAGAGGAATTCTCAATCTCTAACTTTACATGGAGCCCTCAACCCATCAAATATCTTGGCCTATGGTTCACCCCATTTATTAAGACATCAATTTCCCTAAATTTTGATAAATGCCTACATAAATTAACTACTCTCACTATGAAATGGCATCCTCTCTATCTGTCTTGGTGGGATTGGTTAGATACCATCAAAATGATGTTGGCCCCCATCATACTCTACATCATTTCCAATATTCCAATATCCATACCAGCTAAATCTTTTCACAATATTAATTCTATCCTCTTATCTTTTTTATGGAACAACAAAAAATCTAGAATGTCGCTGCAAAAATTGGAAGGTGGTGTAAACTTCCCTGACTTTCCTAAATACCATAAGGCATTTATGACGGAGACCTGGCTGAATCCCGCTTCAGCCCCCGACATCGCCATTGCCATCCCGGACGGATACAAGATCACCCGCAGGGACCGCACCAACGGAGTCGGAGGAGGCATCGCCATCGTCCACAGGAACACCCTCAGAGTCTCAACCAACACCGACGACACCCTCAGCACCGCCGAACACATGCACTTCCAGATCCACACCGATCCCAACACCACCCTCAGAGGAACCCTCATCTACAGACCCCCGGACTCCGACCACAGTTCAGCGATTCCATCGCTGACTTCGTCAGCACACACGCCATCGCCTCCACGGACTACATCCTCCTCGGGGACCTGAACTTCCACCTCGAGAACAACAAGGACACCAACTCCACCACCCTGATCGACAACCTCGCCACCCTCGGACTCAGGCAGCTCGTGACTACACCCACCCACGCCGCCGGCCACACGCTCGACTCCATCTTTTCCGCAAGCTCACACGTCTCCTTCAACCACACCTCCGAACCCCACTGGACTGACCACCACTGCATCCACTTCACCTACAGGAAGCCCACCACGCACCACCGCACCGAACAAATCCCTCGCCGCTGCTGGAGCAGAGTCACGGAAGACCAGCTAACCACAACCCTCGCCCTGAGCCCACCCGCCGAACCCTCTGACCCCGACACCGCCGCCCGCAACCTCAGACAGTGGATCGGCGACTGCGCCAACACCCTCGCCCCGCTCAAGAATCCGCCCAACAGCCACACCAGCAAGAAAGCCACCTGGTTCACCGAAGACCTCCAGGCCTCCAAGCGAACATGCCGAAAACTGGAGAAGATCTGGCTCCACGAACGGACAGCGGACAGCTACGCCGCCCACAAGAGCGCCACCCGCAGTCACCATCACCTCATCAGATCCGCCAAAGGGCCTCACTCAAAGACCGCCTAGACAACAACGCACACAACAGCAAAGAGCTCTTCAACATCGTGAAGGAACTCTCCAACCCCAGCTCCAACACCAACGACATCCAGCCGTCGCGAGACCTGTGCGACTCACTGGCCACCTTCTTCCACCGCAAAATCGCCGACATCCACGACAGCTTCAACACCACGACCGCCCCGGCAACCACCGAGACCACTGCCCCCACAACCACCAACCGCCTGCTCTCCTGGACCAACATCAACGATGAGGACACCAGCGAGATCATGAACACCATCCACTCCGGTTCACCGCTAGACCCGTGCCCTCACCACATCTTCAACAAAGCCAGTACAGCCATCGCGCCCCATTTCCGGAAAATAATCAACATCTCCTTCGAGACAGCAACCTTCCCGGAAAGCTGGAAGCACGCCGAGATCACCGCCTTACTCAAGAAACCCAAGGCAGACCCCAAGGACCTCAAGAACTTCCGACCCATCTCTCTGCTCCCGTTCCCCGCGAAGGTCACCGAGAAAATCGTCAACAAACAACTGACCCGCTACCTCGAGGAGAACAACATCCTGGACCCTTCCCAGTCCGGCTTCCGCAGCAACCACAGCACCGAAACCGCCCTCATCGCCGCCACCGATGACATCAGGACCCTGCTAGACAACGGAGAAACAGCAGCCCTCATCCTCCTGGACCTATCAGCCGCCTTCGACACGGTCTGCCACCACACACTACGAACACGCCTTCACGACGCCGGGATCCAAGAGAAGGCCCTGGACTGGACCACATCCTTCCTTTCCGGCAGAACACAAAGCGTCCGCCTCGCCCCCTTCCGATCCAAGGCCACCAAGATCATCTGCGGCGTACCCCAAGGCTCCTCCCTCAGCCCAACGCTGTTCAACATCTACATGGCACCCCTCGCCCGACAGCACAACCTCAACATCATCTCCTACGCCGACGACACCCAGCTGATCCTCTCCCTCACCAAAGACCCTCACACCGCCAAAGCCCACCTCCACGAAGGAATGAAGGCCGTCGCCGAATGGATGAGGACCAGCCGCCTGAAGCTGAACTCGGACAAGACGGAGGTCCTCATCCTTGGTTCCAACCCTTCAGCCTGGGACGACTCCTGGTGGCCAACATCACTGGGAACAGCCCCGCCACCCACCGACCACGTACGCAACCTAGGGGTCATCCTCGACCCCACCCTCTCCATGACTAAGCAGGTCAACGCCGTTTCCTCATCCTGCTTCAACATCCTCCGAATGCTCCGCAGGATCTTCAAGTGGATCCCCACCGAAACAAGAAAAACAGTCACCCAGGCCCTCGTCACCAGCAGGCTGGACTACGGAAACGCCCTCTACGCAGGAACGACGGCTAAGCTCCTGAGACGGCTGCAACGCATCCGGAACGCCTCTGCACATCTGATCCTCGACATCCCCTGACGCAGCCACATCACACCCACACCTGAGAGACCTGCACTGGCTCCCTGTCAACAAGAGGATAACCTTCAAGCTCCTCACCCACGCACACAAAGCACTCCACAACTCCGGACCAGCCTACCTCAACAGACGACTCAGCTTCTACACCCCCACCCGCCAGCTCCGCTCGACCAGCCTCGCCCTCGCCACAGTCCCCCGCATCCGGAAACGACCGCCGGCGGCAGATCCTTCTCCCACCTCGCCGCCAAGACCTGGAACACCCTCCCCACCAACCTCCGACAGACCCAAGACCTACTGGCCTTCAGAAGACTCCTCAAGACCTGGCTCTTCGATCAGTAGCAGCACCACACCCCTCTTCCCCCAGCGCCTTGAGACCCTCGCGGGTATGTAGTGCGCTTTATAAGTGACATGATTGATTGATTGATTGACTATTGTCCAAGTGGGTGTCTGATTCACCATTAGGCTCCCCGCTATGGGTTGATATTGAGAAATCATTTCTGTCACCCTTCTCATTTCAAGAATACCTATCCTTTACTCGTAAACCGCAAAGGATCGCCACACCAGTCATTAAACATTCCTGTAAGGCATTAAGCACTGTCCTCCATTCTTCCCCAAAGGATCTTGATACCATTCTCACCTCCACCATTTGGGCCAATAAATATATACTCGTGAAAAATAAACTCATTTACTTGAAAACATGGAGAAATAGGGGACTTCTTTGGGTGCATCAACTATTTGAACAAGATGCATTTCTCACATTCTCAAGGATGCGCTCTCTTTTTCAACTACCTCTCTCCTTTCAACACAGATTTTCCGTTTTACGAACTGCAATACTCGAAGCGCACACTTACTTTCAAACTCTAATCCCTCCCTCATCCCTGATCAGCTCCACATGGTATAACCTTCCCCCGCATCTTGGGAAACTGATTTTGACACAAAATGGTCCGTATCCCTGTGGAATAAAATATGGGCTAAAACCAGAAAATCGTCTAGAGCAGCAAATACTACCCAAACTCTTTTCTTCATTTACAACAGACTCCTCTTAACACCCACGACCTAACAGAAAATGCATGCTGAAATTCCTGACACTTGCTGGTCATGCTCCCTTGAGCATGCGGATTTAAAACATTTACTAATTATATGCCCATACGAACTCAAATTTTGGAAACAAATCTGGACTCAGATCAATACTATCTTTAATACCACATCCCCCTTTTCACTCACTAACATTTTTCTGGGAAGCCTATGTGTTGATTGAAATATGAGTCATTCACAAGTACAAATCATAGACTTGTTGCTTGCAGTCGCTTTTCAATAGAGAACAAAGAATTGGAAGGATGCATCTAAACTTTCATATTTAACTTGGTAGTAGGCTGTCTGTCATAACCACATGTTGGATACAACCTTTGTATATCCTATATCTCTTGCTAAGAGATGTTTACAACTATGGTCTCCTGTCACACAGTTTTTTAGATAATAGTGCTAAAAAATCCTTTGCTCCCATTCCCTTGGTACAAGAAGTTGTTAAGCCTCCCTGACTTCCCTTATTTTGAGATTGACAAAGTTTAGTATGTTATTTCCGTATTTCTCATACAACTGCATCTTATTAGTATATTAAGTCTTTCTTCTTAAGGCTTCCAAGAACCAGCTCTTTGTATTTCTTAAAGTATTTTGTTTCTCTTTCCGAAACAGAATATGTAACATTAAGCGCTATCTCCTTTGTGCTCTTTGATGTTTAATTGTACGAAGTATTGATGTTTACTCAATTTCTTTCAATAAACTTACTTTTGAAACTTTAAAAAAAAAAAAAAAAAAAAAGGCTATGGCTAGGGGATGAGCCCTGCAGTACCCCACAGCTCAGGGGAAACTGTGAGAGTACCAGGAGAGGTCAAGCACATGGAAAGTTCATCCTTCAAGAAGGAGGAAAGCCATTTCAAGGTACGGCCGACAACACCTGCCTTTGATATCCTATGGATAAGTGTGGCATGGCTTTGCTTAGATTTAATAGAATGATGGCTGCTGACCCACATTTGTCCAACAAAGATCTTAATTCCTTGACCACAGCCAGCAAGCCTGTTTCATTGCTATGCTGCGGTATGAATCCCATTTGCGTGGGGTGAGGGATATTGTTGGACTCAAGGAAGGCAGAAAAGTGATAATTGACATGCTTTTCCAGGAGCTTAGATAAACCTGGTAACAGGGAGAGTGACCTATAGTTACTCAGGCAAAGAGGGTCTAACCTTACTGTTTTTAGAAGGGGCTTGACCACTGCATGCTTGGTGAGAGAAGATTCAGCAGATCCACCAGAGTGGTAACAATGCTGTCGGAACATTGACGCAAAATCTCCTTAAGGAGATCAGTGAGAAGGCTTGCAGTAAGATTAGGAAAGGCAGAGAGGGTTACTTCTGACTGCATTGAATGGAGCTCACTTCCTAGGACTCCTCAATAACTGGGTCATCAGGAAAAGAGTAGATATCTAATATCTTCTTTTGACAGGGGAGGGCCAAGTCATTGCTACGCTCAGCTGAGGCTTCTAAAACAGGCTCAGCAGACCTGTGCTCCCTAATGTTCATGAGAATCCGAAAGATCTCCTAAGGCGAATCGGCAGATTGCTCAATTTTGGTGGAATAATAGGCAGGTTGAGAGGCTTTGATCTCAGCATGGTAGTGCCTGATTGCACTCCTATACTTAGCTTTACCGACGACATCATAGGACTTTCTTCAACATCTTTCCAGATGTTTACAGTCTCTTTTCAAGGCAAACAAGTTGGCATTGAACCATGGGAAAACTTAATAACATCTTACTGAATCGCAATATGGGGTTGGTACAGTAAAAAGTCATTTTTTAGGTCGCAAAGGCTCAAATTTGACATTTGCGACCCTAAAATTGCTTGATACATCAGGCCCTTAGTCAGAACACTTAATTCCACTTAGTGGTTTAGCAGCCCAGTTTTGTAGTCTCAGGGCCAGATGTACGACCCACCAATTAGTGACTCGCAAATTGCGTTGCATTTGTGACTCGCAATTTGCGACTCGCAAATTGGGATGCACAACAGTGCCTCAGACAATGTTTGCGATTCCTAATGGGGTCGCAAATTGCATGGCTCATTAACATTAATATTAATGAGGCAGGCGCAATTTGCGACCCCATTAGTAATGGCTAGCACTCACAGGGATGGTGGCCTGCTGTGGTCAGCAGACCACCATGTCTGTGACTGCTTTTTTAATAAAGCAATTTTTTTTAAAGGCAGCCCGTTTTCCTTAAAGGAAAACAGGATGCATTTTAAAAATAAAAATGAAACTTTTCAGTTTTATTTTTTTAATGGCAGGCAGCGGTTCCTGGGACAACTGTCTGCTCTTAAAAATATTTTCTCACATACTCACAAAGGGGTCCAACCCTTCCCGTTTGCGAGTGGTTTACCACCTACTTGAAGTAGGTGGTAAACTGCGAGTGTTTTGCTGCCACAAATGCGGTCGCTAAAAAATAGTACATGGCATGGTGACTCGCTATTAGGAAGGGACACCTCTTCCTAATAGCGAGAGTCGCATATGCTATTTTGCGAGTCAGTGACTCGCAAAATAGCATTTGTACATGCCATTACCCTTTTTTGCGGTCGCAAACGGGAGGATCTCCCGTTTGCGGCCGCAAAAAAGGGTCGTACATTGGGCCTTAGTATCTTCGCTGTAGTTTTGGTTGGTAAACCTACATACATTACATTACACTATTCTAGGTAGGATAGCCTGAACTATAGATCTGTGCGTCTGCTTGGGAAGTATGAAGAGCACTTAGTGCAACACCCTCAGATAGAAAAAGCATGAGAATGAAACCATATTTACTTGTTTATCCATATTAAGATCTTTATCAATAGTGAAGCCTGGGTATTTTGCTCTTTGGGCCAGCAAAGGAGGATCTCCCAGATCCTGCAGCCACCAATTCAGTTGGCAGGTGATAGATAGAGGACCAAAGCTCAGAAATTTGTCCCCGTTCACTTTCAGTGCATTTGTGCTTATCCACAGTGTCACCAACACCATAAAATCACGAAAATTGGTAGCGGCCTTGGTGTTATCAACTACTGACACTACAATTTGGGTTGAAGTATATAAAAACATTGATGTATGGAATGCTTGAATTAATCTCAGACACTGGTAATTATTTGGGGCCGCATCCCAGTCCATCCTTCTTCTGCACACTGTACCACCTCACTTTGGTCCCAGCCATATGCAAATCAGTCTTGACTCTGCTCCAATGGGAACAGTCCAGCTCGAATTGCCAGACCACGTTCTCACTGAACCGGAACACAAGCAACTCAAGACCGGTATCGACCGTGTTAACTCAGATTTTTTAATGAAATACAAAATCATCAATTTAATGAATGTGAAACTGTATCTTTATTTTTGTGATTTATTTAAAGCACCTGGTTTATTTTGTTACTTTTTAATGAAGCGAACCCCAACTCCCTTAAACCTGTCTTCTCCACACCTTTATACACCTTTATATCCTTATCCCTCCCTTACAAACCACAACCATATGAAATTGTGTGATATGATTGAAAGGTGGAATGTCCTATTGCCCCCCTGCTTCTTTCTTCTCTCTTCTAAAAAAGTAAACAGCCCCTTTGAAGTTTATACTGTCACTTAAGCAGCTCTCTGTCCCTTCATTTGCTGCTTCTCTAGGTGCTGTCACTTTCCTTTTAACTCCAATAAGACAAGGAATCAGCCATATGCATAATAATACAACATTTTGTTTTAAGGGTTTTAAAAAGTCTTTCAGTTGAAGGTTTTTTTTTCCCTAGTGCTTAATCACGGTTTCCTTTATATTTTTAGGTACACTTTTTTTTACTCCTACATATTTTTTTCTTTTGTTTATCGTGATTTTCCCAGGGCATGTGTTTACTTTTTGATTTTCTGAAAATTCCTTTTACAATAATTTGTTTTTAGGAATTGTTCGATTCACAGCTTTCCAAACCTGGACAATGAATGAGCCACCTCTGTGTGTGGCGTCAATTTCCCTTTAACTTCTTGGAAATTCTACCAACAGTGTATCATAACTATTCAATGTAATTATAAACCCGAGGCTTTAACTAAAGAGAAACAAATCGTGTTGGTGTTACCTTTATTATATGAACACCATGATCCACAGTTAAATATACCTAGAAATAGATTTCCACATCTTCAACAACATGTCTTCAAAGATATTTCCGCGTTACTCAGTGGCCTACAATGTTTTGGTTCCTTCAACCAATGTTGTGTGAACTAAAGGTGGCTGCCCACCACCCCTCCCCCATCTACAACATCTGTGTGAAAAACAAGCAAAGTGCACGTACTATCAACAGTGCGCAACTGATCTCTAAAACTTTATCTTTTGTTATTAATCAAAAAATGCATTTTAGTCCTGGGGAGCTGCACACACGTCTGATATCGTCCCTTACATGCTTTACTGCTGTTTATAAATATTGCTGATCTGTATCGTGCCTGACCCGAAGTAATTTCACTTTTCATGAGTTTCTTTTCCGATCTGCCTCTGAAACCTATGGCTTCTTAGGCAATATATTTGAGCTCCGATGTGCACTGCTTGGTTGTAGTGTCAGGTCTGGATTTCACCATGATCTTTTGACCTTAGTAAAATGATATTTATAATGTACTTACTTATAGGCGCTTTCAGCCAGACCTGATCACACATTGTGCTTTTATTGTGTCATTCACTTTATTCTTTCCCCCATTACAGCACAGCATGGAGCAGTGGGTCAGCCCACTTCAGCCACTGGCTAACTTCACTGTGAGTAATGACATAAGGAGCATAAGGAGCAAATCCTAACAAAAAGTAGTTCCTTTCAGTGCCAGGAATTACTATGGCAATGTGTGCTATTTTTGCTTTTAACTGATGTATGTTTTTATATTGGTGTTTGCCTGGTAGCTTTCCCAACAATACTATTTTACGAAAGCCATGATAAAACAAAACAATCATTGACAAAGCCAAAAGGCAGAAAGCCTTGTTTAACAAGCATTTGCAAAGACATTAGGGTCCGAATTTACTAACCCTTCACACAGCTCAGGAAGGCAACTTGCTGCTCTGCGTTGTGTGAAAGGAAGAGAGGAGAAATGTGCCATATCTACCAGGACATGGAACACTTTGGATGTCTCTCATTGGACGGGCGCACTTCAGGCAGCCCAGCGCCAACACAGGCACCTTTGTGCCATAGTGGAAGGGTGCTTTTGTTACAGACAGGATTGTTTTTGTGCAGGAAGGGATTCCGTCTTGCACAAAAAACAATCCTCAGAAGCATATCCCTCTTTCTGTGTGTGACATGCATTTTGCAGCACACATACAAAGAGGAACAAACAAGGAGAAATAAAGATATTTGTCCACGTTACGCCTGCCCTGGGGAGGAGTAAGATTTTGACTCATTCTCAGGTTTACAAGCCCTTGTGAATCTGGGAATGCATCAAAACCCATGGGAGTTGTGTGGGAACACCCACCGCAATGCCCAGGGAACGTCTCCCTTGTGCAGAGTAAGGCAACGCAGTGATTTGTGCTGCATTGCCTTACTCAAGTTTTATGAGGCCACTCAAGGCCATGCAATTTGGCTTTACATGGCTTCATAAATCTGACTCAGAGCCTTGTGTCAGGCATGTACCACTTTGCGTGGTGCAAACGTGGTGCAAGGCACTCATAACTATGCCCCTACCAGTGGTCCACCCATTCTTTACTATTGCTTGCCCTTCTTGTTAATCTCATTTGCTTTGCTTCTTATTTGATGGCTTTATTCCCTCTTCTTCTGTTTGTCTCCAAGTTACCACCCCCTCTCACACCTCTCAGCTCATCAGTTGCTTCCCTAACCCTCCCTGTCCACTCAGTTTTGTCTCTGATTTTCTTTTACACTTACCCCCAATCCTGCCCAGCTTTTCTGTTGCCCGCCCCCAACTGCTCCCATCCTTCATTGCCAAAAACAAATAAAAAAATAAGAGGGCTCAGCAGTTGCAATTTGCTGCTGGGTTGTATATTTGTAATTACTTTGGTAGACTTTTTATGCATTTTTATTTACTGCTTCAAGAAGGGTATCAGTCATCTTCGAATGGTAAATTAAAACAAACGAAAAAATATGCATGCACGCATGTGTGGCAATTTTTGAACTGTCATACCATCATAATGCATTTGTACTCATGTGTGATGATGCATGTGTGTACATGCATCATCAGCTATTTCGTAATTTTTTCTGCTGCTATTGAGCACAATACGGCAATAACCATTTTTGTCACTGATGAACTTCAATTCGACATTTGCAACCCTAAATTCACTTGATACATCAGGCCCTTAGTCAGAACACTTGATTCCAGGTAGTGGTTTAGCACGTCAGTTTTGTAGTCTTAGTAGCTTTGCTGTAGTTTGGTTGTTAAACCTACCTACAAAACATTACACTATTCTAGGTAGGATAACCTGAACTACAAGTCTGTGAGTCTGCTTGGGAAGTATGAAGAGCACTTGGTGCAACACCCTCAGATAGAGAAAGCATGAGGATGAAACCATATTTACTTGTTTATCCATATTAAGATCTTTATCAATAGTGAAGCCCAGGTTTTTGCTCTTCAGGCCGGCACAGGAGGATCTCCCAGATCCTGGAGCCACCAATTCAGTTGGCAGGCGATAAATAGAGGACCAAAGCTCAGAAATTTGTCCCGTTCACTTTTAGTGCATTTGTGCTTATCCACAGTGTCACCAACACCATAACATCACGAAAATTGGTAGCGGCCCTGGTGTTATCAACCACTGACACTACAATTTGAGTTGAAGTATATAAAAACATTGATGTATAGAATGCTTGAATTAATCTCAGCCACTAGTAACTACTTGGGGCAGCATCCCAGTCCATCCTTCTTCTGCATTCTGTACCACCTCAGTTGGGACCCAGCCATGTGCAAATCAGTCTTGACTCTGCTCCAATGGGAACAGTCCAGCTCGAATTGCCAGACCACGTTCTCACTGAACCGGAACACAAGCAACTCAAGACCGGTATCGACCTTGTTAACTCAGATTTATTAATGAAATACAAAATCATCAATTTAGTGAATGTGAAACTGTATCTTTATTTTTGTGATTTATTTAAAGCACCTGGTTTATTTGGTACTTTTTAATGAAGCGAACCCCAACTCCCTTAAACCTGTCTTCTCCACACCTTTATACACCTTTATATCCTTATCCATCCCTTGCAAACCACAACCATATGAAATTGTGTGATATGATTGAAAGGTGGAATGTCCTATTGCCCCCTGCTTCTTCCTCAATCTCTCTTCTAAAAAGGAAACAGTCCCTTTGAAGTTTTTACCGTCATTTAAGCAGCTCTCTGTCCCTTCATTTGCTGCTTCTCTATGTACTGTCACTTTCCTTTTAACTCCAATAAGACAAGGAATCTGCCATATGCATAATAAAACAACATTCTGTTTTAAGGGGTTTAAAATGTCTTTCAGTTGCAGGTTTTTTCTTTTTTCCCATTGCTTATTCACCTTTTCTTTTATATTTTTAGAAACACTTTTTTACTCCTTTATTTTTTTCTTTTGTTTATCTTTCACTGAGCATTTGTTTACCTTTTGATTTTCTAAAAATTCCTTTTACAATAATTTGTTTTTAGGAATTGTTCAAATCACAGCTTTCCAAAACATAAGAAATGAATGTGCCAGCTCTGTGTGTGGCATCAATTTCCCTTTAACTTCCTGGAAATTCTACCAACAGTGTATCATAACTATTCAATGTAATTATAAACCCGAGGCTTTAACTAAAGTTAAACAAACTGTGTTGGTGTTACCTTTATTATATGAACACCATGATCCACAGTTAAATATACCTAGAAATAGATTTCTACATCTTCAACATGTCTTCAAAGATATTTCCGCGTTACTCAGTGGCCTACAATGGTTTGGGTCCTTCAACCAATGTTGTGTGAACTAAAAGTGACTGCCCACCACCCCTCCCCCTATCTACAACATCTGTGTGAAAAACAAGTTAAGTGCACTTACTATCAACAGTGCGCAACTGAACCCTAAAACTTTATCTTTTATTATTAATCAAAAAAATGCATTTTAGTCCTGGGGGAGCTACACACAAGTCTGATATCATCCCTTACATGATTTACTGCTGTTTATAAATATTGCTGATCTGTATCGTGCCTGACCCAAAGTAATTTCACTTTTCATGAGTTTCTTTTCCGATCTGCCTCTGAAACTTATGGCTTCTTAGGCAATATATTTGAGCTCCAATGTGCACTGCTTGGCTGTAGTGTCAGGTCTGGATTTCACCATGACCTTTTCTATAATTATATGTGTATTGAATGTATTCTGCAGATGTCTGAGTGGGGCATGCGCAACATGCTAGGCTAGGTGAGGGGGGGTGAGGTGTAACCTGCCATGGGATATAGTTCAGTTTCCAAGGCTGCTGAAATCTCCGGTACCGAAAGGGAGATCCAGTTCCTGTAATCTCATTTGGTGACCTAAATGATTGTTGCTCGTAGCTAAATTGGCTAAAGGGTCAGATTTGAACTCCCCTGACACCTTCGTTATTGCTACTGACACAAGGGTGCCTGCTTTCAATCACTTTAACCCGGCATTATCTCGTGTCCGTTTCAACCCCCTCCCCCCCTCACGTAAAATGGATTTAGAAATGATTAGCAAATTAAGTCATGTGAATTCCAGGTAGCACATAATCCTGTGCTAATGGGCTGAAGCTGACAACAGCACATCTGCATTATATGTCATCTCTACTAAAGCCACCTGACGGGTTGGTTTCAAAAGCCAGTTTTATTAACACCACCACCAATACCATCACCACAAATACCTCCACCATCAATACCACCACCAATACCACCACCACCACCAAAGCCACCACCACCAGTACCGTCACTACCAATACCACCACCACCAATACCACCAACCACCAATACCACTACCACCACCACCACAAATACCACCACTAATAGCACCAATACCACCATCACCACCAATATCACCACCACCAATACCATCACCACCACCAATACCACTACCACCACCACCTATACCACCACCAATACCACCACTCCCAATACCACCACCACCAATACCAATACCAATACCACCGCCAATACCAATACTACCACCACCACCAATACCACCACCAATACCATCACCAATACCACCACCAACAATACCAATACCACCACCACCACTACCACCACCATCACCAATACCACCACTACCACCACCATCAACAATACCACCACCACCAATACCAATACCACCACTACCAATACCAATACCACCACCACCACCAATAGCAATACCACCACCAATACAATAGCACCACCACCACTGCCACCATCAATACCACAACCACCAATACCACCGCTACCAATACCAATACCACCAATACCATTACCACCAATACCACCACCAATACCGACAATACCACCACCACCAATACCACCGATCCCATCACAAATACCACCACCAATACCACCACCACCAATACCACCAACCACCAATACCACCACCACCAATACCAATACCACCACCACCAATGCCACCATCAATACCACAACCACCAATACCACCGCTACCAATACCAATACCACCAATACCATTACCACCAATACCACCACCACCAATACCGCCAATACCAAAACCACCACCACCAATACCACCAACCATGAATACCACCACCACCAATACCAGCAACCACGAATACCACCACCACGAATACCACCACCACCAATACCACCACCAATACCACCACCACCAATACCACCACCACCAATACCACCACCACCAATACCACCACCACCAATACCACCACCACCAAAACCACCACCACCAAAACCACCACCAATACCACCACCACCAATACCACCACCACCAATACCACCACCACCAATACCACCAACCATGAATACCACCACCACCAATACCACCAACCACGAATACCACCACCACCAATACCACCACCACCACCAATACCACCACCACCAATACCACCATCAATACCACCACCAATACCACTACCACCACCAATACCACCACTAATAGCACCAATACCACCATCACCACCAATATCACCACCACCAATACCATCACCACCACCAATACCACTGCCACTGCCACCACCACCAATACCAATACCACCAATACCACCACTCCCAATACCACCACTCCCAATACCACCACCAATACCAATACCACCGCCAATAACAATACTACCACCACCACCACCAATACCACCACCACCTATACCACCACCACCAATACCACCACCACCAATACCAATACCACAGCAATACCACCACCACCACTACCACCATGACCACTACCACCACCATCACCTAAACCACCGATCCCACCACAAATACCACCAATACCATTACCACAAATACCATTACCACCAATACCACCACCACCAATACCGACAATACCACCTCCACCAATACCAACAATACCACCGATCCCACCACAAATACCACCACCACCAATACCACCAAAACCACCACCACCAATACCACCAATACCACCACCACCAATACCACCAACCACCAATACCACCATCACCACCAATACCACCATCACCACCAATACCAGCACCAATACCAATACCACCAATACAACCACCACCAATACCAATGCCACCACCACCAATACCACCACCACCACCAATACCACCACCACCAATATCACGACCACCAAAACCATCACCACCACCAATACCAACATCACCACCAATACACCACCAATACCACCACCACCTATACCACCACCACAACCAATACCACCAATACCAATACCACCAATACAATTCCCACCACCAATACCACTGCCAATACCACCAATACCAGCACCACCACCAATACTACCACCACCAATACCAATACCACCACCACCAATACCACCATTAATACATATACCACCAACAATACCAATACCACCACCACCAATACCACCACCAATACCACCACCATCAATACCACAACCACCAATAACATCACCACCAATACAACCACCACCAATACCACCACCAATACCAACACCACCAATACCACCACCACCAATACCGACAATACCACCACCACCAGCATCACCAAAACCACCGATCCCACCACAAATACCACCAATACCAATACCACCACCACCACCACCATTAATACGTATACCACCACCAATACCAATACCACCACCACCAATACCACCACCATCAATACCACAACCACCAATACCATCACCACCAATACAACCACCACCAATACCACCACCAATACCAACACCACCAATACCACCACCACCAATACCGACAATACCACCACCACCAATATCACCAATACCACCGATCCCACCACAAATACCACCAATACCAATACCACCACCAATACCACCACTACCAATACCACCACCACCACCAATACCATCAACACCACCAATACTACCAATACCACCACCACCAATATCACTGCCAATACGAATACCACCAATACCACCGCCACAAAATCCAGCACCCCACCACTAATACCAATACTACGATCACCATTACCACCACCAATACCACCACCACCAATAACAATACCACTACCAATACCACCATCACCAATACCACTACCAATACCACTACCACCAATAAAACCACCAATAGCACCACCACTACCACCACCACCACCAATGCCACCACTAATACCACCACAACCACCAATACCACTACCACCACCAATACCACGACCACCAGTACCACCACCAATACCAATACCACCACCAATACCACCACCAATACCACTGCCAATACCAACCATCACCAATACCACCACCAAAACCACCACCACCACCAATACCAATATCACCACCAATACCAATCCCACCACCACCAATACCACTGCCAATACCAATACCACCAATACCTGCACCACCACCACCTATACCACCACCAATACCAATACCACCAATACCAATACCACCAATACCAATACCACCACCAATACCAATACCACCACCACCACCAATACCACCACCACTAATACCAATACCACCACCACCAATACCACTAATACCACCACCAATACCACCACCACCACCACCAATAGCACCAATACCACCAATACCACCACCACCACCAATAGCACCAATACCACCACCACCAATACCACCACCACCAACACCAATACCAATACCACCACCACCACCAATACCACCGCCAATACCACCACCAATACCAATATCACCACCACCAATACCACCACCAATACCAACACCACCAATACCACCACCACCTATACCACCACCACCAATACCAATACCACCACCACCAATACCACCACCAATACCACTACCACCACCAATACCACTACCACCATCAATACCACGACCACCAGTACCACCACCAATACCAAAACCACCACCTGCAGTACCACCACCAATGCCACCAATGCCACCACCACCAATACCACCACCAATACTACCACCACCACCAATACTACCACCACCACCAATACCACCACCATCACCACCAATACCACCACCACCAATACCAGCACCAATACCAATACCACCAATACCATCACCATCAATACCAATGCCACCACCACCAATACCACCAACACTACCAATATGACGACCACCAATACCATCACCACTGCCAATACCACCATCACCACCAATACACCACCACCACCAATACCACCACCACCAATACCACCACCACCAATACCAATCCCACCAATACCACTGCCAATACCAATACCACCAATACCAGCACCACCAATACCACCACCACCACCACCACCACCAATACAAATACCACCACTACCAATACCACCACCACCAATAGCAATACCACCACCACCAATAGCACCACCACCAATGCCACCATCAATACCACAACCACCAATACCACTGCTACCAATACCAATACCACCAATACCATTACCACCAATACCACCAATACCACCAATACCGACAATACCACCACCACCAATACCACCAATCCCGCACAAATACCACCACCACCAATACCACCACCACCAATACCACCACCACCAACACCACCAACACCACCAACCACGAATACTACCACCGGCAATACCACCAATCCCACCAACCACGAATACCACCAATACCAATACCACCAATGCCAATACTACCACCAATACCACCACCAATACCACCAGCAGTACCACCACCACCAATACCACCAATACCACCACGACCAATACCACCACCACCAATACCACCAATACCACCATCAATACCACCACCAATACCACCACTAATAGCACCAATACCACCATCACCACCAATATCACCACCACCATCACCACCACCCATACCACTACCACCACCACCACCACCACCACCAATACCACCACCACCAATACCAATACCACCGCCAATAACAATACTATCACCACCACCACCAATACCACCACCACCTATACCACCACCACCACCAATACCACCACCAACAATACCAATACCACAGCAATACTAATACCTCCACCACTACCACCACCACCAATACCACCACCACCACTACCGCCACCATCACCAATACCACCACCACCACTACCACCAATAACACCACTACCACCAATACCACCACCACCAATACCACCAATACCAATACCACCACCAATACAATACCACCAACACCACCAATACCACCAACACCACCAATACCACAACCACCAATACCACCGCTACCAATACCACCGCTACCATTACCACCAATACCATTACCACCAATACCATTACCACCAATACCATTACCACCAATGCCATTACCACCAATACCACCATCACCAATACCACCATCACCAATACCGACAATACCACCTCCACCAATACCAACAATACCACCGATCCCACCACAAATACCACTACCACCAATACCACCACCACCAATACCACCAAAACCACCACCACCAATACCACCACCACCACCACCACCACCAATACCACCAATCACAAATACCACCACCACCAATACCAGCACCACCAATACCAGCACCAATAACAATACCACCAATACAACCACCACCAATACCATCACCACTGCCAACACCACCACCACCACCAATATCACGACCACCAAAACCATCACCACCACCAATACACCACCACCACCAATACCACCACCTATACCACCACCACAACCAATACCACCAATACCAATACCACCAATACCAATACCACCAATACCAATACAATTCCCACCACCAATACCACTGCCAATACCACCAATACCAGCACCAGCACTACCACCAATACCAGCACCAGCACCACCACCAATACTACCAATACCAATACCACCACCACCAATACCACCATTAATACATATACCACCAACAATACCAATACCACCACCACCAATACTACCACCAATACCACCACCATCAATACCACAACCACCAATACCATCACCACCAATACAACCACCACCAATACCGACAATACCACCACCACCAGCATCACCAATACCACAGATCCCACCACAAATACCACCAATACCAATACCACCACCACCACCAATACCACCACTACCAATACCACCACCACCACCAATACCACATCCACCACCAATACCACCACCAATACAACCAATACCACCACCACCAATATCACTGCCAATACGAATACCACCACCACCAATACCACCGCCACAAAATCCACCACCCCACCACCAATACCAATACTACGATCACCATTACCACCACCAATACCACCACTACCAATACCACTACCAATACCACCACCACCAATACCACTACCAATACCACTACCACCAATAAAACCACCAATAGAACCACCACTACCACCAATACCACCACCACCTCCAATACCACCACCACCAATGCCACCACTAATACCACCACCACCACCAATACCACCACCAATACCACGACCACCAGTACCACCAAAAAATACCAATACCACCACCTGCAGTACGACCACCAATGCCACCAATACCACCTCCACCAATACCACCACCGCCACCAATAATACCACCACCAATACCACCACCAATACTACCACCACAACCAATACCACTACCACCACCAATACCACCACCAATGCCACCACCACCACCAATACCAGCACCAATACCAATACCACCACCACCAATACCAATGCCACCACCACCAATACCACCACCAATAACACCACCAATACCACCACCAATACCACTACCATCAATACCACCACCGCCACCAATAACACGACCACCAATACCACCACCACCAATACCATCATCACCAATACCACCACCAATACCAATATCACCACCAATACCAATCCCACCACCACCAATACCACTGCCAATACCAATACCACCAATACCTGCACCAACACCACCTATACCACCACCACCAATACCAATACCACCACCACCAATACCAATACCACCACCAATACCACCACCACCAATACCATCACCACCATAACCACCACCACCAATACCACCAATACAAGCACCACCAATACCATCATCAATACCAACACCAATACCACCACCACCAATAGCACCAATACCACCACCACCAATACCACCACCACCAACACCAATACCAATACCACCAATACCACCGCCAATACCAATACCACCATCCCCAATACCACCGCCAATACCAATACCACCACCAAACCACCGCCACCAATACCACCACTAATACCAACACTACCAATACCACCTCCACCTATACCACCACCAATACCAATACCACCACCAATGCCACCAATACCACCTATCCCACCACAAATACCACCACCACTAATACCACCACCACCACTACCAATACCACCACCAATACCACCACTAATACTACCACAACCAATACCACTACCAACACCAATACCATGACCACCAGTATCACCACCAATACCAAAACCACCACCAGCAGTACCACCACAAATGCCACCAATACCACAACCACCAATATCACCAATACCACCACCGCCACCAATACCACCATCACCAATACCACCACCAATACTACCACCACCACCAATACCACCTCCATCACCACCAATACCACCACCAATACCAATAACACCAATACCATCACCATCAATACCAATGCCACCACCACCAATACCACCACCACTACCAATATCACGACCACCAACACCATCACCACTGCCAATACCACCATCACCACCAATACACCACCACCACCAATACCACCACCACCAATAACACCACCACCACCACCAATACCAATACAATCACCAATACCAATACCACCAATACCACTGACAATACCAATACCACCAATACCAGCACCACCACCACCAATACCACCACCACCAATACCAATACCACCAGCAATACCAATACCACCACCAATACCAATACCACTACCACCAATACCACCACCAATACCAATATCACCACCACCAATACCAATACCACCACCAATACCAACACCACCAATACCACCACCACCAACACCATCACCAACAATACTAATACCACAACCAATAGCAATACCACCACCACCACCAATACCACCACCAATATCACCACCACCAATACCACCACCATCACCAATGCCACCATCACCAATGCCACCACCACCAATACCACCACCACCAATACCACCACCACCAATACCAATACCACCACCAATACAATACCACCAATGCCACCATCAATACCACAACCACCAATACCACAGCTACCAATACCAATACTACCAATATCATTACCACCAATAACACCACCACCAATATCAACAATACCACCACCAATATCACCACCACCAATACCACCACCACCAATACCACCACCACCAATACCACCACCACCAATACCACCACCACCAATACCACCACCACCAATACCACCACCACCAATACCACCACCACCACCAATACCAATACCACCACCAATACAATACCACCGATGCCACCATCAATACCACAATCACCAATACCACCGCTACCAATACCAATACTACCAATACCATTACCACCAATACCACCACAACCAATACCGCCAATACCACCACTACTAATACCACCAATACCACTGGCCACCAATACCACCACCACCACCAATACCACCACCAATACCACCACCACCACCAATATCATGACCACCAATACCACCATCACCATCAATACACCACCAATACCACCACTACCAATACCACCACCACCACCTTTACCACCACCACCAATACCAATACCACCACCACCAATACCAATACCACCAATACCAATACCACCACCAATACCAATACCACCACCAATACCAATAGCACCACCACCAATACCACCAGTACCACCACCACCAATACCACCACCACTAATACAACCACCACCAATACCACCACCAATACAACCACCAATACCACCTCCTCCAATAGCACCACCACCACCAATACCTCCACCAATACCACCACCAATACCAACACCAACACCAACACCAATACCAATACCACCACCAACACCAATACCACCACCACCAATACTACCGCCAATACCAATACCACCGCCACCAATACCACCACCACCAATACCACCACCAAGACCACCGCCACCAAGACCACCGCCACCAAGACCACCGCCACCAATACCACCACCACCTATACAACCACCACCAATACCAATACCACCACCAATTCCACCAATACCACCTATCCCACCACAAATACCACCACCACCAATACCTCCACCACCACTACCAATACCACCACTAATACCACCACCAATACCACTACCACCACCAATACCACGACCACCAGTACCACCACCAATACCAAAACCACCACCAATGCAACCAATACCACAACCACCAATACCACCAATACCACCACCACCACCAATACCACCACCACCAATACCACCACCACCAATACCACCACCATCACCACCAATACCACCACCAATACCACCAGCAATACCAATACCACCAATACCATCACCATCAATACCAATGCCACCACCACAAATACCACCACCACCACCACCAATACCACTACCAATATCACGACCACCAATACCATCACCACTGCCAATACCACCATCACCACCAATACACCACCACCACCACCAATACCAGCACCACCACCACCACTACCACCACCACCAATACCAATACCACTACCACCAATACCACCACAAATACCACCACCAATATCACCACCACCAATACAACCACCACCAATACAACCACCACCAATATCACCACCACCAATATCACCACCACCAATATCACCACCACCAATACCATCACCAACAATACTAATACCACAACCAATAGCAATACCACCACCACCAATACCACCACCAATATCACCACCACCAATACCATCACCAACAATACTAATACCACAACCAATAGCAATGCCACCACCACCACCAATAACACTACCACCAATACCACCACCACCAATACCAATACCACCAATACCAATACAATACCACCAATGCCACCATCAATACCACAACCACCAATAACACAGCTACTTATACCAATACCACCAATACCATTACCACCAATACCACTACCACCAATATCGACAATACCACCACCACCAATACCACCGATCCCACCAGAAATACCACCACCACCAATACCACCACCAATACCACCACCAGCACCATTATCACCACCACCAATACCACCACCAGCACCAATACCACCACCAATGCCACCACCACCAATACCACCACCAATACAATACCACCGATGCCACCATCAATACCACAACCACCAATACCACCGCTACCAATACCACCAATACCACCACCACCAATACCAATGCCGCCGCCACCAATACAACCACCACAACCAATACCACCACCAATACCACCAATACCACCAACACCACCAATATCACAAGCACAAATGTCATCACCACCACCAATACCACCATCACCACCAATACACCACTAATACCACCACCACCAATACCACCAGCACCACCAATACCACCAACACCAATACCACCAACACCAATACCACCACCAATACCACCACCAATACCACCACCCCCACCAATACCGCCACCACCAATACCACAACCAATACTACAACCACCACCAATACCATCACCATCACCACCAATACCACCACCAATATCAATATCACCACCACCAATACAACCACCACCAATACCACCACCAATACCACCACCAATACCACCACCACCAATACCAATACCACCACCAATACAATACCACCAATGCCACCATCAATACCACAACCACCAATACCATTACCACCAATACCACCACAACCAATACCGCCAATACCACCACTACTAATACCACCAATACCACCGACAACCAAAACCACCACCACCACCAATACCAGGACCAATACCACCACCGCCAATACCAATGCCACCACCACCAATACCACCACCAATACCACCACCAATACCACCACTACCACCAATATCATGACCACCAATACCATCACCATCATCAATACCACCATCACCATCAATACACCACCAATACCACAACCACCAATACCACCACCACCAATAGCACCACCACCACCAATACCACCACCACCTTTACCACCAATACTAATACCACCACCACCAATACTAATACCACCACCACCAATAACACCACCAATACCAATACCACCACCAACACCAATACCACCACCAATACCATAACCAATACCACCAATACCAATACCACCACCACTAAAACAACCACCACCAATACCACCACCAATACAACCAACAATACCACCTCCACCAATAGCACCACCGCCACCAATACCTCCACCAATACCACCACCAATACCACCACCAATACCACCACCAATACCACCACCAATACCACCGCCAATACCAATTCCACCACCACCAATACCACCAGCACCAATACCACCACCACCGCCAATACCACCACCAATACCAACACTACCACCACCAATACCACCACCAATACCACCACCAATACTACCACCACCAATACCAATACCACCACCACCAATGCCACCACCACCAATACAACCACCAATAGCACTACAACCACCACCAATACCACCACCACCACCAATACCACCACCATCACCACCAGTACCACCACCAATACCAGCACCAATACCAATACCACCAATACCACCACCACCAATACCAATGCCACCGCCACCAATACAACCACCACAACCAATACCACCACCAATACCACCAATACCACCAACACCACCAATATCACAAGCACAAATGTCATCACCACCACCAATACCACCATCACCACCAATACACCACTAATACCACCACCACCAATACCACCAGCACCACCAATACCACCACCACCAATACCACCACCACCAATACCAATATCACCACCAATACTAATCACACCACCACCAATACCAATTCCACCAATACCAGCACCACAACCATCAATACCACCACCATCACCACCAATACCACCACCACCAATACCGCCACCACCACCAGTACCAACACCACTACCAATACTACCACCACCAATACCACCAACACCAATGCCACCACCAACACCAATGCCACCACCAACACCAATGCCACCACAAATACCACTACCACCACCAATACCACTACCACCACCACCACCTGTACCAATACCAATACAACGACCACTAGTACCACCAACAATACCACCAATACCACCACCACCAATGCCACCAATACGACCACCACCACCAATACCACCCCCACCAATACCGCCACCACCAATACCACCACCACCAATACTACAACCACCACCAATACCAGCACCATCACCACCAATACCATCACCAATACCACCACCAATACGAATACCACCACCAAAACCAATACCACCACTATCAATACCACCACCACCAATACTTCCATCACTAATAATACCACCACCACCAATACTACGACCACCACCAATGCCACCACCATCAATAAAATCACCACCAATACCACCACCACAAATACCACCACCACCAATATCACCACCACCAATACCAAAACCACCAATACCACCAATTCCAATACCACCACCAATACCACCACCAATACCACCACCACCAATACCAATACCACCACCACCAATATCAATACCACCACCACCACGACCAATACCACCACCATCACCAATACCACCACCATCACCAATACCACCACCAATACCAATACCACCTCCACCAATACCTTCACTAATACCACTACCACCAATACCACCACTAAAATCAATACCACCACCACCAATACCACCACCACCAATATCACCACCAATATCACCACCACCAACACCACCAATGCCAATACCACCACGAATACCACCACAACCAATACCACCACCAGTACCACCACCACCAATACCACCACCACCAATACCACTACCACCAATACCACTACCAATACCAATACCACCAATACAATCACCAATAGCACCACCACCACCAATACCACGACCACCAATACCGCCACCACCACCACCAATACCACCACCACCAATTCCACCACTAATAACACCACCATCACCAATACTACCACCATCACCACCAGTACCACCACCAATACCAATACCACCACCTGCAGTACCACCACCAATGCCACCAATACAACCACCACCAATACCACCAATACCACCAATACCACCACCACCAATACCAATATCACCACCCCAAAACCACCACCAGCAATACCAGCAATACCACCACCACCAATAACACCAATACCACTGACCACCAAAACCACCACCAATACCGGCACCATTAGCTATACCACCAATACCACCACCACCAATACCATTGTAACCACCACCAATACCATCACTACCACCAACACTACCATTACCACCACCACCACCACCAATATCACCACCACCAATACCATCACCACCACCAATATCATCATCACCAATAAACCACCACCACCAATACCCCCACCACCAATATCACCACCACCACCAATACCACCACCAATAGTAATCCCACCACCACCAATACCACCGCCAATACCAATACCACCAATACCACCACCACCACCACCAATACCACCACTAATACCACCACCACCAATAACACCACCAATACCACCACCAATACCAATAGCACCACCACCAATACCACTGCCAATACCATTACCAATACCACCAATACCACAACCACCAATACCACCAGCACCAATACCAATACCACCACCACCAATACAACCACCACTAATACCACCACCAGTTCTCAATACCACCACCAATACCAATCCCACCACCACCTATACCACTGCCAATACCAATACCACCACCACCAATACCACCACCAATACCAATACCACCACCACCAATACCACCACCACCAATACTACCACCACCAATACCAATACTACCACCACCAATACCACCACCAATACCATCACCACCAATACCACCATCACCAATACACCCACCAATACCACCAACACCAATAACACCACCACCACCACCAATACCACCAATACCACCACCACCAATACCAATACCACCAACACCACCACCAATACCACCAATACAATCACCAATACCACCACCACCACCACCAATACCACCACCACCAATACCACCACCACCACTACTACCACCACCACCACCAATACCACCACCACCAGTACCACCACCACCAGTACCACCAATACCACCATCATAAATACCACCACCAATACAAATTCCACCACCACCAATACCAATATCACCATTACCACCACCAATAACACCCCCAGCACCAATACCACCACTAATACCACCACCACCACCAATACCACTACCACCACCACTACCAGTACCACCACCAATACCAATACCACCACCAATGCCACCAATACCACCACCATCACCACTAATACCACCATCACCACCAATACCACCACCAATACTCCCACCACCACCAATACCACCAATACCACCACCATCACCACCAATACCACCACCACCACCAATACTACCACCACCAATACCAATACCACCACCACCAATACCACCACCAATACCACCGCTAATACCACCACCACCAATACCACCCCACCACCAATACCAATACCACCACCACCAATACCAATACCACCACCACCAATACCAACACCACCACCAATACCAACACCACCACCAATACCACCACCAATACCACCACTAATAGCACCAATACCACCATCACCACCACCAATACCATCATCACTACCAATATCACTACCACCACCACCACCATTACCACCACCACCAATAGGAATACCACCACCAAAACCAATACCACCACCAATACCGCCACCACCACTAATACCACCACCACCAATACCACCAACAATACCACCACCACTACCACCACCACCACCACCAATACCACCACCATCAATACCACTACCACCAATACCAATATCACCACCACCAATAAAAATACCACCACCAATACCAATACCACGACCACCAATACCACCACTAATACCACCACCACCAATACCACCACCACCAATACCACCACCACCACCAATACCACCACCACTAATACCAATACCACCACCAATACAATACCACCAATGCCAACTTCAATACCACAACCACCAATACCACCGCTACCAATACCAATACTACCAATACCATTACCACCAATACCACCACAACCAATACCGCCAATACCACCACTACTAATACCACCAATACCACTGGCCACCAATACCACCACCACCAATACCACCACCACCACCAATATCATGACCACCAATATCATCACCATCACCAATACCACCATCACCATCAATACACCACCAATACCACCACCACCAATACCACCACCCCCACCTTTACCACCACCACCAATACTACCACCACCAATACCACCACCACCAATACCAATACCACCACCAATACCAATACCACCACCACCACCAATACCATAACCAATACCACCAATACCACCACCACCAATACCAATACCACCACCACTAATACAACCACCACCAATACAACCACCAATACAACCACCAATACAACCTCCACCAATAGCACCACCACCACCAATACCTCCACCAATACCACCACCACCAATACCACCACCAACATCAATACCACCACCACCAATACCACCACCACCAATACCACCACCACCAATACCAATATCACCACCACCAATACCACCGCCAATACCAATACCACCACCACCAATACCACCGCCACCAATACCACCACCACCAACAATACCACTGCCTCCAATACCACCACCAATACCAACACCACCAATACCACCACCACTTATACAACCACCACCAATACCACCACCACCACTACCAATACCACCACCAATACCACCTATCCCACCATAAATACCACCACCACCAATACCACCACCACCACTACCAATACCACCACCACCAATACCACCACTAATACCACCACCACCAATGCCACTACCACCACCAATACCATGACCACCAGTGCCACCACCAATACCAAAACCACCACCTGCAGTACCACCACCAATGCCACCAATACCACAACCACCAAAACCACCACCAATACCACCACCACCACCACCAATACCACCACCACCAATACCACCACCAATACCACCACCATCACCACCAATACCAATACCACCACCAATACCAATACCACCAATACCATCACCATCAATACCAATGCCACCACCACCAATACCACCACCACTACCATTATCACGACCACCAATACCATCACCACTGCCAATACCACCATCACCACCAATACACCACCACCACCAATACCACCACCACCAATACCACCACCACCACTACCAATACCACCACCAATACCAATACCATCAATACCACTACCAATACCAATACTACCAATACCAGCACCACCACCACCAATACCACCACCAATACCAATACCACTACCACCAATACCACCACCAGTATCACCATCACCAATACCAATATCACCACCACCAATACAACCACCACCAATACAACCACCACCAATACCACCACCAATACCACCACCAATACCACCACCACCAATACCATCACCACCAATACTAATACCACAACCAATAGCAATACCACCACCACCAATACCACCACCAATATCACCATCACCAATGCCACCACCACCAATACCACCACCAATACCACCACCAATACAATAACACCAATGCCACCATCAATACCACAACCACCAATAACACAGCTACCAATACTACCAATACCATTACCACCAATACCACCACCACCAATATCGACAATACCACCACCACCGATCCCACTAGAAATACCACCACCACCAATACAACCACCAACAATACCACCACCACCAATACTAATACCACAACCAATAGCAATACCACCACCAATACCACCACCACCAATACCAATACCACCACCAATACAATACCACCGATGCCACCATCAATACCACAACCACCAATACCACTGCTACCAATACTACCAATATCAACACCACCACCACCAATACCAATACCACCACCACCACCAATATCAAAACCACCAATACCATCACCACTACCAATACCACCATCACCACCAATACACCACCAATACCACCACCAATACCACCAGCACCACCAATACCACCAGCACCACCAATACCACCACCACCAATACCAATACCACCACTATCATGACCACCAATACCATCACCATCACCAATACCACCACCACCAATACCACCACCACCACCAATACCACCACCATCAATACCAATACCACCACCAATACCAATACCACCACCACCAATACCAATACCACCACCACCAATACCATAACCAATACCACCACCACCAATACCAATACCACCACCACTAATACAACCACCACCAATACCACCACCACCAATACAACCACCAATACCACCTCCACCAATAGCACCACCACCACCAAAACCTCCACCAATACCACCACCACCACCAATACCACCACCAACACCAATACCACCACCACCACCAACACCAATACCACCACCAACACCAATACCAATACCACCACCACCAATACCACCACCAATACCAATACCACCACCACCAATACCACCGCCAATACCAATACCACCACCACCAATACCACCGCCACCAATACCACCACCACCACCAATATCAATACTACCACCACCAATCCCACCACCAATACCACCAGCAATACTACCACCATCACCAATACCACCACCACCAATACCAGCACCAATACCAATACCACCAATACCTATGCCGCCACCACCAATACAACCACCACGACCAATACCACCACCAATACCACCACTACCAATACCACCAATACAACCACCAATAGCACTACAACCACCACCAATACCACCACCACCACCACCAATACCACCACCATCACCAATACCACCACCACCAATACCAGCACCAATACCAATACCACCAATACCTATGCCGCCACCACCAATACAACCACCACGACCAATACCACCACCAATACCACCACTACCACCAATACCACCAACACCACCAATATCACAGACCACCAATGTCATCACCACCACCAATACCACCATCACCACCAATACACCACCAATACCACCAGCACCACCAATACCAGCACCACCACCAATACCAATATCACCACCAATACCAGCACCACCACCACCACCAATACCACCACCATCACCACCAATACTCCCACCACCAATACCACCACCACCAGTACCACCACCACTACCAATACCACCAATACTACCACCACCACCACCACCAATACCACCACCACCAATACCACCACCAATGCCACCACCAATACCACCACCACCACCAATACCACCATCACCACCAGTACCAATACCAATACAACCACCATTAGTACCACCACCAATACCACCACCACCAATACCACCACCACCACCAATACCACCACCAATAACGCCACCACCAATACCACCACCACCAATTCCACAACCAATACTACAACCACCACCAATACCACCACCATCAATACCACCACCAATACCACCACCACCAATACAACCACCATCAATACCACCACCAATACCACCACCATGACCAATATCACCACCACCAATAAAACCACCACCAATACCACCACCACCACCAATACCAATACCACCACCAATACCAATACCACCAATGCCACCATCAATACCACAACCACCAATACCACCGCTACCAATACCAATACTACCAATACCACCACCATCACCACCAATACCACCACCAATACCAATACCAATGCCGCCACCACCAATACCACCAACACCACAATATCACAACCACCAATGTCATCACCACCACCAATACCACCATCACCACCAATACCACCACCACCAATACCACCAGCACCAATACCACCAGCACCAATACCACCAGCACCACCAATACCAGCACCACCAATAACACCACCACCAATGCCAATATCACCACCAGTACCAATCACACCACCACCAATACCACTGCCAATACCAATTCCACCAATACCAGCACCACTACCAACAATACCACCACCATCACCACCAATACCACCACCATCACCACCAATGCCCCACCACCAAGACCACCACCACCACCAGTACCACCACCACTACCAATACCACCAATACTACCACCACTACCACCACCAATACCACCACCACCAATACCACCACCACCAATACCACCACCAATGCCACGACCAACCACCACCAATACCACCACCAGTACCAATACCAATACCACCAAAATACCACCAATACCACCACCACCAATACCACCACCAATACCACCACCCCCACCAATACCGCCACCACCAATACCACCACCACCAATACCACCACCAATACCAATACCACCACCACCAATACAACCACCACCAATACCACCACCATCACCAATATCACCACCACCAATACCACCACCACCAATACCACCACCACCACCAATACCAATACCACCACCAATACAATACCACCAATGCCACCATCAATACCACAACCACCAATACCATTACCACCAATACCACCACAACCAATACCACCACTACTAATACCACCAATACCACCGGCAACCAATACCACCACCAATACCAGGACCAATACCACCACCGCCAATACCAATGCCACCACCACCAATACCACCACCAATACCACCACTACCACCAATATCATGACCACCAATACCATCACCATCACCAATACCACCATCACCATCAATACACCACCAATACCACCACCACCAATACCACCACCACCAATACCACCACCACCACCAATACCACCACCACCTTCCCACCACCACCAATACTAATACTAATACCACCACCACCAATAACACCACCAATACCAATACCACCACCAACACCAATACCACCACCACCAATACCATAACCAATACCACCAATACCACCACCACCAATACCACCACCACTAAAACAACCACCACCAATACCACCACCAATACAACCAACAATACCACCTCCACCAATAGCACCACCGCCACCAATACCTCCACCAATACCACCACCAATACCACCACCAATACCACCACCAATACCACCGCCAATACCAATTCCACCACCACCAATACCACCAGCACCAATACCACCACCACCGCAAATACCACCAACAATACCAACACTACCACCACCAATACCACCACCAATACCACCACCAATACTACCACCACCAATACCAATACCACCACCACCAATGCCACCACCACCAATACAACCACCAATAGCAGTACAACCACCACCAATACCACCACCACCACCACCAATACCACCACCATCACCACCGGTACCACCACCAATACCAGCACCAATACCAATACCACCAATACCACCACCACCAATACCAATGCCGCCGCCACCAATACAACCACCACAACCAATACCACCACCAATACCACCAATACCACCAACACCACCAATATCACAAGCACAAATGTCATCACCACCACCAATACCACCATCACCACCAATACACCACTAATACCACCACCACCAATACCACCAGCACCACCAATACCACCAACACCAATACCACCAATACCAATATCACCACCAATACTAATCACACCACCACCAATACCAATTCCACCAATACCAGCACCACAACCATCAATACCACCACCATCACCACCAATACCACCACCACCAATACCGCCACCACCACCAGTACCAACACCACTACCAATACTACCACCACCAATACCACCACCACCAATGCCACCACCAATACCACTACCACCACCAATACCACCCCCACCACCACCACCAGTACCAATACCAATACAACGACCACTAGTACCACCAACAATACCACCAATACCACCAATACCACCACCACCACCAATGCCACCAATACGACCACCACCACCAATACCACCCCCACCAATACCGCCACCACCAATACCACCACCACCAATACCACCACCACCAATACCACCACCACCAATACTACAACCACCACCAATACTACAACCACCACCAATACCAGCACCATCACCACCAATACCACCACCAATACCACCACCAATACGAATACCACCACCAAAACCAATACCACCACTATCAATACCACCACTATCAAAACCACCACCACCAATACATCCATCACTAATAATACCACCACCACCAATACTACGACCACCACCAATGCCACCACCATCAATAAAATCACCACCAATACCACCACCACAAATACCACCACCACCAATATCACCACCACCAATACCAAAACCACCAACACCAATACCACCAATTCCAATACCACCACCAATACCACCACCAATACCAATACCACCACCACCAATATCAATACCACCACCACCACGACCAATACCACCACCATCACCAATACCACCACCAATACCAATACCACCTCCACCAATACCTTCACTAATACCACTATCACCAATACCACCACTAAAATCAATACCACCACCACCAATACCACCGCCACCAATACCACCAACAAAATCAATACCATCACCACAAATACCACCACCACCAATATCACCACCACCAATACCAAAACCACCAACACCAATACCACCAATGCCAATACCACCACCAATACCACCACAACCAATACCACCACCAGTACCACCACCACCAATACCACCACCAATACCACTACCACCACCAATACCACTACCAATACCACCAATACAATCACCAATAGCACCACCACCACCAATACCACGACCACCAATACCGCCACCACCACCCCCACCAATACCAACATCACCAATTCCTCCACTAATAACACCACCATCACCAATACCACCACCACCAATACCACCATCACCACCAGTACCACCACCAATACCAATACCACCACCTCCAGTACCACCACCAATGCCACCAATACAACCACCACCAATACCACCAATACCACCACCACCAATACCAATACCACCACCCCAAAACCACCACCAGCAATACCAGCAATACCACCACCACCAATAACACCAATAGCACTGACCACCAATACCACCACCACCACCAATACCGGCACCATTAGCTATACCACCAATACCACCACCACCAATACCATTGTAACCACCACCAATACCATCACTACCACCAACACCACCATTACCACCACCACCACCAATATCACCACCACCAATACCATCACCACCACCAATATCATCATCACCAATAAACCACCACCACCAATACCCCCACCACCAATATCACCACCACCACCAATACCAATACCACCACCAATAGTAATCCCACCACCACCAATACCACCGCCAATACCAATAATACCACCACCACCACCACCACCACCACCACCACCACCAATACCACCACCAATACCACCACCACCAATAACACCACCAATACCACCACCAATACCAATAGCACCACCACCAATACCACTGCCAATACCATTACCAATACCACCAATACCACTGCCAATACCATTACCAATACCACCAATACCACACCCACCAATACCACCAGCACCAATACCAATACCACCACCACCAATACAACCACCACCAATACCACCACCAATTTCAATACCACCACCAATACCAATACCACCACCACCTATACCACTGCCAAAACCAATACCACCACCACCAATACCACCACCAATACCAATACCACCACCACCAATACCACCACCACCAATACTACCACCACCAATACCAATACTACCACCACCAATACCACCACCAATACCATCACCACCAATACCACCATCACCAATACACCCACCAATACCACCAACACCAATAACACCACCACCACCACCAATACCACCACCACCACCAATACCAATACCACCAACACCACCACCAATACCACCAATACAATCACCAATACCACCACCACCACCAATACCACCACCACCACCACTACTACCACCACCACCAATACCACCACCACCAGTACCACCAATACCACCATCGTCAATACCACCACCAATACAAATTCCCCCACCACCAATACCAATATCACCATTACCACCACCAATAACACCCCCACCACCAATACCACCACTAATACCACCGCCACCACCAATACCACCGCCACCACCAATACCACCGCCACCATTACCAATACCACCGCACCATTACCAATACCAATGTCACCACCAATACCAATACCACCAATACCACTGCCAATACCAATACCACCAATACCAGCACCACCACCACCAATACCACCACCACCAATACCAATACCACCACCACCAATACCAATACCACCACCAATACCAATACCACCACCAATACCAATACCACCACCACCATTACCAATACTACCACCAACTATACAATCACCACCAATACCAACACCACCAATACCACCACCACCAATAGCACCACCACCTCTACCAACAATACCATCACCACCAATACCACCACCACCAATACCACCACCACCACCAATACAATGCCACCACCACCAATACCACCACCACCAATACCACCGCCAATACAAATTCCACCACCACCAATACCACCACCACCACCAATACCACCATCACCAATACTACCAACACCAATACCACCACCAATACCACCACCACCAATACCACCAACAACACACCCACCACCAGTACCAATACCTCCACCACCAATACCACCACCACCAATACCACCACCACCACCAATTCCTCCACCAATACCAATATCACCAATACAACCACCAATAGCACCACCACCAATACCACCACCATCACCAATACCACCACCACCACAAATACCACCATTAATACCACCACCACCACCAATACCACCACCACCAATACCAACATCACCACCAATACCACCACTAATAGCACCAATACCACCATCACAACCAATATCACCACCACCAATACCATCATCACCACCAATATCACTACCACCACCACCAATACCACCAATACCACCACCACCACCAATACCACCACCACCAATAAAAATACCACCACCAATACCAATACCACGACCACCAATAACACCACTAATACCACCACCACCAATACCACCACCACCACCAATACCACCACCATCACCACCAGTACCACCACCAATACCAGCACCAATACCAATACCACCAATACCACCACCACCAATACCAATGCCGCCGCCACCAATACAACCACCACAACCAATACCACCAATACCACCAACACCACCAATATCACAAGCACAAATGTCATCACCACCACCAATACCACCATCACCACCAATACACCACTAATACCACCACCACCAATACCACCAGCACCACCAATACCACCACCACCAATACCACCACCACCAATACCAATATCACCACCAATACTAATCACACCACCACCAATACCAATTCCACCAATACCAGCACCACAACCATCAATACCACCACCATCACCACCAATACCACCACCACCAATACCGCCACCACCACCAGTACCAACACCACTACCAATACTACCACCACCAATACCACCAACACCAATGCCACCACCAACACCAATGCCACCACCAATGCCACCACCAACACCAATGCCACCACCAATACCACTACCACCACCAATACCACTACCACCACCACCACCAGTACCAATACCAATACAACGACCACTAGTACCACCAACAATACCACCAATACCACCACCACCAATGCCACCAATACGACCACCACCACCAATACCACCCCCACCAATACCGCCACCACCAATACCACCACCACCAATACTACAACCACCACCAATACCAGCACCATCACCACCAATACCATCACCAATACCACCACCAATACGAATACCACCACCTAAACCAATACCACCACTATCAATACCACCACTATCAATACCACCACCACCAATACTTCCATCACTAATAATACCACCACCACCAATACTACGACCACCACCAATGCCACCACCATCAATAAAATCACCACCAATACCACCACCACAAATACCACCACCACCAATATCACCACCACCAATACCAAAACCACCAACACCAATACCACCAATTCCAATACCACCACCAATACCACCACCAATACCACCACCACCAATACCAATACCACCACCACCAATATCAATACCACCACCACCACGACCAATACCACCACCATCACCAATACCACCACCAATACCAATACCACCTCCACCAATACCTTCACTAATACCACTACCACCAATACCACCACTAAAATCAATACCACCACCACCAATACCACCACCACCAATATCACCACCACCAATATCACCACCACCAACACCACCAATGCCAATACCACCACGAATACCACCACAACCAATACCACCACCAGTACCACCACCACCAATACCACCACCACCAATACCACTACCACCAATACCACTACCAATACCAATACCAATACCACCAATACAATCACCAATAGCACCACCACCACCAATACCACGACCACCAATACCGCCACCACCACCACCAATACCACCACCACCAATTCCACCACTAATAACACCACCATCACCAATACCACCACCACCAATACCACCATCACCACCAGTACCACCACCAATACCAATACCACCACCTGCAGTACCACCACCAATGCCACCAATACAACCACCACCAATACCACCAATACCACCACCACCAATACCAATACCACCACCCCAAAACCACCACCAGCAATACCAGCAATACCACCACCACCAATAACACCAATACCAGTGACCACCAAAACCACCACCAATACTGGCACCATTAGCTATTCCACCAATACCACCACCACCAATACCATTGTAACCACCACCAATACCATCACTACCACCAACACCACCATTACCACCACCACCACCAATATCACCACCACCAATACCATCACCACCACCAATATCATCATCACCAATAAACCACCACCACCAATACCCCCACCACCAATATCACCACCACCACCAATACCACCACCAATAGTAATCCCACCACCACCAATACCACCGCCAATACCAATACCACCAATACCACCACCACCACCAATACCACCACCAATACCACCACCACCAATAACACCACCAATACCAATAGCACCACCACCAATACCACTGCCAATACCATTACCAATACCACCAATACCACAACCACCAATACCACCAGCACCAATACCAATACCACCACCACCAATACAACCACCACCAATACCACCACCAATTTCAATACCACCACCAATACCAATCCCACCACCACCTATACCACTGCCAATACCAATACCACCACCACCAATACCACCACCAATACCAATACCACCACCACCAATACCACCACCACCAATACTACCACCACCAATACCAATACTACCACCACCAATACCACCACCAATACCATCACCACCAATACCACCATCACCAATACACCCACCAATACCACCAACACCAATAACACCACCAATACCACCAATACCACCACCACCAATACCAATACCACCAACACCACCACCAATACCACCAATACAATCACCAATACCACCACCACCAATACCACCACCACCAATACCACCACCACCACTACTACCACCACCACCACCAATACCACCACCACCAGTACCACCAATACCACCATCATCAATACCACCACCACCAATACCAATATCACCATTACCACCACCAATAACACCCCCACCACCAATACCACCACTAATACCACCACCACCACCACCAATACCACTACCACCACCACTACCAGTACCACCACCAATACCACCACCAATGCCACCAATACCACCACCATCACCACTAATACCACCATCACCACCAATACCACCACCAATACTCCCACCACCACCAATACCACCAATACCACCACCATCACCACCAATACCACCACCACCACCAATACTACCACCACCAATACCAATACCACCACCACCAATACCACCACCAATACGACCGCTAATACCACCACCACCACCAATACCACCCCACCACCAATACCAATACCACCACCACCAATACCAATACCACCACCACCAATACCAACACCACCACCAATACCACCACCAATACCACCACTAATAGCACCAATACCACCATCACCACCACCAATACCATCATCACCACCAATATCACTACCACCACCACCACCATTACCACCACCACCAATAGGAATACCACCACCAAAACCAATACCACCACCAATACCGCCACCACCACTAATACCACCACCACCAATACCACCAACAATACCACCACCACTACCACCACCACCACCACCAATACCACCACCATCAATACCACTACCACCAATACCAATATCACCACCACCAATAAAAATACCACCACCAATACCAATACCACGACCACCAATACCACCACTAATACCACCACCACCAATACCACCACCAGCAATACCACCACCACCACCAATACCACCACCACCAATACCAATACCACCACCAATACAATACCACCAATGCCAACTTCAATACCACAACCACCAATACCACCGCTACCAATACCATTACCACCAATACCACCACAACCAATACCGCCAATACCACCACTACTAATACCACCAATACCACTGGCCACCAATACCACCACCACCAATACCACCACCACCACCAATATCATGACCACCAATATCATCACCATCACCAATACCACCATCACCATCAATACACCACCAATACCACCACCACCAATACCACCACCCCCACCTTTACCACCACCACCAATACCACCACCACCAATACCACCACCACCAATACCAATACCACCACCAATACCAATACCACCACCACCACCAATACCATAACCAATACCACCAATACCACCAATACCACCACCACCAATACCAATACCACCACCACTAATACAACCACCACCAATACAACCACCAATACAACCACCAATACCACCTCCACCAATAGCACCACCACCACCAATACCTCCACCAATACCACCACCACCACCAATACCACCACCAACATCAATACCACCACCACCAATACCACCACCACCAATACCACCACCACCAATACCAATATCACCACCACCAATACCACCGCCAATACCAATACCACCACCACCAATACCACCGCCACCAATACCACCACCACCAACAATACCACTGCCTCCAATACCACCACCAATACCAACACCACCAATACCACCACCACTCATACAACCACCACCAATACCACCACCACCACTACCAATACCACCACCAATGCCACCTATCCCACCATAAATACCACCACCACCAATACCACCACCACCACTACCAATGCCACCACCACCAATACCACCACTAATACCACCACCACCAATACCACTACCACCACCAATACCATGACCACCAGTGCCACCACCAATACCAAAACCACCACCTGCAGTACCACCACCAATGCCACCAATACCACAACCACCAAAACCACCACCAATACCACCACCACCACCACCAATACCACCACCACCACCACCAATACCACCACCACCACCAATACCACCACCATCACCACCAATACCAATACCACCACCAATACCAATACCACCAATACCATCACCATCAATACCAATGCCACCACCACCAATACCACCACCACTACCATTATCACGACCACCAATACCATCACCACTGCCAATACCACCATCACCACCAATACACCACCACCAATACCACCACCACCAATACCACCACCACCACTACCAATACCACCACCAATACCAATACCATCAATACCACTACCAATACCAATACTACCAATACCAGCACCACCACCACCAATACCACCACCACCAATACCAATACCACTACCACCAATACCACCACCAGTATCACCATCACCAATACCAATATCACCACCACCAATACAACCACCACCAATACAACCACCACCAATACCACCACCAATACCACCACCACCAATACCATCACCACCAATACTAATACCACAACCAATAGCAATACCACCACCACCAATACCACCACCAATATCACCATCACCAATGCCACCACCACCAATACCACCACCAATACCACCACCAATACAATAACACCAATGCCACCATCAATACCACAACCACCAATAACACAGCTACCAATACCAATACTACCAATACCATTACCACCAATACCACCACCACCAATATCGACAATACCACCACCACCGATCCCACTAGAAATACCACCACCACCAATACAACCACCAACAATACCACCACCAACAATACTAATACCACAACCAATAGCAATACCACCACCAATACCACCACCACCAATACCAATACCACCACCAATACAATACCACCGATGCCACCATCAATACCACAACCACCAATACCACTGCTACCAATACTACCAATATCAACACCACCACCACCAATACCAATACCACCACCACCACCAATATCAAAACCACCAATACCATCACCACTACCAATACCACCATCACCACCAATACACCACCAATACCACCACCAATACCACCAGCACCACCAATACCACCAGCACCACCAATACCACCACCACCAATACCACCACCACTATCATGACCACCAATACCATCACCATCACCAATACCACTACCACCAATACCACCACCACCACCAATACCACCACCATCAATACCAATACCACCACCAATACCAATACCACCACCACCAATACCAATACCACCACCACCAATACCATAACCAATACCACCACCACCAATACCAATACCACCACCACTAATACAACCACCACCAATATCACCACCACCAATACAACCACCAATACCACCTCCACCAATAGCACCACCACCACCAAAGCCTCCACCAATACCACCACCACCACCAATACCACCACCAACACCAATGCCACCACCACCACCAACACCAATACCACCACCACCAATACCAATACCACCACCACCAATACCACCACCAATACCAATACCACCACCACCAATACCACCGCCAATACCAATACCACCACCACCAATACCACCGCCACCAATACCACCACCACCACCAATATCAATACTACCACCACCAATCCCACCACCAATACCACCAGCAATACTACCACCATCACCAATACCACCACCACCAATACCAGCACCAATACCAATACCACCAATGCCTATGCCGCCACCACCAATACAACCACCACGACCAATACCACTACCAATACCACCAATACAACCACCAATAGCACTACAACCACCACCAATACCACCACCACCAATACCACCACCATCACCAATACCACCACCACCAATACCAGCACCAATACCAATACCACCAATACCTATGCCGCCACCACCAATACAACCACCACGACCAATACCACCACCAATACCACCACTACCACCAATACCACCTCCACCAATAGCACCACCACCACCAATACCTCCACCAATACCACCACCACCACCAATACCACCACCAACATCAATACCACCACCACCAATACCACCACCACCAATACCACCACCACCAATACCAATATCACCACCACCAATGCCACCGCCAATACCAATACCACCACCACCAATACCACCGCCACCAATACCACCACCACCAACAATACCACTGCCTCCAATACCACCACCAATACCAACACCACCAATACCACCACCACTTATACAACCACCACCAATACCACCACCACCACTACCAATACCACCACCAATACCACCTATCCCACCATAAATACCACCACCACCAATACCACCACCACCACTACCAATACCACCACCACCAATACCACCACTAATACCACCACCACCAATACCACTACCACCACCAATACCATGACCACCAGTGCCACCACCAATACCAAAACCACCACCTGCAGTACCACCACCAATGCCACCAATACCACAACCACCAAAACCACCACCAATACCACCACCACCACCACCAATACCACCACCACCACCACCAATACCACCACCACCACCAATACCACCACCATCACCACCAATACCAATACCACCACCAATACCAATACCACCAATACCATCACCATCAATACCAATGCCACCACCACCAATACCACCACCACTACCATTATCACGACCACCAATACCATCACCACTGCCAATACCACCATCACCACCAATACACCACCACCAATACCACCACCACCAATACCACCACCACCACTACCAATACCACCACCAATACCAATACCATCAATGCCACTACCAATACCAATACTACCAATACCAGCACCACCACCACCAATACCACCACCACCAATACCAATACCACTACCACCAATACCACCACCAGTATCACCATCACCAATACCAATATCACCACCACCAATACAACCACCACCAATACAACCACCACCAATACCACCACCAATACCACCACCACCAATACCATCACCACCAATACTAATACCACAACCAATAGCAATACCACCACCACCAATACCACCACCAATATCACCATCACCAATGCCACCACCACCAATACCACCACCAATACCACCACCAATACAATAACACCAATGCCACCATCAATACCACAACCACCAATAACACAGCTACCAATACCAATACTACCAATACCATTACCACCAATACCACCACCACCAATATCGACAATACCACCACCACCGATCCCACTAGAAATACCACCACCACCAATACAACCACCAACAATACCACCACCAACAATACTAATACCACAACCAATAGCAATACCACCACCAATACCACCACCACCAATACCAATACCACCACCAATACAATACCACCGATGCCACCATCAATACCACAACCACCAATACCACTGCTACCAATACTACCAATATCAACACCACCACCACCAATACCAATACCACCACCACCACCAATATCAAAACCACCAATACCATCACCACTACCAATACCACCATCACCACCAATACACCACCAATACCACCACCAATACCACCAGCACCACCAATACCACCAGCACCACCAATACCACCACCACCAATACCACCACCACTATCATGACCACCAATACCATCACCATCACCAATACCACTACCACCAATACCACCACCACCACCAATACCACCACCATCAATACCAATACCACCACCAATACCAATACCACCACCACCAATACCAATACCACCACCACCAATACCATAACCAATACCACCACCACCAATACCAATACCACCACCACTAATACAACCACCACCAATATCACCACCACCAATACAACCACCAATACCACCTCCACCAATAGCACCACCACCACCAAAACCTCCACCAATACCACCACCACCACCAATACCACCACCAACACCAATACCACCACCACCACCAACACCAATACCACCACCACCAATACCAATACCACCACCACCAATACCACCACCAATACCAATACCACCACCACCAATACCACCGCCAATACCAATACCACCACCACCAATACCACCGCCACCAATACCACCACCACCACCAATATCAATACTACCACCACCAATCCCACCACCAATACCACCAGCAATACTACCACCATCACCAATACCACCACCACCAATACCAGCACCAATACCAATACCACCAATACCTATGCCGCCACCACCAATACAACCACCACGACCAATACCACTACCAATACCACCAATACAACCACCAATAGCACTACAACCACCACCAATACCACCACCACCACCACCAATACCACCACCATCACCAATACCACCACCACCAATACCAGCACCAATACCAATACCACCAATACCTATGCCGCCACCACCAATACAACCACCACGACCAATACCACCACCAATACCACCACTACCACCAATACCACCAACACCACCAATATCACAACCACCAATGTCATCACCACCACCAATACCACCATCACCACCAATACACCACCAATACCACCAGCACCACCAATACCAGCACCACCACCAATACCAATATCACCACCAATCCTAGCACCACCACCACCACCAATACCACCACCATCACCACCAATACTCCCACCACCAATACCACCACCACCAGTACCACCACCACTACCAATACCACCAATACTACCACCACCACCACCACCAATACCACCACCACCAATACCACCACCAATGCCACCACCAATACCACCACCACCACCAATACCACCACCACCACCAGTACCTATACCAATACAACCACCATTAGTACCACCACCAATACCACCACCACCAATACCACCACCACCACCAATACCACCACCAATAACGCCACCACCAATACCACCACCACCAATACTACAACCACCACCAATACCACCACCATCAATACCACCACCAATACCACCACCACCAATACAACCACCATCAATACCACCACCAATACCACCACCATGACCAATATCACCACCACCAATACCACCACCACCAATACCACCACCACCACCAATACCAATACCACCACCAATACCAATACCACCAATGCCACCATCAATACCACAACCACCAATACCACCGCTACCAATACCAATACTACCAATACCACCACCATCACCACCAATACCACCACCAATACCAATACCAATGCCGCCACCACCAATACCACCAACACCACAATATCACAACCACCAATGTCATCACCACCACCAATACCACCATCACCACCAATACCACCACCACCAATACCACCAGCACCAATACCACCAGCACCAATACCACCAGCACCACCAATACCAGCACCACCAATAACACCACCACCAATACCAATATCACCACCAATACCAATCACACCACCACCAATACCACTGCCAATACCAATTCCACCAATACCAGCACCACTACCAACAATACCACCACCATCACCACCAATACCACCACCATCACCACCAATACCCCACCACCAAGACCACCACCACCACCAGTACCACCACCACTACCAATACCACCAATACTACCACCACTACCACCACCAATACCACCACCACCAATACCACCACCAATGCCACGACAACCACCACCAATACCACCACCAGTACCAATACCAATACCACCAAAAATACCACCAATACCACCACCACCAATACCACCACCAATACCACCACCCCCACCAATACCGCCACCACCAATACCACCACCACCAATACCACCACCAATACCAATACCACCACCACCAATACAACCACCACCAATACCACCACCATCACCAATATCACCACCACCAATACCACCACCACCAATACCACCACCACCACCAATACCAATACCACCACCAATACAATACCACCAATGCCACCATCAATACCACAACCACCAATACCATTACCACCAATACCACCACAACCAATACCGCCAATACCACCACTACTAATACCACCAATACCACCGGCAACCAATACCACCACCACCACCAATACCAGGACCAATACCACCACCGCCAATACCAATGCCACCACCACCAATACCACCACTACCACCAATATCATGACCACCAATACCATCACCATCACCAATACCACCATCACCATCAATACACCACCAATACCACCACCACCAATACCACCACCACCAATACCACCACCACCTTTACCACCACCACCAATACTAATACTAATACCACCACCACCAATAACACCACCAATACCAATACCACCAACACCAATACCACCACCACCAATACCATAACCAATACCACCAATACCACCACCACCAATACCAATACCACCACCACTAAAACAACCACCACCAATACCACCACCAATACAACCAACAATACCACCTCCACCAATAGCACCACCGCCACCAATACCTCCACCAATACCACCACCAATACCACCACCAATACCACCACCAGTACCACCGCCAATACCAATTCCACCACCACCAATACCACCAGCACCAATACCACCACCACCACCACCAATACCACCACCAATACTACCACCACCAATACCAATACCACCACCACCAATGCCACCACCACCAATACAACCACCAATAGCACTACAACCACCACCAATACCACCACCACCACCAATACCACCACCATCACCACCGGTACCACCACCAATACCAGCACCAATACCAATACCACCAATACCACCACCACCAATACCAATGCCGCCGCCACCAATACAACCACCACAACCAATACCACCACCAATACCACCAACACCACCAATATCACAAGCACAAATGTCATCACCACCACCAATACCACCATCACCACCAATACACCACTAATACCACCACCACCAATACCACCAGCACCACCAATACCACCAACACCAATACCACCACCACCAATACCAATATCACCACCAATACTAATCACACCACCACCAATACCAATTCCACCAATACCAGCACCACAACCATCAATACCACCACCATCACCACCAATACCACCACCACCAATACCGCCACCACCACCAGTACCAACACCACTACCAATACTACCACCACCAATACCACCACCACCAATGCCACCACCAATACCACTACCACCACCAATACCACCCCCACCACCACCACCAGTACCAATACCAATACAACGACCACTAGTACCACCAACAATACCACCAATACCACCACCACCACCAATGCCACCAATACGACCACCACCACCAATACCACCCCCACCAATACCGCCACCACCAATACCACCACCACCAATACCACCACCACCACCAATACCACCACCAATAACGCCACCACCAATACCACCACCACCAATTCCACAACCAATACTACAACCACCACCAATACCACCACCATCAATACCACCACCAATACCACCACCACCAATACAACCACCATCAATACCACCACCAATACCACCACCATGACCAATATCACCACCACCAATACCACCACCACCAATACCACCACCACCACCAATACCAATACCACCACCAATACCAATACCACCAATGCCACCATCAATACCACAACCACCAATACCACCGCTACCAATACCAATACTACCAATACCACCACCATCACCACCAATACCACCACCAATACCAATACCAATGCCGCCACCACCAATACCACCAACACCACAATATCACAACCACCAATGTCATCACCACCACCAATACCACCATCACCACCAATACCACCACCACCAATACCACCAGCACCAATACCACCAGCACCAATACCACCAGCACCACCAATACCAGCACCACCAATAACACCACCACCAATACCAATATCACCACCAATACCAATCACACCACCACCAATACCACTGCCAATACCAATTCCACCAATACCAGCACCACTACCAACAATACCACCACCATCACCACCAATACCACCACCATCACCACCAATACCCCACCACCAAGACCACCACCACCACCAGTACCACCACCACTACCAATACCACCAATACTACCACCACTACCACCACCAATACCACCACCAATACCACCACCAATGCCACGACAACCACCACCAATACCACCACCAGTACCAATACCACCAAAAATACCACCAATACCACCACCACCAATACCACCACCAATACCACCACCCCCACCAATACCGCCACCACCAATACCACCACCACCAATACCACCACCAATACCAATACCACCACCACCAATACAACCACCACCAATACCACCACCATCACCAATATCACCACCACCAATACCACCACCACCAATACCACCACCACCAATACCACCACCACCACCAATACCACCACCAATACAATACCACCAATGCCACCATCAATACCACAACCACCAATACCATTACCACCAATACCACCACAACCAATACCGCCAATACCACCACTACTAATACCACCAATACCACCGGCAACCAATACCACCACCACCACCAATACCAGGACCAATACCACCACCGCCAATACCAATGCCACCACCACCAATACCACCACCAATACCACCACTACCACCAATATCATGACCACCAATACCATCACCATCACCAATACCACCATCACCATCAATACACCACCAATACCACCACCACCAATACCACCACCACCAATACCACCACCACCACCAATACCACCACCACCTTTACCACCACCACCAATACTAATACTAATACCACCACCACCAATAACACCACCAATACCAATACCACCACCAACACCAATACCACCACCACCAATACCATAACCAATACCACCAATACCACCACCACCAATACCAATACCACCACCACTAAAACAACCACCACCAATACCACCACCAATACAACCAACAATACCACCTCCACCAATAGCACCACCGCCACCAATACCTCCACCAATACCACCACCAATACCACCACCAATACCACCACCAATACCACCGCCAATACCAATTCCAACACCACCAATACCACCAGCACCAATACCACCACCACCGCAAATACCACCACCAATACCAACACTACCACCACCAATACCACCACCAATACTACCACCACCAATACCAATACCACCACCACCAATGCCACCACCACCAATACAACCACCAATAGCACTACAACCACCACCAATACCACCACCACCACCAATACCACCACCATCACCACCGGTACCACCACCAATACCAGCACCAATACCAATACCACCAATACCACCACCACCAATACCAATGCCGCCGCCACCAATACAACCACCACAACCAATACCACCACCAATACCACCAATACCACCAACACCACCAATATCACAAGCACAAATGTCATCACCACCACCAATACCACCATCACCACCAATACACCACTAATACCACCACCACCAATACCACCAGCACCACCAATACCACCAACACCAATACCACCACCACCAATACCAATATCACCACCAATACTAATCACACCACCACCAATACCAATTCCACCAATACCAGCACCACAACCATCAATACCACCACCATCACCACCAATACCACCACCACCAATACCGCCACCACCACCAGTACCAACACCACTACCAATACTACCACCACCAATACCACCACCACCAATGCCACCACCAATACCACTACCACCACCAATACCACCCCCACCACCACCACCAGTACCAATACCAATACAACGACCACTAGTACCACCAACAATACCACCACCACCAATGCCACCAATACGACCACCACCACCAATACCACCCCCACCAATACCGCCACCACCAATACCACCAACACCAATACCACCACCACCAATACCACCACCACCAATACTACAACCACCACCAATACTACAACCACCACCAATACCAGCACCATCACCACCAATACCACCACCAATACCACCACCAATACGAATACCACCACCAAAACCAATACCACCACTATCAATACCACCACTATCAAAACCACCACCACCAATACATCCATCACTAATAATACCACCACCACCAATACTACGACCACCACCAATGCCACCACCATCAATAAAATCACCACCAATACCACCACCACAAATACCACCACCACCAATATCACCACCACCAATACCAAAACCACCAACACCAATACCACCAATTCCAATACCACCACCAATACCACCACCAATACCAATACCACCACCACCAATATCAATACCACCACCACCATGACCAATACCACCACCACCAATATCAATACCACCACCACCACGACCAATACCACCACCATCACCAATACCACCACCACCATCACCAATACCACCACCAATACCAATACCACCTCCACCAATACCTTCACTAATACCACTATCACCAATACCACCACTAAAATCAATACCACCACCACCAATACCACCGCCACCAATACCACCAACAAAATCAATACCACCACCACAAATACCACCACCACCAATATCACCACCACCAATACCAAAACCACCAACACCAATACCACCAATGCCAATACCACCACCAATACCACCACAACCAATACCACCACCAGTACCACCACCACCAATACCACCACCAATACCACTACCACTACTACCAATACCACTACCAATACCACCAATACAATCACCAATAGCACCACCACCACCAATACCACGACCACCAATACCGCCACCACCACCCCCACCAATACCAACACCACCAATTCCTCCACTAATAACACCACCATCACCAATACCACCACCACCAATACCACCATCACCACCAGTACCACCACCAATACCAATACCACCACCTGCAGTACCACCACCAATGCCACCAATACAACCACCACCAATACCACCAATACCACCACCACCAATACCAATACCACCACCCCAAAACCACCACCAGCAATACCAGCAATACCACCACCACCAATAACACCAATAGCACTGACCACCAATACCACCACCACCACCAATACCGGCACCATTAGCTATACCACCAATACCACCACCACCAATACCATTGTAACCACCACCAATACCATCACTACCACCAACACCACCACCACCACCAATATCACCACCACCAATACCATCACCACCACCAATATCATCATCACCAATAAACCACCACCACCAATACCCCCACCACCAATATCACCACCACCACCAATACCACCACCAATAGTAATCCCACCACCACCAATACCACCGCCAATACCAATAATACCACCACCACCACCACCAATACCACCACCACCAATAACACCACCAATACCACCACCAATACCAATAGCACCACCACCAATACCACTGCCAATACCATTACCAATACCACCAATACCACTGCCAATACCATTACCAATACCACCAATACCACACCCACCAATACCACCAGCACCAATACCAATACAACCACCACCAATACCACCACCAATTTCAATACCACCACCAATACCAATACCACCACCACCTATACCACTGCCAAAACCAATACCACCACCACCAATACCACCACCAATACCAATACCACCACCACCAATACCACCACCATCAATACTACCACCACCAATACCAATACTACCACCACCAATACCACCACCAATACCATCACCACCAATACCACCATCACCAATACACCCACCAATACACCCACCAATACCAATAACACCACCACCACCACCAATACCAATACCACCAACACCACCACCAATATCACCAATACCACCACCACCACCAATACCACCACCACCACCACTACCACCACCACCACCACTACTACCACCACCACCAATACCACCACCACCAGTACCACCAATACCACCATCGTCAATACCACCACCAATACAAATTCCCCCACCACCAATACCAATATCACCATTACCACCACCAATAACACCCCCACCACCAATACCACCACTAATACCACCGCCACCACCAATACCACCGCCACCACCAATACCACCGCCACCATTACCAATACCACCGCACCATTACCAATACCAATGTCACCACCAATACCACCAATACCACTGCCAATACCAATACCACCAATACCAGCACCACCACCACCAATACCACCACCACCAATACCAATACCACCACCACCAATACCAATACCACCACCAATACCAATACCACCACCAATACCAATACCACCACCACCATTACCAATACTACCACCAACTATACAATCACCACCAATACCAACACCACCAATACCACCACCACCAATAGCACCACCACCTCTACCAACAATACCATCACCACCAATACCACCACCACCAATACCACCACCACCACCAATACAATGCCACCACCACCAATACTACCACCACCAATACCACCGCCACCAATACCACCGCCAATACAAATTCCACCACCACCAATACCACCACCACCACCAATACCACCATCACCAATACTACCAACACCAATACCACCACCAATACCACCACCACCAATACCACCAACAACACACCCACCACCAGTACCAATACCTCCACCACCAATACCACCACCACCAATACCACCACCACCAATTCCTCCACCAATACCAATATCACCAATACAACCACCAATAGCACCACCACCAATACCACCACCATCACCAATACCACCACCACCACAAATACCACCATTAATACCACCACCACCACCAATACCACTACCACCACCAATACCACCACTACCAATACCACCACCTGCAATACCACCACCAATGCCACCAATATCACCACCTGTACCACTAATACCACCATCACCACCAATACCACCACCACCACCACCAATACACCACCATCACCACCAATACCACCACCACCAATACCAATACCACCACCACCAATACCAATACCAACATCACCACCAATACCACCCCTAATAGCACCAATACCACCATCACAACCAATATCATCACCACCACCAATATCACTACCACCACCACCACCAATACCACCAATACCACCACCACCACCAATACCACCACCACCAATAAAAATACCACCACCAATACCAATACCACGACCACCAATAACACCACTAATACCACCACCACCAATACCACCACCACCACCAATACCACCACCACCAATACCAATACCACCACCCCAATACCACCACCAGCAATACCAGCAATACTACCACCACCAATAACACCACCAATACCACCACCAATACCAATAGCACCACCACCAATACCACTACCAATACCACAACCACCAATACCACCAGCACCAATACCAATACCACCACCATCAATACAACCACCACCAATACCACCACCAATTTCAATACCACCACCAATACCAATACCACCACCACCAATACCACTGCCAATACCAATACCACCACCAATACCACCACCAATACCAATACCACCACCACCAATACCACCACCACCAATACTACCACCACCAATACCAATACTACCACCACCAATACCACCACCAATACCATCACCACCAATACCACCATCACTAATACACCCACCAATACCACCAACACCAATACCACCACCACCACCAATACCAATACCACCAACACCACCACCAATACAATCACCAATACCACCACCACCAATACCACCACCACCAATACCACCACCACCACTACTACCACCACCACCAATTCCACCACTAATACCACCACCACCACCAATACCACCACCACCAATACCACCACCACCACCACCAACCCCACCACCACCAATACCACCACTAATACCACCACCACCACCAATACCACTATCACCACCAATACCACCACTACCAGTACCACCACCAATACCAATACCACCAACTGCAATACCACCACCAATGCCACCAATACCACCACCAATACCACTAATACCACCATCACCACCAATACCACCACCAATACTCCCACCACCACCAATACCACCAATACCACCACCATCACCACCAATACCACCACCACCACCAATACTACCACCACCAATACCACCACGAATACCACCGCTAATACCACCACCAATACCACCCCACCACCAATACCAATACCACCACCACCAATACCACCACCACCAACACCAGCACCAATACCACCACCAATACCACCACTAATAGCACCAATACCACCATCACCACCAATATCACCACCACCAATACCATCATCACCACCAATATCACTACCACCACCACCACCATTACTACCATCACCAATAGGAATACCACCACCAAAACCAATACCACCACCAATACCGCCACCACCACTAATACCACCACCACCAATACCACCAATACCACCACCACCAATACCACCACCACCATCAATACCACTACCACCAATACCAATACCACCACCAATAAAAATACCACCACCAATACCAATACCATGACCACCAATACCACCACTAATACCACCACCACCAATACCACAGCCACCAATACCACCACCACCAATACCAATACCACCACCACCAATACCACCACCAGCAATACCACCACCACCACCAATACCACCACCACCACCAATACCAATACCACCACCAATACAATACCACCAATGCCACCATCAATACCACAACCACCAATACCACCGCTACCAATACCAATACTACCAATACCATTACCACCAATACCACCACAACCAATACCGCCAATACCACCACTACTAATACCACCAATACCACTGGCCACCAATACCACCACCAATACCACCACTACCACCAATATCATGACCACCAATACCATCACCATCACCAATACCACCATCACCATCAATACACCACCAATACCACCACCACCACCACCAATACCACCACCACCACCACCAATACCACCACCACCAATACCAATACCACCAATACCACCAATACCACCACCACTAATACAACCACCACCAATACAACCACCAATACCACCTCCACCAATAGCACCACCACCACCAATACCTCCACCAATACCACCACCACCACCAATACCACCACCAACATCAATACCACCACCACCAATACCACCACCAATACCAATACCACCACCAATACCAATACCACCACCAATACCAATACCACCACCACCAATACCACCGCCACCAATACCACCACCACCAATACCACCGCCACCAATACCACCGCCACCAATACCACCAATACCACCACCAATACCAACACCACCAATACCACCACCACCAATACCAATACCACCACCAATTCCACCAATACCACCACCAATTCCACCAATACCACCTATCCCACCATAAATACCACCACCACCAATACCACCACCACCAATACCACCACTAATACCACCACCACCAATACCACTACCACCACCAATACCATGACCACCAGTGCCACCACCAATACCAAAACCACCACCTGCAGTACCACCACCAATGCCACCAATACCACGACCACCAATACCACCACCACCAATACCACAACCAATACTACCACCACCACCAATACCACCACCATCACCACCAATACCAATACCACCATCACCAATACCACCACCAATACCAATACCACCAATACCATCATCAATACCAATGCCACCACCACCAATACCACCACCACTACCAATATCACGACCACCAATACCATCACCACTGCCAATACCACCATCACCACCAATACACCACCACCACCAATACCACCACCACCAATACCACCACAACCACTACCAATACCAATACCACCACCAATACCAATACCACCAATACCACTGCCAATACCACCAATACCAGCAACACCACCACCAATACCACCACCAATACCACCACGTATACCAATACCACTACCACCAATACCACCACCACCAATACCAATATCACCACCACCAATACAACCACCACCAATACCAACACCACCAATACCACCACCAATACCACCACCACCAAGACCATCACCAACAATACTAATACCACAACCAATAGCAATACCACCACCACCACCACCAATACCACCACCAATATCACCACCACCAATACCACCACCATCACCAATGCCACCACCACCAATACCACCACCACCAATACCAATACCACCACCAATACAATAACACCAATGCCACCATCAATACCACAACCACCAATAACACCACCACCAATACTACCAATACCATTACCACCAATACCACCACCAATATCGACAATACCACCACCACCGATCCCACCAGAAATACCACCACCACCAATACAACCACCAACAATACCACCACCAACAATACTAATACCACAACCAATAGCAATACCACCACCAATATCACCACCACCAATACCACCACCAGCACCAATACAACCATCAATACCACAACCACCAATACCACCGCTACCAATACTACCAATATCAACACCACCACCAATACCACCACCACCACCAATATCAAAACCACCAATACCATCACCACTACCAATACCACCATCACCAATACACCACCAATACCACCACCAATACCACCAGCACCACCAATACCACCACCACCAATACCACCACCACCACCAATATCATGACCACCAATACCATCACCATCACCAATACCACCACCACCAATACCACCACCACCAATACCACCACCACCTTTACCACCACCATCAATACCAATACCACCACCACCAATACCAATACCACCACCAATACCATAACCAATACCACCACCAATACCACCACCAATACAACCACCACCAATCCCACCACCAATACAACCACCAATACCACCTCCACCAATAGCACCACAACCACAACCTCGACCAATACCACCACCACCAACACCAATACCACCACCAACACCAATACCAATACCACCACCAATACCACCACCACCAATACCACCGCCAATACCAATACCACCACCAATACCAATACCACCACCACCAATACCACCACCACCACCAATATCAATACTACCACCACCAATATCACCAGCAATACTACCACCACCAATACCACCACCACCAATGCCACCACCACCAATAACACCAATACAACCACCAATAGTACTACAACCACCACCAATACCACCACCACCACCACCACCATCACCACCAATACCACCACCACCACCAATACCAGCACCAATACCAATACCACCAATACCAATGCCTCCACCACCAATACAACCACCACGACCAATACCACCACTACCACCAATACCACCAACACCAATGTCATCACCACCACCAATACCACCACCACCAATACCACCAGCACCACCAATACCAGCACCACCAATACCACCACCACCAACAATACCAATATCACCACCAATACCAATCACACCACCACCAATACCACTGCCACTACCAATTCCACCAATACCAGCACCACCACCACCAATACCACCACCATCACCACCAATACCCCCACCACCAATACCACCACCACCACCAGTACCACCACCACTACCAATACCACCAGTACCACCACCACTACCACCACCAATACCACCACCACCAATACCACCACCAATGCCACCACCAATACCACCACCACCAATACCACCACCACCAGTACCAATACCAATACAACCACCACTAGTACCACCAACAATACCACCAATACCACCACCACCAATACCACCACCACCAATACCACCCCCACCAATACCGCCACCACCAATACCACCACCACCAATACCACAACCAATACTACAACCACTACCAATACCATCACCATCACCACCAATACCACCACCAATACCAATACCACCACCACCAATACAACCACCACCAATACCACCACCAATACCTCCACCATCACCAATATCACCACCACCAATACCACCACCACCACCAATACCAATACCACCACCAATACAATGCCACCATCAATACCACAACCACCAATACCACCGCTACCAATACCAATACTACCAATACCATTACCACCAATACCACCACAACCAATACCGCCAATACCACCACTACTAATACCACCAATACCACCGGCCACCAATACCACCACCACCACCAATACCAGGACCAATACCACCACCGCCAATGCCACCACCACCAATACCACCACCAATACCATCACCATCACCAATACCACCATCACCATCAATACACCACCAATACCACCACCACCAATACCACCACCACCAATACCTCCACCAATACCACCACCACTACCAATACCACCAGCAACACCAATACCACCACCAATACCAATACCACCAGCACCAATACCACCGCCAATACCAATACCACCACCACCAATACCACCAGCACCAATACCACCACCACCGCCAATACCACCACCAATACCAATACTACCACCACCAATACCACCACCAATACTACCACCACCAATACCAATACCACCACCAATGCCACCACCACCAATAGCACTACAAACACCACCAATACCACCACCATCACCACCAGTACCACCACCACCAGCACCAATACCAACAATACCACCACCACCAATACCAATGCCGCTGCCACCAATACAACCACCGCAACCAATACCACCACCAATACCACCAATACCACCAACACCACCAATATCACAACCACCAATACCACCACCAATACCACCATCACCACCAATACACCACTAATACCACCACCACCAATACCACCAGCACCACCAATACCACCAACACCAATACCACCACCAACAATACCAATATCACCACCAATACCAATCACACCACCACCAATACCACTGCCAATACCAATTCCACCAATACCAGCACCACCACCATCAATACCACCACCATCACCACCAATACCACCACCACCAATACCGCCACCACCAGTACCAACACCACTACCAATACCACCAATACTACCACCACTACCACCACCAATACCACCACCAATACCACTACCACCACCAATACCACCACCACCACCAGTACCAATACCAATACAACGACCACTAGTACCACCAACAATACCACCACCACCAATACGACCACCACCACCAATACCACCCCCACCAATACCGCCACCACTAATACCACCACCAATACTACAACCACCACCAATACCAGCACCATCACCACCAATACCACCACCAATACGAATACCACCACCAAAACCAATACCACCAATACCACCACCAATACTTCCACCACCACCAATACTACGACCACCACCAATGCCACCACCATCAATAAAATCACCACCAATACCACCACCACAAATACCACCACCACCAATACAAATACCACCAATACCAATACCACCTCCACCAATACCTTCACTAATACCACTACCACCAATACCACCACCAAAATCAATACCACCACCACCACCCATACCACCGCCACCAATACCACCACCACCAATACCAATACCACAACAAATACCACCACCACCAATACCACTACCACCAATACCACCACCAATTCCAATACCACCAATAGCACCACCACCACCAATACCACGACCACCATTACCGCCACCACCACCAATTCCACCACTAATAACACCACCATCACCAATACCACCACCACCAATACCACCATCAATACCATCACCACCAATACCACCACCAATACCACCACCACCACCAATACCACCAGCACCACCAATACCACCACCAATACCACTGCCAATACCAATACCACCAATACCAGCACCACCACCACCAATACCACCACCACCAATACCACCACCACCAATACCAATACCACCACCAATACCACCACCACCAATACCACTACCACCAACTATACAATCACCAGCAATACCAACACCACCAATACCACCACCAATAACACCACCACCAATAGCACCACCACCTCTACCAACAATACCATCACCACCAATACCAATACCACCACCACCACCAATACCACCACCACCAATACCACCACCAACACAAAACCACCACCACCAATACCACCGCCAATACCAATACCACCACCACCAATACCACCGCCAATACAAATTCTACCACCACCAATACCACCACCACCACCACCAATACCACCATCACCAATACCAATACTACCACCACCAATACCACCACCAATACCACCACCACCACCAATACCACCACCACCAGTACCAATACCTCCACCACCAATACCACCAATACCACCACCAATACCAATATCACCAATACAACCACCAATAGCACCACCACCAATACCACCACCATCACCAATACCACCACCACCACAAATACCACCATTAATATCACCACCACCACCAATACCACTACCACCACCAATACCACCACTACCAATACCACCACTACCAATACCACCACCAATGCCACCAATACCACCACAGGTACCACTAATACCACCATCACCACCAATACCACCACCAATACTCCCACCACCACCACCAATACACCACCATCACTACCAATACCACCACTACCACCAATACCACCACCAATACAACCAATACTACCACCACCAATACCACCACCAATTTCACCGCCAATACCACCACCACCAATACCACCCCACCACCAATACCACCACCACCAATACCAATACCACCACTACCAATACCAATACCAACACCACCACCAATACCACCACCAACACCACCACTAATAGCACCAATACCACCATCACAACCAATACCACCACCACCAATACCACCACCACCAATAGGAATACCACCACCAAAACCAATACCACCACCAATACCGCCACCACCAATACTACCACCACCACTAATACCACCACCACCAATACCACCACCAACAATACCACCACCACCACCAATACCACCACCACCACCAATACCACCACCACCAATACCACCAATACCAATACCACCACCAATACCAATACCACCACCAATACCACCACCACCACCAATAAAAATACCACCAATACCAATACCACGACCACCAATAACACCACTAATACCACCACTACCACCAATACCACCACCACCAATACCAATACCACCACCCCAATACCACCACCAGCAATACCACCAATAACACCAATACCACTGACCACCAATACCACCAATACCGGCACCATTAGCTTTACCACCAATACCACCACCACCAATACCATTGTAACCACCACCAATACCATCACTACCTCCAACACCACCATTACCACCACCACCACCAATATCACCACCACCAATACCATCACCACCACCAATACCATCATCACCACCAATAAACCACCACCACCAATACCCCCACCACCACCACCAATACCAATGCCACCACCAATACCAATGCCACCACCACCAATACCACCGCCAATACCAATACCACCAATACCACCACCACCAATACCACCACCACCAATACCACCACCAATACCACCACCAATACCAATAGCACCACCACCAATACCACTACCAATACCACCAATACCACAACCACCAATACCACCAGCACCAATACCAATACCACCACCACCAATACAACCACCACCAATACCACCACCAATTTCAATACCACCAATACCACCACCAATACCACCACCAATACCAATACCACCACCACCAATACCACCACCAATACCAATACCACCACCAATACCAATACCACCACCACCAACACCACCACCAATACCACCACCACCAATACCACCACCACCAATACTACCACCACCAATACCAATACTACCACCACCAATACCACAACCAATACCATCACCACCAATACCACCATCACCAATACACCCACCAATACCATCAACACCAATACCAATACCACCACCACCAATACCACCACCAATACCACCACCACCACTACCAATACCACCAACACCACCACCAATACCACCAATACCACCACCACCACTACTACCACCACCACCAATTCCACCACCAATACCACCACCAATACCACCACCACCAGTACCACCAATACCACCACCAATACAAATTCCACCACCACCAATACCAATATCACCAATACCACCACCACCAATACCACCACCAATACCTCCACTACCAGTACCACCACCAATACCAATACCACCACCTGCAATACCACCACCAATGCCACCAATACCACCACCAATACCACCAATACCACCACCAATACTCCCACCACCACCAATACCACCACCATCACCGCCAATACCACCACCACCACCAATACTACCACCACCAATACCACCACCACTAATACCACCACCAATACCACTGCCAATACCACCACCACTACCACCCCACCACCAATACCACCACCACCAATACCAATACCACCACCACCAATACCAACACCACCACCAATACCACCACCAATACCACCACCAATACCACCACCAATAGCACCAATACCACCATCACCACCAATATCACCACCACCAATACCATCATCACCACCACCAATATCACTACCACCACCATTACCACCAATAGGAATACCACCACCAAAACCAATACCACCACCAATACCGCCACCACCACTAATACCACCACCACCAATACCACCACCACCACCACCAATACCACCACCATCAATACCACTACCACCAATACCAATACCACCACCACTACCACCAATAAAAATACCACCACCAATACCAATAACACGACCACCAATACCACCACTAATACCACCACCACCAATACCACCACTAATACCAATACCACCACCACCAATACCACCACTAGCAATACCACCAATACCACCACCACCAATACCGGCACCATTAGCTATACCACCAATACCACCACCACCAATACCATTGTAACCACCACCAATACCATCACCACCACCACCAATATCACAACCACCAATACCATCACCACCACCAATACCATCATCACCACCAATACACCACCAATACCAATCCCACCACCAATATCACCACCTCCACCAATACCAATACCACCACCAATACCAATCCCACCACCAATACCAATCCCACCGCCAATACCAATACCACCACCAATACCACCACCAATACCACCACACCAATAACCCCACCAATACCAATACCAATACCACCACCAATACCACTACCAATACCACCACTACCACAACCACCAATACCACCACCACCACCAATACAACCACCACCAATACCACCACCAATATCAATACCACCAATATCACCACCACCACCACCAATACCAATACCACTGCCAATACCAATACCACCACCAATACCACCACCAATACCAATATCACCACCATCAATACCACCACCACCAATACCAATACTACGACCACCAATACCAACACCAATACCATCACCACCAATACCACCATCATCAATACACCCACCAATACCACCACCAATACCACCACCACCAATACCACCACCAATACCACCACCACCAATACCAATACCACCAACACTACCACCAATACCAATACCACCAATACAATCACCAATACCACCACCACCACCAATACCACCACCAATACCACCACTAATACCACCACCACCACCAATACCACCACCAATACCACCACCACCAGTACCACCACCAATGCCACCAATACCACCACCACCAATACCACCACCACGAATTCCACCACCAATACCACTACCACCACCATGACCTCAATACCACCACCACCAATACTACCATCAATACCACCACCACTACCAGCAATACTACCACCACCATTACCACCACCAATACCAATACCACCACCACCTCTACCAATACCATCACCACCAATACCACCACCACCGCCAATACCATCACCACCAATACCACCACCAATACCTCAACCACCACCACAAAAAAACTATCAATTTCACCAATACCACCACCACAATACCACCAATGCCAATACCACCACCAATACCAACACCACCACCAATACTACCAATATCACCAATACCACCACCACAATACCACCAATGCCAATACCACCACCACCAATACCAATACCACCACCACTAATACCACCACCACCAATTCCACCAGCATCAATGCCACTAATACCAATACCACCACCACCACCAACGATACCAATACCACCACCACGAATACCACCAATGCTACCACTACCAATACCACCACCAATGCCAATACCACCAATACCACCACCACCACCAATACCACCAGCACCAATACCACCACAACTACCAATACTACCGCCACCAATACCACCACTAATACCACCACCACCAATACCATCACCCCCACCAATACCAATACCACCACTACCAGTACCACCACCAATGCCACCTATACCTCCACCACCAATACCACCACCAACACCACCACCACCAATTTCACCACCAATACTACCACCACTACCAATACCACCACCACCACCAATACCACCACCATCACCTCAATAACACCATCACCACCAATACCACCACCAATACCACCACCAATACCAATACCACCAGCACCAATACAACCACCACCAATATCAATACCACCACCTATACTACTACCACCAATAGCACCACCGCCACTACCACCAATATCGCCACCACCAATACTACCAGCACCACCAATACCACCACCAATACCACCACCACCACCAATACCACCACCACCAATACCAATACGACCACCACCAATACCACCACCAATACCAATACCACCACCACCAATAAAACCACCAATACCAATAGCACCACCACTAATACCACCACCACCAATACCACCACCACCAATACCACCACCACCAATACCACCATCAACACCAATACCACCAACACCAATACCACCACCACCAATACCACCAATACAACCAACAATACCACCACCACCAATACCTCCACCACCAATACCACCACCACCACCAATACCACCACCAATACCACCACAACCACCAATACCACCACAACCACCAATACCACCACCAATACCAATACCACCACGACCAGTACCACCACCAATGCCACCTACACCACCACCACCAATATCACCAATACCACCACCACTACCAATACCACCACCACCAAATTCACCACCAATACAACCACCACCAATACCACCACCACCAATACCACCACCATCACCTCAATACCACCACCACCACGAATACCACCATCAATACCACCACCACTACCAATACCACCAATACTACCACCACCAATACCACCACCACCACAAATACTAATACCACCACCACCAATACCACCTCTTCCAATACCACCACCAATACCATCTCCACCAATACCACCACCACCACCAATACCACCAATACCACCACCAATACCACCACCAATACCACCACCAATACCACAACCACCAATACCAATACCACCACCACCGATACCACCACCAATACCACCAATTCAGCCACCAATACCACCACCACCACCAATACCACCACCACCAATACCACCTCCACCACCACCACCAATACCACCACTAATACCATCATTGTAGGAGAGTAGGATCTGCTTCTTATAGTTACCCCCACTTTTTGCTGATGTTTCACTGTTTGTCGACTTAGCCAGACTGAGGCCCTGCTAATCAGGACCCCAGTCTATCTGCTTTCTACTCTAAATTGATTGTATGTACTTTAGGTACACTCCAGATTGGATTCTGGGGTACCCTTGTGAGTCCCTAGTATATGATATACTATGTACCCAGGGCATAGGTACCCCAGAGGCCTACCAGGGGCCGCAGCATGTATTGTGCCACCCCTGGGAAGCCTTTTAAAATGACACAACAGGTCTGCTACAGCAGCCTGTGTAAGGTGGTGTATCCACCCCTTACTGAGATATAGGTTCCCTATATCACTGCACATGTAAACCTATCAGTCACCCCTATGGCAGGCCTTAACAATCCTGAACGCAGGGTGCTGGGTTTCATGTGAGAGGGTGCTCATGCATGAGCAGAGCCCCTCTGCAGCTTTCGGAATCTTCATTCCGGGGTTGTTTGTGATGCAGCCAGACCATATACTCTTAAGTGCATTATGACCTCGCGGTAAATGCTAACTTGAGAATGGCTGCATGGAAATATGTCGTGTTTGGTGTCAAACACCTTGGAATCATACCTCCACCCCAGTAACTGGGGTGGGAGGTATGATCCCACCCTACTAGAGTGAGAAACATGGCACCACCGGTACACCCGGTACCAGCTTAACAGAACCCTGGTATAACAAAATGGATGCTGCAGCCACAGACACGAGTCTGCCCTCCTGCTGCTGTACGAAACTCCGGCAGGGGAGGCCTGGACAATAGGTTTCCTGTCACAGAGAGGTGTGACCACCTCCCAGACAGGCTTTAGTGTATTGGGGCTGGGTGGGTGCACTCCAAGAGTGCTTTGAAGTCTGCACTGGGGGCACATTTGGTGTCCCTGTGCATAGTCCAGCTCAAACCGGTTGCAGGGGCACACAGCCCCTGCTCTGGTGTGAAACTGGACAAAGGAAATGGGTGTAGCCACCCCTCTTTCCTGACCCTCCCATAGGTGGATCCCCAGAGTTTGTCCCGCCCCTTCCTTGGGTATAAAGTAGGAACCCCCGACTACAGGACTTTAAATTACACCTGGACTAAACTCTGACACAGAAACCAAGTACTTCGACAAACTGCACAACGCTGGATGACTGAAGAATCTCCCTTGGAGTAAAGGAGTTACTCCCCTGCTTGTCTGCACAGAAGCATCTTTTCTCTTCCTGCGTGAGTTGCTATTGCCAAGGCTTGTTGTGTTCAATCCGAGCACCGACACCGCAGCACTCGACATCCTTTGTGGGACAGCTCGAATCCGGCTCCTGGTCATCCTTGACGTCTCTGGGACCCTGTGGCTGCAGAGTCAAGCTTCACCTCTTCGCACTTGAAGCACCCGACATCGGTGGGCATTCGATTGCTCCGCTCCTGGTCACTGGCTAGTGACCCAGACTCTGTCCCCTCTGCTTTCAGGTTCTTCACAGCTTCGATCCAGTCTTGGATCACACCGGACACTTTTCTCCTTCACGGCAGCAGCACTTTGCAGCAGATCGCCATTGAAATCAACGACGATTCCCGACACCCTTTGACACGTATGCACCCGGCTTCCCTGAGTGAGGTAACTCGAGTACTACGGTGCTCCCATGGGTGTTGGCCCTAGAACCCCTTAAGTCTAAAGGGGTTTGCTCAAAGTCCTCTTCTAAGTGTCCTTTTGCTTTAAAATTCCAACCGCGACTTTCCTCATAGAATCCTACGGCGCTCGCGGCTGTGTTCTCACACTGCACACGTCCCCCGTAGGTCTCCTGTGTCACTACCTTGGGTGGTTCCTTGGGGTCCCAGCGATTCTACGTGCTCTAGGCACTGTGTCTAGTCAAGTCGTGGTTCTTATACCACTTTCTTAATATATGGTTTGGTCCCCCCTGGGGCCCATTGTATATTGTGCTATTTACGGTCATTTTAATACTATGATATTGTGTATCTTGGACTCTAATCTCATAAAGAGATTAGTAGTTAGTGTTTAGAAATAAATACATATATTTTATATACATACCTTGTGTGGTTCTCCTTTCATTTGGTCATTCAAGAGGTTATAATCTGGTAAACCAAGCTGCTTTACATTCCTTCAAGACTTAGCCTGAAGGCTGCTCTCCATAGCTACCACTAAGATAGCTTTCAATAAAGGTTGTCTTTAAACCTATCATCTATAAGGGTCGTTTGGACTGGTGCAAGGTGCCCACTATAACTAGTGGACAGCATATGCCAGGCCAACTTCTCACATTGGTGTGCAGCATGTGGGATTCAAGCTTGCTATTGCTTTACCAGTTAATCTCTTTGAGTGACTAACTGAAAACCACTATAGGTACATAGGTACATATAAATCAAGTTTAGAATACAGTAAGTTGTACTGAACTTAGAGTTGTGTGTCAAGGGCTTAGCACACCCTTTCTACAACTCAAGAGAGTTTAGTAGGCCCCACTAGAGTAGGTAGGTGCATACACCACACCAGTCATGTCTTCAAGGGCAGAAACCAGTGGGTCTCTCCCAACTAAGTATGACCATGTCTCATACCAAGAGTTGAGGGCTGTGTGCCTCAAAGAAATTGAAGACAGAGAAAAGCCCAACATCTCATAAAGATGTTGCTTGAAGATGACCTCAGAAAGACCCCAGGGTCTGATGAGGTTTGCAAAGGGGGTGGGGCAGCAGAAGAGGAAAGGCCAGGTAGTGAAAACTACTATGACCCAGACTCTGATGCTGGCCAGGGGGATCAAGATGATTCCAACGTGGAAAATCCAATTCTTCCTGAAGGTGAGGAAGGAGACCCCAGTGGGGCTCTCTTTACCCCACCTGGAATGGTTAATAGTCTACCCAGAAGATCTAGATCTCCTTCTCAGGAATCTAATCACTCTGGTACGTCTATAGGGTCCTCTGCTTCTCATAAAAGGGCATCCTTTTATGAGAAGAAATGCCAACTGCTTGAGTTTGAGAGAGCTAAGCTCAGAATCAAGAGAGAGCAATTGGCCTTAGACAGGGAATCCCTGGAGCTTCAGAGAGCTTCACAGAAATTGGGACTAGGGTCCCATGGTGGCAGCAGCAGTGTCCCTAGAGGTAGAGATCATCCTCATGACCATAGGAACCTGAACAAGATTGTCCCTCCCTACCAGAGTGGGGATGACATCCACAAATGGATAACTGCACTTGAGAGGGCCTGTAAGGTACAGAGGGTCCCTCAGGAGCAGTGGGCAGCAATCTTGTGGCTCTCCTTTGCAGACAAAGGTAGAGACAAGCTCCTCACTGTAAGATAAGGGGATGCTGACAATTACAAAGTCCTGAAGAGTGCTCTGATTGAAGGGTTTGGCCTAACCACTGAACTATACAGGTTAAAGTTCAGAGATACCCAAAAGGCACAGACACAGGACTGGGTTGACTTTGTTGATTGTGCTACTAAGGCTCTGGAAGGCTGGTTACTAGGCAGTAAGGTGTGTGATTTCAAAGGATTGTATAATTTGATCATGAGAGAGCAGATCCTTAACAACTGTCAAAATCAACTGTTACATCAGTACCTGGTGGACTCTGATCTGACCTCTCCCCAAGAATTAGGTCAGAAGGCAGACAAGTGGGTCAGAACCAGGGTGAGGCAGAAGGTTCAGAACCAAGGTGGTGACTCCAAGAAGCAAGATTCTAAGAACTCTGATAAGGGTGGGGAGAAGGGTAAAGACCAGAAGTCTTCAAGGGCCCCAAAAATCTGCATCTGGTGGGGAGTCCCAATCTGACAAAGGAAAAGGCCAAAATAAACCATGGTGTAAAATCTGTAAGCAGAAAACCCATTGGACTAGTGATTGTACCAAGACCAAAGACTCAACTCCAGCCACCATTGCCCCTAAGGCAACTGTTCCCCCTAGTTCAGCTCCAAGTGGTGGTGTTCCAAATAAGGGTGTAGTAGGGTTGACCCTGGGATCTGAGATGGACTCTGGCCTAGTCAGAGTTCCAACTCAGGCTGTACTGATCTGTGATGGAGGCATGGATATGTCCTCCTATGTGAGTCCCAGTAATCTGGGCAAATACAGACAGCAGCCCTTGATTAATGGAAGAGAGGCTTTGGCATTCAGGGACACAGGAGCAAGTGTCACAATGGTGACGAAAGATCTTGTATCCCCTGAGCAGATCATACTTGGTGAAATGTACCAAGTGACCAACGCTAGTAATGTCAGGACAGACCATTCCCTGGCAGTTGTTAATTTCTCCTGGGGAGGGGTAACTGGCCCTAAGAAGGTTGTGGTAAGTGCAGACCTCCCTGTTGAATGCTTGCTTGGAAATGATTTGGAAAGTTCAGCTTGGGCTGAAGTTGAGCTCAGGACCCATGCAGAAATGTTGGGCATCCCTGCAGATGTGTTTGCTATGACCAGGTCACAGGCAAAAATGTCTAAAACTGAACAGGCCCTGGATTCTGGAAGAATGGACCAGGTGCCTCCCAAGAGGAGGAGCAGTAGGGTTAAGGCAGTGTCTTCCCCCTGCCTCAGAATGCAGATCAGTCTCTTGAGGGAGATGATCTCAGTCCTGAAGAAGGAACTGTCCCAGAGGAGCTTGAACCTGATCAGGTTGAGTTCTTGGGGACAGGGGGCCCTTCCAGGGCAGATCTGAGCCAGGAGCAACTGAGCTGCCCCTCTCTTGAACCCCTCAGACAGCAAGCTGCTGCTGAGGCTGCTGGGAGTGCTAGTGGTACCCATAAGATCTACTGGGATGATGGACTCCTTTACTCAGAGTGTAGAGACCCCAAGCCTGGAGCCAACAGGAGGTTGGTTAAACCTCTGAAGTTTAGGAGCTTCCCATTGACCCTAGCACATGATATCCCATTGGCAGGATACCTAGGCCAAAATAAGACTTGGGACAGAATTGTCCCTCACTTTCATTGGCCTCATATGTCTGAGGACACCAAGGAGTTTTGTCGCTCCTGTGTCACCTGTCAAGCCAGTGGTAAGGCAGGTAGCACTACAAAGGCCCCCCTGATACCACTACCTGTGGTGGGGGTTCCCTTTGAGAAGGTAGGGATTGACATTGTTGGTCCCCTAGACCCTCAAACAGCATCTGGGCACAGATTTATCCTGGTGGTGGTGGACCATGCCACTAGGTACCCAGAAGCAATTCCCCTCAGGACCACCACAGCTCCTGTGGTGGCAAGGGCCCTCCTGGGAATCTTTTCCAGGGTGGGTTTTTCTAAGGAGGTAGTATCAGACAGAGGTGCAAACTTCATGTCTAGTTATTTGACTGCTATGTGGAAGGAGTGTGGAGTAAATTATAAATTTACCACCCCTATCACCCACAATGCAATGGTTTAGTTGAAAGGTTCAACAAAACCTTGAAGGGCATGATTAAAGGTCTCCCAGAAAAGCTTAGGCGCAGATGGGACATACTTTTGCCCTGCCTTCTCTTTGCCTACAGAGAGGTTCCACAGAAGGGGGTTGGTTACAGCCCATTTGAGCTTCTGTTTGGACATCCACTTAAGGGTCCATTGTGTCTAGTGAAGTAGGGATGGGAGTTACCTCTCAAACCCCCTAAACAGGATATTGTGGACTATGTACTTGGTCTCCGCTCCCGGATGGCTGAGTACATGAAGAAGGCAACTAAAAACCGTGAGGCTAGCCAGGAATTCAACTGTATATGAAAATGTCTTCACCGGACGACATTACTACTCTCAACCATGCACTTTCAAAAACCCAACAATAGTTCTCACAACCACCTTTTGCTAAATTCACTCAAAACTGAGCTCCTCTTGCTCGCCCCCCACAGTCATACTGCTGATCCAGCGGGCTACTAGCAACCAGCATTCATACACAGAATACTCACCTGGGCCCATTCATTCATTCATACTACGCTAGCAAATTCCGCTGGTGGGGTCAGTTATATTCTTTATCAAAATCCCTGCTACCAATTATCTTTCCTGATTGAAGAGTAATGACTTACCAATGGACCCTTTGCTAAATTGGGAAGTTTAAAATGAGAAGATGCAATACAAATCATAAATTTAAATAATCACTGACTCAGAAAGTTTAAAATGTTTATCTAAATATTTAGCAGAGTAAATACAAGGCACATGGCACTTAATCATATACCAAGGAGGAAGCACTCTCGTTATAGATCACCTAATAATCACAAATGACGGTCCCTCAGAAAGGAGAAGATAGAGACAGCAGTATTTTCTAAAGTTTGCTTTATAGTTACCTAGAAGTGTGAGAACCAAACCCCTTGGACAAGGAGTTGGAAATGGGTTCCCGGAAAGATGAAGATCAAAGACCTCCGGACCAGGTTCAAGACAGGATAGGTGACCTCTCTACCAACGACGCCTGCGCAGTTCCCTTCTCTGATACTTCGTTCCTCCTCGATTCCTCCGTCTCTTCTTTCTAATGGAATCCGCCGCCCCCACCTCAGGGCCTCTTTGGACAGCGGTTCAGTCTGCAATCAATAAGCTTGTTCTGTACTCTCGGTGCTCTGCTGTTCAGCATCTAGCGCCTAGTCCCTCTGTGCGTCAAAGGCTTGAGCTAACTAATTAGCTAATTCTATATCTATTATACCTTTCTACGCCCATGTACCTCCCATTAATGTTTCAAAATTATGGGCCCACTAGTTCTGATTGGACAGGGACAGGGGGTTGATCCTCACACCATATCAATTTAGTTCATTTTCTTAAGCCCATTGTTTTAAAATACCACCCCTCTCAATTAATACATTTGCTTTATTTCCCACCCGTTTCCCATTGATTCTTTAATACAAAGTGTATACAATTGTTGCGACTATTGGTTCATTTCAGATGAACTTGTGCAACAAGTCGCGGCCTTGGATGTCTTCCAAGTTGACTTCATCGCTTCCTCTTGTTAGCTTTTCAGAGCGCATGCGTAGAATTAATGGCTCTCGAGCTGCAGTTCAACCAACCCAGGCCCATTTACGAACTAATAGGAAAGTCAAAGAAGAAAATATTAAAATCACAAATAAATGTTTGCACTGTATACCTCCTATATCTACTCTAATCCCCTTTAATTATCAATATCTATCCCGCATTAGTAGCGTTAAAATATCACATTATTAATTGCGACAATGCGTAAGCTTAGCATGTGAGAACATTAAGCGGCCATTTTAGCATACACTGCGCAGAAGCAAAGAATTCCCTCCAAGCAAAGAAAGACGTCATACCACGTGATATGGTTGACACATGCGCAGTAAAGGTCCCGCGTTTTAGCAGCCATTTTGGATTAGACAAGAGATATTTGTTAATAGAAAACACATAGGCAAGCTTCACTTGTATAACCAATGTCGTGTATGCACATTATTAGTAAGACATTACATGGATTTTAATATAATTATTTTAATACTATGAGAGGATTGCTTCCGAGCAAGTCTCATGGTGAGTCCTTGCTCCATCAATCCCCTCTCTGATGGCGTTTCTGAGCCATCAAAATACCCACAACCAGATGCCAACTTAACAATTTTCTATCACATTTTCATTTTTACACTGTCTATTTTTGTCTTTTCCCTTCAGTTTCTTGTATATTTCACTTTTTATGTCTTCTAATTCAATTTCATCAAACTTTCGTTTCTTTCCTCTTCCTGTTATCTTATATGTTTCCTTCTTTTTACAACATTTACACCATATCATTATTGACAGTATTGTCAGTGCTACTCCTACTAATGGTACTAATATTTTACCTATGAATCCTTTCCCTACATTAGCAAACCAGGTTCCAATTGACGTAATACTATTTGTCAATCTTTCCCATACACTATCCACTTCCAGTGGTTTTAGTTCCTTCTCAAGTTTAGTAATATTCTTTATGTATGTTCCAATTTCTGCACTTTTGTCAGGAATGTATGTGCAACAATGTTTCGTTTTCAACATTTTACAGACTCCGCCCTCTTTTGCTAGTTATATGTCAAGAGCAAGTCGATTTTGCATAACCATAGATCTAATCGCAACCATTTCTGCATTAATCATTAGAAAACCTCCAGCAGTATCTGTTGATAAAGATCAACCACTGTAGACAATTTACATATTCTCCTTGAGTTCAGAATTACTCCCACTGAAGGTATCAGTGCACCAAATATATCTCCTAATATTTCTGAAAAACTAGCTCTCTTACTACGTGTTAATTCACTAGTATTTTCATTGTTCCCAGTGTTTCTTTTTACGTGGTATACTTTTGGGAAAACTATTCCAAAATAACAATTTCCATACCACCGTGCAGGAAGCCTAAAGTAAGCCTTATTCCCACACACATAATATATTCCAGGGAAAACTGCATCTGTTCCTCCTTTTAGTCCCCAACCTCCAAGAATTAAGAAATTATGTTCACAGACACTGGTACCAATAAAAACAATGTTATATTCAGTTTTTAACCTATGAAGACAAATGTTCCCTGTCTTTTCAAAATCTAGAGCATTAGCAGCTTGATCCTTGCCAGGTGTATAAATACCCTCTTTCTCAGCCCAAGGTGGAAGATGAACTTTATGCTCTGATGCTTTCCGTTGAAAATTCTGTCTTCTATCTTCAACTAAATTTAAAAATACCTTCTCTTCTTCCCGCAATCAATCAATCAATCATGTAACTTATAAAGCGCACTACATACCCGCGAGGGTCTCAAGGCGCTGGGGGAAGAGGGGGGTGGTGCTGCTACTGATCGAAGAGCCAGGTCTTGAGGAGTCTTCTGAAGGCCAGTAGGTCTTGGGTCTGTCGGAGGTTGGTGGGGAGGGTGTTCCAGGTCTTGGCGGCGAGGTGGGAGAAGGATCTGCCGCCGGCGGTCGTTTTCCGGATGCGGGGGACTGTGGCGAGGGCGAGGCTGGTCGAGCGGAGCTGGCGGGTGGGGGTGTAGAAGCTGAGTCGTCTGTTGAGGTAGGCTGGTCCGGAGTTGTGGAGTGCTTTGTGTGCGTGGGTGAGGAGCTTGAAGGTTATCCTCTTGTTGACAGGGAGCCAGTGCAGGTCTCTCAGGTGGGGTGTGATGTGGCTGCATCGGGGGATGTCGAGGATAAGACGTGCAGAGGCGTTCTGGATGCGTTGCAGCCGTCTCAGGAGCTTAGCCATCGTTCCTGCGTAGAGGGCGTTTCCGTAGTCCAGCCTGCTGGTTACGAGGGCCTGGGTGACTGTTTTTCTTGTTTCGGTGGGGATCCACTTGAAGATCCTGCGGAGCATTCGGAGGATGTTGAAGCAGGATGAGGAAACGGCGTTGACCTGCTTAGTCATGGAGAGGGTGGGGTCGAGGATGACCCCTAGGTTGCGTACGTGGTCGGTGGGTGGCGGGGCTGTTCCCAGTGGTGTTGGCCACCAGGAGTCGTCCCAGGCTGAAGGGTTGGAACCAAGGATGAGGTCCTCCGTCTTGTCCGAGTTCAGCTTCAGGCGGCTGGTCCTCATCCATTCGGCGACGGCCTTCATTCCTTCGTGGAGGTGGGCTTTGGCGGTGTGAGGGTCTTTGGTGAGGGAGAGGATCAGCTGGGTGTCGTCGGCGTAGGAGATGATGTTGAGGTTGTGCTGTCGGGCGACGTGGGCGAGGGGTGCCATGTAGATGTTGAACAGCGTTGGGCTGAGGGAGGAGCCTTGGGGCACGCCGCAGATGATCTTGGTGGCCTTGGATCGGAAGGGGGCGAGGCGGACGCTTTGTGTTCTGCCGGAAAGGAAGGATGTGGTCCAGTCCAGGGCCTTCTCTTGGATCCCGGCGTCGTGAAGGCGTGTTCGTAGTGTGTGGTGGCAGACCGTGTCGAAGGCGGCTGATAGGTCCAGGAGGATGAGGGCTGCTGTTTCTCCGTTGTCTAGCAGGGTCCTGATGTCATCGGTGGCGGCGATGAGGGCGGTTTTGGTGCTGTGGTTGCTGCGGAAGCCGGACTGGGAAGGGTCCAGGATGTTGTCCTCCTCGAGGTAGCGGGTCAGTTGTTTGTTGACGATTTTCTCGGTGACCTTCGCGGGGAACGGGAGCAGAGAGATGGGTCGGAAGTTCTTGAGGTCCTTGGGGTCTGCCTTGGGTTTCTTGAGTAAGGCGGTGATCTTGGCGTGCTTCCAGCTTTCCGGGAAGGTTGCTGTCTCGAAGGAGATGTTGATTATTTTCCGGAGATGGGGCGTGATGGCTGTACTGGCTTTGTTGAAGATGTGGTGAGGGCACGGGTCTAGCGGTGAACCGGAGTGGATGGTGTTCATGATCTCGCTGGTGTCCTCGTCGTTGATGTTGGTCCAGGAGAGCAGGCGGTTGGTGGTTGTGGGGGCAGTGGTCTCGGTGGTTGCCGGGGCGGTCGTGGTGTTGAAGCTGTCGTGGATGTCGGCGATTTTGCGGTGGAAGAAGGTGGCCAGTGAGTCGCACAGGTCTCGCGACGGCTGGATGTCGTTGGTGTTGGAGCTGGGGTTGGAGAGTTCCATCACGATGTTGAAGAGCTCTTTGCTGTTGTGTGCGTTGTTGTCTAGGCGGTCTTTGAGTGAGGCCCTTTTGGCGGATCTGATGAGGTGATGGTGACTGCGGGTGGCGCTCTTGTGGGCGGCGTAGCTGTCCGCTGTCCGTTCGTGGAGCCAGATCTTCTCCAGTTTTCGGCATGTTCGTTTGGAGGCCTGGAGGTCTTCGGTGAACCAGGTGGCTTTCTTGCTGGTGTGGCTGTTGGGCGGATTCTTGAGCGGGGCGAGGGTGTTGGCGCAGTCGTCGATCCACTGTTTGAGGTTGCGGGCGGCGGTGTCGGGGTCGGAGGGTTCGGCGGGTGGGCTCAGGGCGAGGGTTGTGGTTAGCTGGTCTTCCGTGACTCTGCTCCAGCAGCGGCGAGGCATTTGTTCGGTGCGGTGGTGCGTGGTGGGCTTCCTGTAGGTGAAGTGGATGCAGTGGTGGTCAGTCCAGTGGGGTTCGGAGGTGTGGTTGAAGGAGACGTGTGGGCTTGCGGAAAAGATGGAGTCGAGCGTGTGGCCGGCGGCGTGGGTGGGTGTAGTCACGAGCTGTCTGAGTCCGAGGGTGGCGAGGTTGTCGATCAGGGTGGTGGAGTTGGTGTCCTTGTTGTTCTCGAGGTGGAAGTTCAGGTCCCCGAGGAGGATGTAGTCCGTGGAGGCGATGGCGTGTGTGCTGACGAAGTCAGCGATGGAATTGCTGAACTGTGGTCGGGGTCCGGGGGGTCTGTAGATGAGGGTTCCTCTGAGGGTGGTGTTGGGATCGGTGTGGATCTGGAAGTGCATGTGTTCGGCGGTGCTGAGGGTGTCGTCGGTGTTGGTTGAGACTCTGAGGGTGTTCCTGTGGACGATGGCGATGCCTCCTCCGACTCAGTTGGTGCGGTCCCTGCGGGTGATCTTGTATCCGTCCGGGATGGCAATGGCGATGTCGGGGGCTGAAGCGGGATTCAGCCAGGTCTCCGTCAGGAATGCGACGTCTGGGGAGGTTGAGTCGAGAAGATCCCAGAGTTCGATGGCGTGTTTGCGGGCGGAGCGGGTGTTGAGGAGGATGCATCTGAGGTAGTTGGGTTCTTTCCTGGGCGGTGGTTTGGCGGGGCGGGTGCTGGCGAAGCTGCAGTTCCGGCAGGTGAAGGGCCCTTGGGTGCGCTTCGGGTGGCCTGGTAGCAGGCGTGATCTTTTCCGGGGTTGAGTGCGTGGAGGGTGCTGGCGTCGTATCGGCATCTGTTGATGTGGCGGGCGCGGGGATGCCCGGACCAGGGGTCTGGCGCTGGGCGCGGTCACGGCGCGGACGGGCGCAGACGGGTTTGCCTTAGGCGTGCCTTTGGCGCGCCAGCGGCGCGCCCGCTGCGCGCGGCCGCCATAAATGGGGAGGTGGGAGGGAGGAGCAGGGAATGGGGCAGCGAATGGGCAGTGAGGGGGCGGGGGCGCAGGGGCGGGAAACAGGCACAGAAGGGAAAACGAGCACAATCAGGGCATCAAGGGGGCACAGAAAGGAAAAAAAAAAAAAACGAGCACAATGAGGGGCAGCAAGGGGGCACAGAAAGGAAAAAACGAGCACAATCAGGGGCAGCAAGGGGGCACAGAAAGGGAAAAACTAGCACAATGAGGGGCAGCAAGGGGGCACAGAAAGGAAAAAACAAGCACAATCAGGGGCAGCAAGGGGGCACAGAAAGGGAAAAAAAACGAGCACAATCAGGGGCAGCAAGGGGACACAAAGGAAAAAACTAGCACAATGAGGGGCAGCAAGGGGGCACAGAAAGGAAAAACGAGCACAATCAGGGGCAGCAAGGGGGCACAGAAAGGAAAAAACGAGCACAATCAGGGGCAGCAAGGGGGCACAGAAAGGAAAAACGAGCACAATCAGGGGCAGCAAGGGGGGCACAGAAAGGAAAAACTAGCACAATCAGGGGCAGCAGCAGGGCACACAGACGGAGATGTGTGGTGGGGAGCGACCTACCAGTCAAGGTCAGGGGTCGCTCTCTTCACCACGCAGCGGCCGCCATAAATGGGGAGGTGGGAGGGAGGAGCAGGGAATGGGGCAGCGAATGGGCAGTGAGGGGGCGGGGCCGCAGGGCGCAGCGGCGGGAAACAGGCACAGAAGGGAAAACGAGCACAATCAGGGCATCAAGGGGGCACAGAAAGGAAAAAAAACAAGCACAATGAGGGGCAGCAAGGGGGCACAGAAAGGAAAAAACGAGCACAATCAGGGGCAGCAAGGGGGCACAGAAAGGGAAAAAAACGAGCACAATCAGGGGCAGCAAGGGGGCACAGAAAGGAAAAAACTAGCACAATGAGGGGCAGCAAGGGGGCACAGAAAGGAAAAACGAGCACAATCAGGGGCAGCAAGGGGGCACAGAAAAGGAAAAAAAACGAGCACAATCAGGGGCAGCAAGGGGGCACAGAAAGGAAAAAACTAGCACAATGAGGGGCAGCAAGGGGGCACAGAAAGGAAAAACGAGCACAATCAGGGGCAGCAAGGGGGGCACAGAAAGGAAAAACGAGCACAATCAGGGCAGCAAGGGGGGCACAGAAAGGAAAAAACGAGCACAATCAGGGGCAGCAGCAGGGCACACAGACGGAGCTGTGTGGTGGGGGAGCTACCTACCAGTCAAGGTCAGGGGTCGCTCTCTTCACCACACAGCGGCCGCCATAAATGGGGAGGTGGGAGGGAGGAGCAGGGAATGGGGCAGTGAATGGGCAGTGAGGGGCGGGGCCGCAGGGCGCAGCGGCGGGAAACAGGCACAGAAGGGAAAACGAGCACAATCAGGGCATCAAGGGGGCACAGAAAGGAAAAAAACGAGCACAATGAGGGGCAGCAAGGGGCACAGAAAGGAAAACGAGCACAATCAGGGGCAGCAAGGGGGCACAGAAAGGGAAAAAAACGGGCACAATCAGGGGCAGCAAGGGGGCACAGAAAGGAAAAACTAGCACAATGAGGGGCAGCAAGGGAGCACAGAAAGGAAAAAACGAGCACAATCAGGGGCAGCAAGGGGGCACAGAAAGGGAAAAAAACGAGCACAATCAGGGGCAGCAAGGGGGCACAGAAAGGTAAAAACTAGCACAATGAGGGGCAGCAAGGGGGCACAGAAAGGAAAAAACGAGCACAATCAGGGGCAACAAGGGGGCACAGAAAGGGAAAAAAACGAGCACAATCAGGGGCAGGAAGGGGGCACAGAAAGGAAAAAACTAGCACAATGAGGGGCAGCAAGGGGGCACAGAAAGGAAAAACGAGCACAATCAGGGGCAGCAAGGGGGGCACAGAAAGGAAAAAACGAGCACAATCAGGGGCAGCAAGGGGGCACAGAAAGGAAAAACGAGCACAATCAGGGGCAGCAAGGGGGGCACAGAAAGGAAAAAACGAGCACAATCAGGGGCAGCAGCAGGGCACACAGACGGAGCTGTGTGGTGGGGGAGCGACCTACCAGTCAAGGTCAGGGGTCGCAATGAACATGTTAAGTTGCTTCTATGTGCATGTGTTATAGTTATTGACTTCATTGTTCAGAAAAATTCTCCCATAAACTGTGCATCTTGACTACTAAGCACTGGGTTCAATTTCTTTCGAATAGGAACCTATGAAAATATCACATTTGTGTTTGAATAATAATACTGAAGTCTCCCTGTTCTATAAAATAAACTACTTAATACGCTACAAGATATACCATAAGTTAAAGGCAAATGATGATATGTTAAACCTTCTGCTACTGATTCAGGTAACTTCATACAGACGTAACAGTCATTAACATCCATGGTATCTACATACTGAAATAATAATTTAGTAAAAACGTTTAAGTTAGTATCGTTATCTGTTACCATGTGATGAAAATCTGGTTCATCCTCTGCTTCTAGTTCTACTCTGTCACTCTTCACATTATCTATCCTTCCTTTAGTATCATTGTTATTCTTTTTATCCATTAACATAAGGTAAGGAATTGCTACAATCAGAACTAACCATACTATAAGTACCACTACCAGACTACATATGCATATAGCACAGCATCTTTTGCAACATTTTCGTTTCGGTTTCCCAGAAACTCCATTCTCAGCCATTTTTACTAAGAAGACTTCTCTTCTTTCTTCTTCTCTTTTGGATTTTTAGAGTTATCAAGGTGGTTTCACTTCTTTTTCATATGTCAGTTCTGCACTTGTTCCTTCGTCACCACTTTCTCTTGTTTCAGAACTTTCGCAATCTTCAAGAATGATATAAGTCCAATCAGGACCTTTGAACTTATTGTTCACGACTTTTAGTCTTTTGCTTTTTCGTTTTTCAGTTCCACTTGTTTTCCCAGTTAAACTTGTTATTTCATTTACTTGTTCTGGATCTTCACTTCGCGTTGCGATATGATACTTCACTCTTTTGAGACACTAGGCCAATGGTCACCTTTTCTGGCTTTCTTTGGTTGCACTGTACTTTCACCTTCCAAGTCTTTTCCAACAATTTCTTTATTATCAAGGTGTGGCACAATTTTGTTTTCTTCAACTTCAGTTTCCCATTCGGTCTGTTCTTGTTCAGGTCTTATTGATTCTTCTTCGGTTGCCTGAATGTGTGGTTCTGCTAACTGACCTTGTGCAGGTTTATCATCTTCTTGCTTGAATTTTTTCGTATTCGATGTTTTCTAAATCTTCTTCTCCTTGAACGTTAATTTCTTGTCCTAACTGGTCCTGATCAGGGCTTATTGCACTTTGTACTTCTGCAGCCTGACCGCATTCTTCTAAACCTGACTGTCCCTGCTCAAATAAGGTTGCTCCGTTATCGATTTGAGCCCAATTTCCTTTCCTTATCTGGTCCTGCTCAGGTTCTTTTGTAACTTTGACCTCCCTATCCTGAGCTCGTTCTTCTACACCCATCTGGTCCTCACTAAGGGCCAGATGTAGGTGGCAAAATACCGGTCGGTAACGCCGAAATTCGGAGAATTTCAGCGTTACCGACCGGTATTTGGCTGAGTGCAATGTAGGCGAGTTCATACCTACATGCAAAATAAGGAATCGCAAAATAGCGATTCCTTATTTTGCTCTTGCATTTAAGGAATCGGAAATACTGATTCCTTAAATGCAATGTACGTAGCACTAAAAATAGTGCACTTGAGCCTTAAGGATTCGCTAATTACCACCAACTTCAAGTTGGTGGTAAGTAGCGATTTCCTTTACAAAAGCACTTCTTTGGTTTTTCAAATGTGCCATGTGGCACACATCCATGCCCTTAGGGCATGTATCTGCGCCACATGTGCACACATGCACATTTCAGGGGTGCAACAGGGTGTCCTTTGGACACCCTGGCACCCTTGAAATACCTCCGCTATTAGCGATTCGGTAATACCGAATCCTAATAGTGAATATCTTCCCATTCATTCCTATGGGCCTCCTAGCCCATAGGAATGAATGGCTAGGTATTCCTTAATAACGAATCTCAATTACCGATTCGTTATTAAGGAATGTTAAGGAATCGCTAATATTTTAGCGATTCCTACCTACATTCCATTTAGCGAGTCCTTAATAGCGATTCGGTAAAAATCACTATTAAGGACTCGCTAAATTGAAGTTACCTACATCTGGCCCTAAATTCTTCCAATTGAGCTTTGCTCCTTGTTTTGATAAAGACTTCAGGTATCTCAACCACTGGTATCCAGTCCTGACTTGTGCTCGGTTGTTCTTCATCAGCTATTCCAGAATCTATCACTTGCGATTCTTCAGCTGTCCAACCTTCAGCTTCCTCAGCTATTGATGCTGACTGAGGATCTTTTTCTTCAGGAGCTGTCACCCTTTTGGTATGGCTTACATGAATCCAATTAGGTAAACCTGCACATTTCACTGCTGTGTTCGTCACCAATATAACTTGATGAGGTTCGCCCCACCTGGGTGATAGACACGTTTCTCTGGTGTGATGCTTCACTACCACCCAATCTCCGGGGTTCAGATCATGCTCTTGTTCAGGCTGCCTGGATACTGCGTCTTCTCCAACCTGGTGAGAGACAGAACGCACTAGGTCAGCCAATCCCTTGCAATAATCTAGAACCATATCATCAGTTATGTTCAGCAGTTTATTTCCAGGTACATGTGATTGTCTCATTGCTCGTCCCATGATGATTTCATGCAGACTCAATCCTGTATTTCTATCAGGAATACTTCTGAGTCCCATTAGGACAAGAGGCAATGCATCTGGCCAATCTAACGATGTAGATGCACACATTTTTGACAATCTTGATTTTATTGTGCCATTCATTTGTTCAACCACTCCAGAAGCCTCTGGGCGATATGCACAGTGCAATTTTTGTTCGATGTTAAATGCTTCACAGATTACTCGAATTACATCGTTATTGAAGTGACTTCCCCTATCTGATTCCAAAGTTACTGGGAAACCAAACCGTGGAATGAGTTCTCGCAACAACAACTTTGCAACTGTTATGCTGTCATTCCTCCTGGTAGGGTAAGCCTCCACCCACCTTGAAAACAGACACACTATGACAAGTACGTATTTTAGCCCTTTACATGGTGGTAACTGAATGAAATCTAACTGCAATCTCACAAATGGACCTTCTGCCTTTCCAATTTTTCCCAACCCAATTACTGTTTTTCTTCCTGGATTGTACATTTGACAAGTTAAGCACCTCTGGCAAAGACTCTCTGCTGCAGCCCTAAACTTTGGGTTGTACCAATTTTGTCTGAAAAGTCGAATCATGGCATCTCTCCCTACATGTGTCTCCGTGATACATTCTAGCCATTTGTGAAATCAGACAATCAGGCATGACTGGTCTGCCATCTGAATAGACCCATACATCATCATTTGTTCTTCGAGTACATCCTATTTTTGTCCAAACATCTTTTTCACTCTCCTCAGCTTCATCTTGCAATCGTCTCACATCATTCCATGTTTCAGGTGTCGTACATAACATAGGTTGGCAGCAGATTCCCATTCTTTCGACTTTTCTGTTTACTGCCAGTCTGTTTCTAGCACAGTGTTGAGCAATTAAATCTGCATATCTGTTACCGGCTACCACCCAGTCATCTCCTGACTGGTGTGCTGCACATTTCACCACTGCCAATTCTTTTGGTGATTGTATTGCCTCCAATAATTCTTTTACAAACTGCCCATTTTTGATTGGGGATCCTGAAGAAGTCATGAAATCCCTCTGCATCCACAGTTGGCCAAAATCATGCACCACCCCATATCCATATTGACTGTCCGTAAATATGGTTACTTTCAAATTTTTCCCAATTTTGGAGGCTTTGATCAAAGCAATTAATTCAGCTACTTGTGCAGATTTGACTCCTGGTAAATAGGATGCTTCGACTATTCCAGAAAGTTCACATACAGCATAAGCTGCACTTAACTTGCCATCCTCATGCAGTAGGCATGAACCGTCCACAAACAGCTCCCTGTCTGGGTTTTTAAGAGGCTCTTCCTGTATGTCAGGGCGTGGTTTGGTACACAATTCTGTGACCTGTAAACAGTCATGTTCTGTTTCATCCCTAACTTCTTCACAATTTGGATCTGGTAACAATGTAGCTGGATTAACAACTGTGCCCCTTTCTATGATCACATTTTCAGCTCCAAGAATTATTCGCTCATACTTTGTCATCCGACTAGGTGTGAGATGCTGAGTTCTAGTTCTTGTCAACAATATTACAACTGCATGTGGGACAAACACTGTAATAGGATATCCCATTACTATTGACTCACTTTGTTAGATGCTCATACATGTAGCAGCTACTGCTTTTAAGCAGCCTGGCAATGCTGCGGCTACTGGGTCTAAAGTAGCAGAAAAATATGCTATAGGACGTCTGTCCAGTCCATGTCTTTGCGTTAAGACTGAAAGGGCACAATTTTCTCTTTCATAGCAAAACAATGTGAATTCTCTTGTATAGTCAGGCATGCCCAAGGCAGGTGCCTCGCACAAAGCATTTCTTAGTTTTACAAATGCATTTGCACTTTCATCATTCCATTCAACTGGGTCCTTTGCTTTCTTTTTCGTTAACTGAATTAAAGGCTTTGCTAGTAGTGAGAATCCTATAATCCATTGTCGACATAACCTACGATCCCAAGAAACATTCTCACTTCTCTTTGTGTTACTGGCATTTTCATTTGCTTAATTTTATTCTCTCGGATGTTATTCTTCTTTTGCCTCTCTCAATTTGATGTCCCAGATACTTAACTGTGGTTTTACAAAACTAACTTTTCAGGTGATACTTTATGACCTTCTTCAGCCAGGTGGTTGAGTAGTACAATCGAATCAGTGACACAATCGTCATAAGTTCTAGATGCGATTAATAAATCGTCTATATATTGAACCAAAACTGAGCTCCTAGGCATCACTACCTTCTCTAGGCACTTTTTCAGTATCTGATTAAAGATGGAAGGACTTTCTGTATACCCCTGAGGAACACGATTCCACACATATACATGATTTTCAAATTTGAACGAAAACAAATACTGACTGTCTAGGTGTAATGGAATTGAAAAGAATGCTTGGCAAAGATCAATTACCATGAACCATTCCGCATTCCAGGGTATCTGATATAGAATTACTGCAGGATTTTGTACTATGGGACAACAAGGTACCACAATTTTATTAATTTTCTGCAAATCCTGAACAATCCTATATTTCCCACTTGGCTTCTTCAATCCCATGATTGGTGAATTACAAGGGCTACTCAACACTTCTTTTAATATGCCCTGTTTTACCATCCTGTCAATAACTCCTGCTTTTACTTCACTCATTTTATGCTGTCTAGTATTTGGGAAAATTGCGCCTTCTTTTACGGTTATTTTGACTGGGTCTATATTTGCCATTAGACCTACTTCTTTTCCAGTAAAATCCCATACTTTTGTGCTCACTGTAGTTTTTAACTCTTCTGGTAACTCATCTTTTGTTATCAAGGAGAACATTTCATCTACCTCTGTACCTTGTTTAGCCATCATGAATTTGTAAACATGATCTTCATCCGGGGTCTGTACTGCAACACCATCCTGTGTGCAGAACATAGTGCAATTCATTTTGCACAACAAGTCTCTGCCCAATAAATTTACTGGACTTGAATCACACACTACAAATTGATGCATTTCCCGGAAGTTTCCAATTCTTACTTCCATTGGTTCTGTAAGGGGTGTTCTAATCTTTTGATTTGCTACACATACAACTTGGATAGCTTCTCCAGAGAGAGGAAGGTCTGGGATGTCTGCTGTTCTTACAGTAGACCTGGTAGCACCAGTGTCCAAAAGAAAAGTAATATCATTACCCTCTATTTTCCCTTCCACATATGGACCTGACTGATCTACCGGCAAGGATGCGCCAAGTACGCACTCCTTCTTCCCCTCTCTTAGGCACCGTCATTGATATTCATATGGGCTCCTTGATATCCGCCGTCTGTACCGTGCTTTGCTCTGCTTACATTACCCTGTATAGGAGCAGGTGGCAACTGACTTTGAAGATTTACACCCTGCGGTGAGTCATTCTGCGTCTGTGGATTTAAATTATGATTTGGGCCATTATAACTTTGAATCTTTTTACATTCGTTCTTCCAATGTCCCAACTTTCCGCATCCATGACAAGGAAATTTCTTTTTAGCCTCTTCTCTACTCTTCTTCCTCTTACCTTCCCACCATTTCCTGTGTCACCCTTCACTCCAGATTCTTTCCCCTGAGTTTCTGTTGGATTATCTCAATTAATTCCCTGTCGTTCAGCCATTTTCACTTGAGCCCACATCACTTTTTCTTGCAATTTCTTGTGCCTGTCTTCGATGTCATCTCCACAATACTTAGCATATTTCAGAATCTCATCTATGGGCTTCCCTTGCCAGCAAAACATGTGCTGCTTAATCATCTGACAAATCTCTGGTTTTAGACCATAAACAAAACGATAGACAAACTGACTCATATTTTTGTCTCCTATATCTTCAAACCCACTATACTGCTTGAACACCTGTAAGAGACGTTCATAATAGGAATGCACTGATTCATTTGCTTCTTGGGTCGTCCTATCTATTTTCACCCAATCTGTTTCTTTTGGTGGAATCTTCCCTTTCAAATAGGTTATCACCTGGTGATATTTCTTCATCACATCATTTGATGGGGCACCGTCTTCGGATCCCTAGGATATTCCTCACTAGGCCAATCAACTGTAATTTTGCAATCTGTCCATAAATCAGCAGGTACCACTATATCAAACAAACCATCTAAGTCCTTCAACAAAACCTTTGAAACCTTCACAAACCTTTCAACCTGCTTGTACCATTCAACTGGTTTTTCTCTCAATTTTGGGAAATCATTCGTAAATGATAAAATATCTTGCCTACTCCATGGGACATGGACGTAGCCTCCTCCTGGCACCTCCCGCATCGGGTACATCTGTTCTACTTTCCCTGTTTCCTTTAAGAAATACTCAGAAGTTGTTCTACTGAACCGTGCCTCTTCCTTTTTCTTTGTCCATCTGGTTTTCCATTTTTCCAGTTCTCCCCATTTCTGTAATACTGACATTAATTCTTTAACTTGTAGTTTTCTACCAGAGGCATTCATATTTTCCAAATCTTTATCACTGAATTCGGCTCTATATGGTCTCTGCAACACTTTTGACTTCCCTATTTCAATTCCCATTTGTAAGGCCAAATCTGATAATTTCTCATGAAATATCTTTACATTTCTAGTTATGCTCCTACATACGAACAATAGTTCTTCTTCATTGTAGGTATTCAGACAATCTACTCCTACATTTCCTGCTATCATTTCTTCTAACTCAACTTTTAATTTGTAGATGTCCATGATCTTTGGGAGTGAACTCTGTCTGATCCCTGTGCCCACCTTTCTAAATCTTCTGGCGTTACTACAGTGGCACTTTTAGTTCCTGAAGATGTTATTATATTTACATCTTTGGAGCAACCAGGTGTGGTTCTTCTAGGAGTGCTATTTACAGATTCTCGAATAGGCAAATCGAATAGGGAAATCATAGATTCACAGTCACTGACATGATCATCAATTATTACAGCTTCAGGTTTGGGAATATCTACAGGTGTAGGCATGACTAGAGGTTTCGGGTATTTACTTTATCATTATATAAAGGAACTACGGGACCAATGGTTACTGGTATAGTTAGAAAATCAGGATGTATGTTTAACTGCATAATTTTCTGTATCAATTCTGCTCTGTTTCCGTCTAAAGCCTCTCTTTCTTTATCCTGAAGTACCCTATTGACTGGTGGATTATGCAGTACTTGAGGTACCAATGGTGTCCTCAGAAGAGGTGCACTAGGTGAACATCCACTAGACCGTTCCGGATATGGTGGAGGGTTCTTTAATATTTCTTCCATAAATTCATCTTCGGAATCTCCAAACCCTGTCATATGTTTAGTCTTTTCTTTGCATTTACTCCCTAATGATTCTTCTGTCATGAATAGTGGATACAAACCCTCTGTAAGCATCGCTCGTCTCCACTGTTTCATCTGACTTTCTCTTGACTCATTCTGGTGTCTCGGGAAAAATCCCCTATATCCCCTATTACTTCTAGGTCTGTCCCGTTCAAATGCCTCTGTTTCCCATTCTTCTAGGGCTTCGTATTGCGTTAATCTTGGTCTGGGTTCTAGTTCATTCATTCATTCTTATTCTCAAATTTTGCAAAACTCTCCCATTGAACGTGCCATTCTCGGGAAAAGCTTATATTCCATCATCTTTTGTATATTCTATCCAATTTTCTAACCATATACAAGTATGATAACCTCTCTCCATCATCATGAATGATGCAGGCGTTTTTGCTGGTGGAATGATAATTCCTTCTCTAGTTTTAATCGTTTTATCTTTCTTAAAATAATTCTTGATCTTTTGTAAAAATGACATCTTTCTCCTTTCTCCGTACATTTTGGGTAAATATCTATGTATAAAATTATATTCTGCAAATCCCAAAAATCTTCTGTCTGAACGGGTTTCTGTCAAAGTCGGATCTCGTTTCCACATATAATCTCCACCATCCACTAAGATTTCGACTTCTATTCTGTCAACCAATCAGATCCAAGCTTGCACTTTGTCTCGGAACCAATCCTTGCGCGGCTTTTCTGTGACGTCTGCCTGATGACCCCTCCTTTACAATCTCGCTTCTCTGTCCCTCGCTGTTCCAACCAACCCCAGCGCGGTACCAGTGACGTCAGTGTTACTCCTAACTACTGACCCCTCCTTTACAAGAGTCGTTCCACGCCCGCTGTCTCAACCAATCCCAGCGCAGCACTTGTGATGTCTGCTTCTACTCCTACTGCTGACCCTCCCTTTACAAAATCCGTACGTTGACTGTAATTCTTTAATACTTTTTCATTAAATCTCAGTAACAACATAAAACACTCGGTATCGTGCCAGTTTCCCTAAATTACAGGATAGAATTTCTCATACTTAGTAAAACCCTTCCGTCTACTAGACATACACTACGAGTAAAACCCTTCTGTTTACTCTTCACGTAAGCTTCAGAAAATACCTGCTACTTGTTCAATGTTACCCTTTCTAGGTGATATAACATCAAATTTTTACCAGTGTGTGTGTGTACACACACACACACACACACACACACACACACACACACACACACCAAGTACTGATAGCCCTGCTTAACTTTTCAGTACTAATTCTGCCTGACAGATAACCTCACTGCAGTATGGCTTACACTTACCATCCGCTATTCAATTTTCCCCCGGGGTTTTCTAGACAACATAAAACAAAACTTTTGAACAAACGGACGTTAGTTTATAAAAATAAACTTCTCATTACCCAATTAACAAAGTGCAACCATCCTCTGATAACCAGAAAACTGATCCAGCGGGTTACTAGCAACCAGCATTCATTCACAGAATACTCACCTGGGCCCATTCTTTCATACTACGCTAGCAAATTCCGCTGGTGGGGTCAGTTATACTCTTTATCAAAATCCCTGCTACCAATTATCTTTCCTGATTGAAGAGTAATGACTTACCAATGGACCCATTTGCTAAATTGGGAAGTTTAAAATGAGAAGATGCAATACAAATCATAAATTGAAATAATCACTGACTCAGAAAGTTTAAAATGTTTATCTAAATATTTAGCAGAGTAAATACAAGGCACATGGCACTTAATCATATACCAAGGAGGAAGCACTCTCGTTATAGATCACCTAATAATCACAAATGACGGTCCCTCAGAAAGGAGAAGATAGAGACAGCAGTATTTTCTAAAGTTTGCTTTATAGTTACCTAGAAGTGTGAGAACCAAACCCCTTGGACAAGGAGTTGGAAATGGGTTCCCGGAAAGATGAAGATCAAAGACCTCCGGACCAGGTTCAAGACAGGATAGGTGACCTCTCTACCAACGACGCCTGCGCCGTTCCCCTCTCTGATACTTCGTTCCTCCTCGATTCCTCCGTCTCTTCTTTCTAACAGAATCCGCCGCCCCACCTCAGGACCTCTTTGGACAGCGGTTCAGTCTGCAATCGATCAGCTTGTTCTGTACACTCAGTGCTCTGCTGTTCAGCATCTAGCGCCTAGTCCCTCTGTGCGTCAAAGGCTTGAGCTAACTAATTAGCTAATTCTATATCTATTATACCTTTCTACGCCCATGTACCTCCCATTAATGTTTCAAAATTATGGGCCCACTAGTTCTGATTGGACAGGGGGTTGATCCTCACACCATATCAATTTAGTTCATTTTCATAAGCCCATTGTTTTAAAATACCGCCCCTCTCAATTAATACATTTGCTTTATTTCCCACCCGTTTCCCATTGATTCTTTAATACAAAGTGTATACAATTGTTGCGACTATTGGTACATTTCAGATGAACTTGTGCAACAGGTCACGGCCTTGGATGTCTTCCAAGTTGACTTCATCGCTTCCTCTTGTTAGCTTTTCAGAGGGCATGCGTAGAATTAATGGCTCTCGAGCTGCAGTTCAACCAACCCAGGCCCATTTACGAACTAATAGGAAAGTCAAAGAAGTAAACATTAAAATCACAAATAAATGTTTGCACTGTATACCTCCTATATCTACTCTAATCCCCTTTAATTATCAATATCTATCCCGCATTAGTAGCGTTAAAATATCACATTATTAATTGCGACAATGCGTAAGCTTAGCATGTGAGAACATTAAGCGGCCATTTTAGCATACACTGCGCAGAAGCAAAGAATTCCCTCCAAGCAAAGAAAGACGTCATACCACGTGATATGGTTGACACATGCGCAGTAAAGTTGCCGCGTTTTAGCAGCCATTTTGGATTAGACAAGAGTTATTTGTTAATAGAAAACACATAGGCAAGCTTCACTTGTATAACCAATGTCGTGTATGCACATTATTAGTAAGACATTACATGGATTTTAATATAATTATTTTAATACTATGAGAGGATTGCTTCCGAGCAAGTCTCATGGTGAGTCCTTGCTCCATCACTGCGCCCATTCAGGACTGGCTCAAACAACTAACAGCCCTCAACTGCACCCCACATGTTGTTAGCTCCACTAGATCACTAGGCCTAATCCTGGACAAATGCCTGAATATGCAGGATCACATCAGTGCTACAACAAGAGGAGCCAATCACTAACTCTGCACATTAAGGAAAATCAAACAGTTCCAACCGCCCTCTGACCTGCAACAAGCTGTCCAATCCCTTGTTATCTCTCGTTTAGACTACGGAATTTCGACCCTGGCTGGGCTGCCCAAAACTAAACTGGCCCCTTTAAGGGCCATTCTGAACTCTGCTGCCAGACTTATCACCGGCTCAAGAAAGCGTGATCACATCACACCTGATCTAATCCAACTTACCTGGCTTTCCCTAGATGCAAGGATCAAGTATAAGATAGCCTGCTTGACACACAAAGCACTGCATCAGAACACGCCCACTTACCTGGCAAATAAACTTGAACTATCGGGTAGGAATCGGGCAGTAAGATACTCAAACACTTTACTGCTGAAATCTCCAAAATTCAAACAGAAGAGAAGCTACAACCGTGCCTTCTCCATTCTTGCTCCGAGAATATGGAACGCTCTCCTGCCAGAAATCAGAACAATCTCCTCGACCTCTTCTTTTAAAAACATAATTCAAAGGCTTGCTCATGAATAGCACATGAGACAATAGTACTGTAACCTCACAAACTATTTGAAATGACCTTACTACCTTGCCCTCCCTTATTTACTATGCAATCTGCTTATTGTTTACGGTGTAGATGTCAAATTTCTTTTGTCTTTAATATGCTTCTACTGTTTATGCATAGTTATCTATTGTGTTTTCCTGCTCAAGCTTAACCAGCAGACGACATTGTACAGTGCTCTGATACCCTGCCGGGTCATGTTCGCGCTTTAGAAATAAATAAAATATAAACCCGAGGCTTTAACTAAAGTGAAACAAATCGTGTTGGTGTTACCTTTATTATATGAACACCATGATCCACCGGGTAGATATACCTAGAAATAGATTTCCACATCTTCAACAACATGTCTTTCAAAGATATTTCTGCGTTACTCAGTGGCCTACAATGTTTTGGGTGAACTAAAAGTGACTGCCAACCAACTCTCTCCCCCCCCCCCCCCATCTATAACATCTGTTTGACAAACAAGCGAACAGTGCACAACTGAATTCTAAAACTTTATCTTTTATTATTGATCAAGAAATGCAGTTTAGTCCCGGGGGAGCTGCACACAAGTCTGATATCGTCCCTTACATGATTTACTGCTGATTATAAATATTGCTGATCTGTACCGTGCCTGACCCGAAGTAATTTAATTTTTCTTAAATTTCTTTTCTGATCTGCCTCTGAAGCCTATGGCTTGTTAGGCAATATATTTGAGCTCCAATGTGCACTGCTTGGCTGTAGTGTCAGGTCTGGATTTCACCATGAGCTTTTGACTTTTCTAAAATTATATGTATAATAAACTTACTTATAGGCGCTTTCAGCCAGCCCTGATCACCCATTGTGCTTTTATTGTGTCATTCACTTTATTCTTTCCCCCATTACAGCACAGCATGGAGCAGTGGGTCAGCCCACTTCAGCCACTGGCTAACTTCACTGTGAGTAATGACATTCTACAGCTCCATAAGAAGCAAATCCTAACACAATGTAGTTCCTTTCAGTGCAAGGAATTACTATGGCAATGTGCACTATTTTTGCTTTTAACCAATGCATTTTTTTTATATTGGTGATTGCCCAGTAGCTCTCCCAACAATACTATTTTACGAAAGCCATGACAAAACAACCATTGACAAAGCCAAAAGGCAGAAAGCCTTGTTTAACAAGCATTTGCAAAGACATTGGGGTCCAGATTTACTAACCCTTCACACAGCTCAGGAAGGCAACTTGCTGCTCTGCGTTGCGTGAAAGGGAGAGAGGAGAAATGTGCCATATCTACCAGGACATGGGACACTTTGGCTCTCTCATTGGACTGGCGCACTTCAGGCAGCCCAACGCTAACACAGGCACCTTTGTGCCATAGTGGAAGGATGCCTGCATTACAGACAGGATTGTTTTTGTGCAGGCAGGGATTCCTTCATGCACAAAAACAATCTTCAGTAGCATATCCCTCTTTCTGTGTGTGACATGCAAAGAGGAATTAACGAGGAGAAATGAAGATATTTCTCCTCGTTACACATCTCTCCGGTACAGGGCACCATTTTGGTGCAAGCCCAGATTTACTCCCTTTAGTAAATCTGGGTTTGCCTCAAAATACATGGGTGAATGCACCGGAAACCCCATGCTCCAGTCACGTAACATCTACTCAACGTAGTCTAATGCAACGCAGTAAAATGTGCTGCGTTGTGTTACTTCTTTCCGAATTTGCGCAAGGCAACGCAAATTGGGCCTTGTGTGGCCTTGTAAATCTCGACTAGAGTTTGCGTTGTGGCTGCGCTAAACAAAGTGGCACAATCACCACTCATAATGTTAGTAAATCTGGGCATAAGCTTGGTCTTTTTTGTAAACAATGGTGCTTCTTCAATGGCTGGCAACTTTGCCTGTAGCGTTGTGTGGATGGGTGAGTGGATGAATTCAAGAACGATTTAATAGTTGGAAGAATGAGCGCATGGGTGGATAGATAAATAAGTATGTTGTTGCTGGACAAGAGGCAGGAGTAGAACAAGGAATAGAGTTCCACTTATATGAAGTGTTCTAATTTCTTCCTCAACCAAGTGCCAGAACAAGAGACTGCTATCGTTATTAAAATTCCACTCTCTAAACCATGTGGATTTCCCTGGTGAGTCGCCAGGGTGGGGGCGGTTTTGGACCCTTGGGGAGCCGTTTTTGTTAGCGGGCCGGTTTTGCAGCATATATATGCAATATCAGCCCGCTGTAACAAAAGCAGCTGCAGTGTTTTCCATGCACAACACCCCACGCGCTACTCGATTACTAGGACCGGTTTACATTCTGAGTCCGGCCCTAATTACAGAGCTGAAGCAAAGGCAGCTTGTTATGAATGCATGTACTGGGCTTTAGTATGAATGCATGGTGCCAGAAATTTCAGATAGCCTATCTCCTTGAAACCTAATGTTCATGACATAGGGCCTTATTACGATGTCGGATGGATGAAAGGAACTGCTCAACATTAGGTCAGCAGTTCCTACCGCACTATTCCGATGTGACCACCCATAGGGCAGTCGCAAACATCCATTTCACAATGGAAACTTGTGCGGCGGGCGGAAAAGGCTTGCAGCACAAGCTTCTATTGAATAATCAATGTTTTGAAACATCACAGTGCCTGCCACACGTTGCAGGGATGTTTAGGAAGCCCCCCAGGCCCAAATGCAGAGGGCCAGAGGGGAAGGGGGCCCTGCTAGGGTCCCCAATGTCACTTTCCGACAGCCTTTCCATGTCAGAAAGTCCGACATAGAATGGCTGTCGGAAACCGACATCATAATCCTGACAGCTGAGCCGCCATCATTAAGGGATTATACAGACTTTCCGACAGACCGACGGGCTCCTTGAGCTCGTCGGAACAATATCTTAATACCCCCGCAGGGTTAAACTCTTACCGCGTCATCCTACCATGTCGGGCGGAAAGCCTCCGACTGCTGGTCGGAGGCTTTCCGGCCAGCATCGTAATCAGGCTGATAATATTTTACTTTTGTATTTTTAAGCAGATTTAAAATACATTTTTGCAAACTAGATTAAATATCTGCTTGTTTACCAAGCTGGAGTGTATAAAAAGCCATGTATCTAGAATGGTCACAGTGAAGGGAGCAGCAGTGTAATCTATAACTAAGGTGTTGCTTAAAAAAGGAAATGAAAGGAAAGTGCTTGCGATGGAAGCTCTGAGGCAGGGCCGCTGGGATTATGGGATTCTGCAGCTGTGGTGTTTTCTGCACAGTTTTGTATTTGCTGCATGTGTCAGATAATTCATCACCTGCTGCATAATCTACCGATTTTAACAAAAAAAATCGTTTCTAGCTCAAACAAATCAAAAGTAGGGGTGGGAGGAACTCGAAGAGTTTCACTCTGTGTAATTCGCAGAGTTACAGTAAAAAGACAAAAGATTCCATGGAATTCTGCCAGCGGGTGGAAAATTTGCAGCTCTTGCTGCTTGCACTGCAATTTAGCGCCGGTGGTGTGAACAGCACTAAAAATCATCGTGAACTACGACATGCGTTGCACAAGAGGGTGTGGCCATTTGAGTTGATTTTGCTAATCTACTCATACGGCAGCCGTCTGACCGCAAACACTCACAAATACCGGTGGTGGCCTGTGTTAGAAAATCACTCTTGAGGACACAAATCTCGCTCGCCAGCTCGCATATTCTGGAGCCTTGTGGGAGAAAAATTCCACCGCTTTGTGACGGGCGGAATTTGGTTAAAGAGTAACACAGATTGATCAAAATTATGACAATTCTGCTGGTGGAAGAGAACATTCCACACACGCCTAATCAAAAGTTACTAAAATCGCAGAGACACGTGATTGCACGCAATGGAAGACCCTATGCAAAGGTTGATTGATTTACTTTCCATTGCTCATTACCGTATTTGGATATTAATCTGGTACTAATGAGTTAAAATCTTTGACCAGACAGTGTTAACATTGTCCAGCAAATTGGACTATGTTAACACGATCTTAGCCGGGTTCGCCAAGCAACTCGCTAGAAGACTACAGACCATCCAGAACTTGGCAGCCAGACATCCTCAACCTCTCACACAAAACTCACATTGCTCCACACCTAATGAAACTACACTGGCTTCCACAACACAAATGCGCTCAATTAAGACTCCTCACCCACACATTCAAGGCACTCCACAACTCCGGCATCACCTACCTAAACAGCCGCATCTCCTTCCGCCTACCACCCAGACACCTCTGCTCTGCAGGACACCTACACGCACACATCCTATGCATAAACAAAACCAGATCAGGAGGAGGAGAATTCTCTTACGTAGCTCTTAATGCATGGAATGAACTCCCTCTCCACATCAGAGCTTCCTCCTCTGCACTTGAATTCTGGGCTGAAGACCTGGCTATTCAATTAACCAGGTCACCATAGGTAGGGCTCGGAACACACATCTACTCAGCGCCAGAATGCCCTCGCAGGTGAAAATGCACTTTACAAATACACTTAACATGTTTAAAAGTGACAAAATTACGAAGTAATACAATCAGAAACTGTTACGTCTCATAAATTTGCCTGTTGGTGCCACATAATTTATTCAAACCTGCCACATAATTTAGTTCTTCCCTGCTGCATAATTCCAGTGGCCCTGCTTGTAGGTGAGAGTGCAGAGCATGCAAGTACACGTAGATGGGATAACCAATGGGTGCTCGGGAAGGTACATACTGTAGGACGTTTTGTGAATCTGGGAAACAACATCAATGTAAAAAATAAAATGACCTCTCCTCCAGTTCAGGAATGCCGCCATGCTGGGAATTACATTCAGGTGTCCTGTAATCAGCAGTTTTTGTTATCATCTGTGCTTATCACCCTTACTTTGCACTCCCCCTGGGAAGATGACAAAAAACACATAAAACCTCAGAGAAATCCCTAGTCTTTCCGGCCACAGTAAGTGAAATGCTATTATCAATCTGCCTCCCGGCTTCGTGCCAGACTGTTAATAACATGTTAAAATAAAGGCTAATCAAATTGATATCATATTAAACTGTGCCCTGCATTGTGTACCTCGCGCCTTCTTTCTGCAGGCCCTGGATAAATATAATCACATTAACAGGATTACATGATTGGATTTAGCTGTGAATGTTGCCGTGACTCTGCAGGGACACTGCTTCATGTAGTGTGCACCGGAGGCTTTTTCTGGGCATGGTTTCTGAGCTGAAAATCCTGCCATTTTTAGGTCTTCCGCGCACACAGCTTTTAGCTGTGTGCTGTATGGTTAATCAGAACACTGAGGGCCTCATTTATGGGATTGTGGCGCAGGGCAGTGCAGCAAGTAACCTTGCTGTGCTGCCCTGCGCCACACAGAAAGGGTCAGGAATGCACCATATTTATCCAATGTGGTGCATTCCTGCCCTTCCCCCTTCACTGGCGCCGTTTAGGCGGCCTAGTGCCAACATAGGTATCGTTGCACCATTGTTGTAGGCAAATTTGTTTTTGTGCAGGAAAGGGCACCTTCCTTCAAGAAAACAATCTATAGAGGCGTTTTCCTCCTCTATGTGTGCTGCAGAATGGAACAAAAGCAAGAAATAAAGATATTTCTCCTCGTTACGCCTGCCCTGTGGAGGCGTAAGATTTTAACGCAATCCCAGGTTTACAAGTCCTTGTAAAACTGGCAATGTGTCAAAATCCATCGGAGTTGCGTGGGAACACCCAGCGCAACGCCCATGGAACGTCTCCCGGTCACAAAGTAAGGCAGCGCATTGCCTTACTTATGATTTATGAGGCCACTCAAAGCCATGCAATGTGGCTTTGCATGGCTTCATAAATCTGACTCCGATCCTTTAGTCGTGCATGAACCACTATGCGTAGTGTAAATGTGATGCAAGGCTCTTATAAATATGCCCCTAACAGTGGGCACTGGGTCTGCCCATTCCTTACCATTGCTTGCTCTTTTGGTCAATCTCATTTTCTTTGCTTCTTATTTGATGGCTTTATTCCCTCTTCTTCTGTTTGTCTCCAAGTTGCCACCCCCTCTTACACCTCTCAGCTCATCAGTTGCTTCCCTAACCCTCCCTGTCCACTTAGTTTTGTCTCGGATTTTCTTTTACACATACCCCCACCCTTGCCCAGCTCCTCTGTTGCTTGCCCCCAACTGCTCCCATCGTTCATTGCAAAAAAAACAACAACAAAAAAAAACTTAGGGGGCCAGGCAGCTGCAATTTGCTGCTGGGCTGTTCATTTCTAATTACTTCAGTACACTTTTTATGCATTTTTATTTACTGCTTCAAGAGGGGCATCTGTCATTTTGGAATGTTAAATTAAAACCAAAAACAAAATATCTGCCTTGTCATTATGCATGCATGCACATGTGTGGCAGTTTTGGGACTACCGTATCATAATGCACATGTGCTCATGCTTGATGATGCATGTGTGTGTGTGCATCTCTAGCTATTTTGTAATTATTTCTGCTGCTTTAGCATCAACAATATGCCAATAACCATTTTTGTCACTGCAGTACTTCATTGGCAAAAATCTCTAATAGTTCTGCATTACCTGAGCCAAAAGGTGACACCTGTTGGCTTTGCTAATGTTTATTACTTAAATGCTTGTCCTGAAGAACCGCAGAGCCTGTAAAATGCCATTACGGGGAGACACTGCTGAAGAAGTACTACTGTATTCAACACATATATAAATTGTATCACGAGACAAAATGTCTGTCCTATGAGAAAGTTTTGTAGCCTTGCAATCATGTTTAAGAGTGAAAAACACTTTGGCAACGCAAAATTAATAAATAAAAAGTATCCTGAAGTGAAAAATTGCTTGAGACAAGATACTCAGTTAAGTGTTACACTGCCTGTATAAAATGAATGCCAACCACAACAATGTCTGATCCTCACACAACAATTCAACTAACAGGTCTAGAGAAAATGAGACAAAGCATGTAGATGCAGACTGCATGCTCCTCACAGGTCAACTTTAATTATATACTTTCAAACACTTTTCACCATTCTGCTGAGATGAAGAACTGGATGCAAGAAACCACAACATGTTCCATGGCAAGCTACTCCAACATAGCTGCCGCAGTTGTTCTCTTCTCCACTTTACCATAGTTTAATTCACTACTTAGCGTAAAGATGCTATAGAGAGAGGATGGTCAATATGCAGATGTGCAGCACTAAAACCACTTGACCCCAGCGGCACCCGGCACAGGTAAGCGCGGTGGGACGGGGCAGGGTGCGACGGGGGGGAAGTCGACAGAGGCGGGATAGGCATTAGTTATTTATTTAATTATACCTATTCCGTCGTCTGTCGACTTCCCCCCTTTTCGCCCCGCCCCCACCGCATTTACCTGCACCGGCCGCCGCTGCTTGACCCGCCCCATCTGGGAAACACTGCAAAATAATATCATTCCAAATGCATGAGCCCTTGAATGGGTGAAGCCCGGGGACCTGCTTTCTTGGGTCCCCGCAGCATCTCATCATCGGTGGTATCACAGAAAATGAACTTTAGAAAAGTTCTAAGCTTGTGACTGTCACACAGAGGCATTCTATAAATACACTGTGGGCCTTATTACAAGTTCCCTAGATATAACTGCAGAAATTTCCATGTAGAAAGTTCTTCTCTTACATCCACACCAAATCTATTATCCTTCCCACACTGGAAGGGGATTTACGTTGGCCCGGTGCTGAAGTAAATCTATGAACATTTCAAGTTTAGCAACAAGTTGGATCCCAGTTTGGGAAGGCCCACAAATGTACATTTGTGGGTGTGCTCTTTCTTCCAAGGCAAACCCCACATTGGCCCATCCTCTACTCTTCCATTGAGTGGGATTTAAAAGTGCGGTTTTCTCTACACTTATGGTGGAGAAATCTGAACTCTTACAACCATTTCTGCCTACGAAAAATCCCTTTTTGAATTCCTTGCAGGTGTAATAAAAAGTACATTTGATTGTAAATGCATGTTTATAAAATGACTATTTGTGAATAGGTTTCATTGTGGCTGAAGTGCATAACTGAGACTGCATTTTCTACTCCAGTGTAACAAAAGAGTGTGATAACATGAAACCAGCAAACTTCTTGTGTGGCTCCCAATGGAGCCATGGATGTGATTACAAATTGCATGCATGATGCACAAGGCTCATTTTTACTAAGGTCTGAGAATATGCAGAGACTGGCTAATCACAACATTCCATTCAGGAGCCACATCTCATCTCACTCACCAACAAAGTTTCAAGCTACAAAACATGCTGGCAGCTCCTTGCAAGGTCAGAAGTTGTAACTCTGCAATACTTTCAACCTGAGAGCAGAACCGAGCAATGTGTCCGTCTGGGGGATCCTAGAAGGTAAGTCTTCTGGCTCATTAGGAGCAGGTGGGCCAAAGAATTGTACCTGAGAACGATCTAATTGCATCACCGATTGATCCAAATTACACACAATCTGTTATACCAGCGGTTCTTACCTGTGGTCCGGGGACCACTGGTGGTCGATGACACCTACTGAGGGGGTTCACTACTGTTTAGAAATGTAAATAATATTAACAGATTAATAAAGTGCATATAAAGAAGCAAAATGTAAACTGACAAATTTAAAATGTATGGTAAATGTGAAGAAATTAGAAAATTGGAGACTTAAAATTAAGGGGGTCATTACGATAGTGGTGAATACGCAACCGGCAGCCTGCCGGTGGCGGATTCACCGCCATCGTGCAGCCATTCTCTGCCCGCCAGATAAGGATGGCTGGCGGATTGTTCCCGTCCGCCACGGGTCTGACACAGGCAATCGTGATGATTGCCTGTCGGATCCACCCCGCATCCACAAAATGGTGGCGGTGCCTAGCAGGCACCATCCACCAGATTAGGAGGATGCTGCATCCCCGCCAGCCTGTGTACGTCGGTTCAACCGCCATTCACAGGCTGGTGGGGATGTACTTTGGGGGCCCGTAGCGGGCCCCCCTTAAGCAGGGGCACTCCAGTTTTGCACTTGGGAGGCACCTATGTTCCCCCCAACATTCCTCTGCACCATGTGGCAGGCATCGCGTGGTGACTCACACGTAGTGCAGGAAAATGCAAAACTTGTATTTTTACCATTGCGGCGGGTGCTGAAGCCAGCAGCACCCGCCGCAATTGTAAACAAGCACAATGCGACCACCACAGTGGCGGTCGCATTGTAATTGCACTTGCGGGACCGCTGCCATATAGGCCGCTGGTCCCAATCCCTGTGACAATAGCAGACGGATTTAAGTCTGTCTGCCATCATAATGACCCCCTAAGTTGGTAACCTCAGAGTGATTTGGAGGATCAGTTCAAGTGCATCAAACAGAATATAGTGTGACCGATGTGTGGCCTCAGTTGAATTTTGAAAAGCTCCAACCTTCCCCTTAAAAATATTTTTTTTTATATGTGTGAATGAAATAAAATATTTAATCATTTCTATATTTGCAAAAAAGCTTGTTTCTGCATTTGTGTGTATTGTTTTGCAGTTCAAATCATCAAATTTGCTTATGTCGTGTTTCCCGGCTATGAGTAATGACTCAGGGTGTGTCCCTGGATTCCAATATTGATTCAGTGGAGGTCACTGGGTTCCAGTTTATGTGGGGGTCCACAGAAGTCAAAAGGTTAGGAACTATTTTGTTATACCTTTTATGTTAAATACAAGTGTTCCATCAATAGACTAGTCAATGCTGTGAAATATCAGTGAGATGGTGTGTGATGCTCTATATCCTGCTAAATAGGGAAAATGTAATGTTTTATTTAATTTTATTTAAAGTTTATAAAATAAACTTTATTGAAATGAGATAAAACAAATAAAATATTAATAATATTTACAATACAATAAAGCAAATATATATTGAATACATTGAGATATCCTAAAAGGTTGTATAACATTATATGAAACTTATGGAAAGAAATCAAGGAGAGGGGAGAAAAAGGAAAAATGCCTTGGTTTGAGGCCTATGGGTATAAGACAAAACCTCTGAAAAAGAAAATGGTTGAATGAACGCTAATTCTAATTCTGTCCCCAAGGGTTGTTTATGGGTAGAATTTCTATTGTAGTATTGGGGTGAGTGCTTTAAAAAGAAAGCGGGTTGTAGGCTTGAAAATTTGGGAAATTTGCATCTCCTCTTTGTTTATCACGCTGAAGTTTATTGAAAAAAGTACAAGGTTTTTTATTATTCCATAAGAAAACCATTAAAATAGAATATAGTTTTTTTTTAAACTGAAGATGGTATTTGGATTGGGATTGTAGAGGGATAAAAAAAAGATTATGGGAACTAATATCATCTTAATAGAGTTTATCCAACCCCATCATGAAAGGAATAGTGGGTTCCATCGTGATGTAAGGGTATTTAGGGTTGAAATTTGAGTAGTATCATTAATTGAGACAGTATCTTTAACGAAAGTAGTGAACAAGAGTCCTAAATATTTTATTTTTGTGGGATACCCAAAAACATTTGAGGATGAAAAAATCATGCTTAAAACACCATTTATTAAGTGGAAGAATTTCACATTTGTCAGCATTGAGTTTATAACCCGAAAGTATTGCAAAATTCGATACTGTGTCAAAGATTTCAACGAGGACACAAGAATATCATCAGCGTAAACTGAACATTTGATGTGTACATTTCTATATATAAAACCCTGTATGTCTGCATTTCGACGAATAAGGCACAAAAAAGGTTCAAGTACAAGATTGAAAAGAAGTGGGGAAAGAGGACAACCCTGTCTGACTCCCCTATGTAAAGAAAAAGAAGAAGAAATTAAACCGTTAACAAAACCTGATGCCTTAGAAGAGAGACTAGGTTAATTAAGTTTTTCCCTAATCCAAACCAAGAGAGAGTGGAAAATAGAAAGCTCCATTGGACTCAGTCAAAAGCTTTCTCTGCATCCAGAGATATGGCTGCTAATGAGCGCTAAAGAGTTTTGGATTTACTCCAAATGTTAAAAAAGACTCTTGTATTATCAGAAAAATGTCTGCCTTTAACAAAACCAGTTTGTTCTTTGCCAATTAATTTGAGAGGGAAGGAATTTAAACAGAGCAAGAATTTTGGCAAAAATCTCATAGTCAGAAATAACTAGGGAAATTGGTCAGTAGTTTTTCCATAATATAGGGGTCTTTATTCTCTTCAGGAATAAGACAAACTAAAGCATCTTGAAAGGTGCCAGAAGCCGATTTGGGAATTGAAAAGAATGTAAAAGGTTTATGGGATTTAGGAATCAGTATTTTAGAGAAATGCATATAAAATTCGAAAGGAAAGCTATCTGGTCCAGGAGCTATGCCTTTTTTAACAGGATTGTTTGCTGTGTGAATGTCTTAAAGAGAAATATCATTGTCAAGAGGAGAGAAATCCATACTGGGATCAAATTTTTATAAAAAGAGGATAGGCAACGTTCAATATCCAAATCGGAGGGATGATATTCTGGAGTGTATGAAGTTATGCAATATTCAGAAAATTCTTCTAAAATGTCAGTGTCTTCAAATACTGGAATCGAGCCACCATGCAAGATTGTTTCAATTTTAGTTTGTTATTTTTTTACTTTGAAGTAATTTGCTAAAAGTTTGCCTGCTTCATTCTGACTCCCATAATATTTAGCACTTGATTTAAGTAGATAAGAAGCAGCATTGTCGGTAGATATTTTGTTAAATTGGATTTTACCCTTAAATAATTCATTTAAATTTGACTTAGACTTAGATGAGAAAAAGGAATGTTCTAATTATTTAATATGTTTCATAATGTTTAAAGCCTTCTTCGTAGCCGCTTTCTTTTTGGTGGAAGCATAAAACATAAGAAAGAATGAAATCGCCTGAAGCAGCTTTTGAAAGAGTCCCATACTGTTTGAAAAGAGATTTTCATGGATTCATTAAAAAGGAAAAATTCATTAACAAAATCTTGAAAATGCTGAGTAAAATTAGCATCTAATAGAAGGGAAGTATTAAAATGCCAACGCTTTGCTTTCGGAGAGACAGGCAGAAAATGCAAGTCTAAAACAACTGGGGCATGATCTAAGATTAAGATGGTTCCAATGTTTGCAGATAACATGCGTTAAGAAAGAGCTTTGGACACAAAAAAATAATCTAACCTGGATTGTGAGGAATGAACTGGGGAGAAGAAGGTATATTTCTGTAGACATGGATTGCTGAGATGCCATGAATCTATAAGGCCCCTTTGTTTGATGGCTGTAGTGAATTGTTTATGTATGGAAGAAGGAACAAAAGCAGTGGTAGAAGATCGATGTAAAAAGGGTCCATTACCAGATTACAATCTCCTCCAAAAAATAAATATTCATCAGTAATAGACATCAAATTATGATTATTGAAATGGGTGCGAGCATAAACATTAAAAATTGTACTTGGAATGTTATTGATGGTTATATTTAGCCAAAGCCATCAATCCACTGTGTCTAGTTCTTGTGATAAGACTTTGAGAGCTAAGGTTTTTTTTTACAAAGGATAACCACACCATTACGTTTACCTGTCCCTGGTGATGAGAAAGCATATCCCACCCAATTATGAACAAGCTTTTTAACCTCTTTATCTACAACATGTGTTTTCTGTAATAAAGTAACATACACAATTAATTTGGCTAAATGCATAAGTACTCTTTGTCGTTTAATTGGTGAGCCTAACCCCTTAACATTCCAAATGACTATACGTAAAGTCATGAAAAACTGTTGAAATAGATTATACTAAATACTACAGAATAATTATCATATGCATATTATGCATCTATGTAAATAAGAAAAAGAACAATTAAATTAGTAATATAGAAAATATGGAACATTATTTAACAATAATGACTATAAATCTATCTCGTGATATGAAACGATGTAAATCAACCTTAGTATTAACAGAATGAAGAAAGAAAAGAATAAGTGAACCATGAAAGATGAAGATAAGTAAGAATAAGAATCAGATTTTGAACTGTTATGATGGAAGGATAAAGAGATGAAGAAAGGCTGACACAAAAAGATCAGAAAAGAAGAGGGCTAAGGGGGTCGTGTCCAAGATGGCTCCTGTGTAGGAGCAGTCCTGCGGAGCTCTGCAGCGCCGATTTCCTAACTGGCATTTCAGGGGTCTGGCCTGCTCTGGGATGCCGGTGCGGTGAGGTGATGACTGGGTGTATCGGCCGAAAGCTCCTGTAGCTGGGAAGATGCATAATAACGGGTGCACATGACGCATTAGACATGGAGCTCCAGCGCCAAGATGGCGGCCGCGAGGGCCGGAGAGGTACGGACCGGCGAATGAGGTGCCCAGGGTGCATCAGCGACGTGCCCACACACCGGTAGCCACGTAGGTGTGTAGCGGAGGTTGGCAGGCCGACAACATCATCGAGGGCGGTGAGGAAGGGGAGGTTGGAAGCAGCGTGGCGGCCTACAGACGGGTGCCCCCTCACTGCAGGGCGGCTTGCAGCGGACTCGAGAGGTAGTTGATCAGCTCTCCCCACCCCTTCGGCGGGATGAGTCCCCAGGTAGCGGAGTGACAGTGAGCCAGGAGCGGAGCATCAGCAGGCAGTGGGGGCAGGGTGGCAGACTGGTGGCGCCTGCCCCGAGCAGTGGAGACCCGGTGCCTCTCTGGCAGGGGGAAGCAGAGTAGAGTGGGAGGCCCCAAAAGAGACGGCGATATCAAGGTAAAGACCCCCGGTGGTGGGGAGGAGATGTGGGGTTGCCCTTGACAACCAGAGCCAGGATTTCATTAGGAGTACGGATGCGGCACACCGCCACACCAGAAGAGGAGACAGCTGCGGGACACTCTCGGCAGTACTTGCTGGAGAAGCCTGTCCTACGGGCTTTTAAGGAGCTGCTGAATCCCTGGTGTTCACTGGGGCTACCGCCCCCCTCCCCATCCTTATCCTGGCTGCTGAAGGCTCTAGGCTAAATGCCTAGAGAATGGAGATTGGGGGGGGAGGGGGGGAGTTTCTGTCGACGGGGACTCCCTGGGTGATCTTCTGAGGCCGCAGCAGTCTCTCTACCGATCAAAACGTCCGCAGTCATGGTGGTGAGATTGGATAGCCCGCTGGCAAAGGGGGCACAAAGCTCACGAACCAGAGCACACCCGACAGGCGACGTTAGGGGTAGATAAGATGACGTCCACCAGGACCAAAAAAGACCCCAATATAAAAGATCTCCTCGCAAAAAGCTCCTCCAAACTGGTGGGGCCGGCCCTGGATTCAGCCTCGCCGGACCACTCCCTTTCAGGGCCAGCAGGGGGTCACAATGCAAGTGAAGATGGCCCAGTCACACGCAGCTTTATGGAGTCCCTCTTCAGCACTCTGGGGGAAGACATAGCGACCCTGAAAATGGAGATGACCAAAGATGTTAAGGAACTAGTTCATGAAATTGGAGAGCTGGAGCAGCGTGTGGACTCTGTGAAAAAGTCCGGCGACTCCAGGGAAGAGGAATTGGAGGCATGCAGCAGTGAAATTTTAGAACTTAAAGACCACAACGCTGACCTCAACTACTATCTGGAAGACCTAGAGAACAGGTCCTGTAGATCCAATACCATAATTACGGGTGTTCCGCTACAGGGAGACGCAGGTCACCTGGAGGACTATGTTCTATGACTATTCCGTCACATTGTCCCAGAGCTGGAAGGGAAGGATCTCCCCCTTGACCATGCTCACAGAGCAGGACATCCCTTCCAGACACCTGGTACCCCGCAGGACATTCTCACATGCCACCATAACTACAGTCAGAAGGAGCTCATCATGAAGGCGGTATGGGACCAGTCCCAAGTCTCCTTTGAAGGGATCAAAGTCTGCCTGTTCCAGTATCTGTCCCCCATTACTTTGCGGTTACATCGCAATATGAAATCAATAACTGAATTCTTGAGAGACAAAGGGGTGCGGTACAGGTGGGGACATCCTTTATGCCTCGTCTTTGTCTGGAACGGAGAAACACATACAGTCCGCACACCACTGGAGGCGGCAGCAATCCTGGGATTGGATCTAGAGCAAAGCGCCCTGGCACAATCTCAGAGTTCTCCGAACTGCTCCCGGGGACTTGACCGCCAGATGCGTTCCAAATTCCGACCCCACAAGAAGTTGAGTACGCTGACCATGACGGAGAACCTCAGGGAGAGATCTGCCCTACTGCAGCATCTCACTGGACGGGACCATTCCCCAGAGCGGGCGGATGGGTGTCAGACCGAGAGGGCCCTGCACTGCTGGACACTGAGCACTCCCTACGTGGTGGTGTTGGCTCCTTGGTCGCCGTTGCTGCAGTGGTGCCGTGGATGTGGCCCCCGGGTCTGCACTGCCTTCTGATCTTTGTTCGAAGAAGCGGCGGAGGACTCCTGCACCCTTCCATATCCCGGAGAACTGACAAGGATGACCGACGACATGGACCCCTACTATGTAATTAATGGTTCCTCACCATATGGTGATTTTGCTATTCATGTTTCAAATTTTTGTTCACTTAACACATGCCGCCATGATCCATTTATATGGCACCCTGTTACACCTCAACACCTCGAAGAGGCGGGAGGAAACCTTACGGTCCAGCCTGGGCCCCTTACTGCTGCCAGTGCCTATATCATCCCATGGTGCGGCTAGTTAACCTCAATGTGAGGGGGCTGAACTCAGCAGCAAAGAGAATAGTGCTGTTATCCCAATTGAGGCCAACCCAGTGCGATATAGGCCTCCTACAAGAGACTCACCTGCTGAAAAAGGACTGGTACCGCATGCGGTCAAAGTGGTTTGACTGTCAGTTCTGGTCCGCGGGGCCGGGAAAGAAAGCTGGGGTAGCAATCTTAGTTTCCACACATTTTCAGGGACAGGTCCTTCAGATACATTCTGAAATCACGGGCCGTATGCTATCCGTGCGGATCTCTCATCATTACATTTTCACTGTTGCATGCCTTTATGCACCCAATGACCACCAGGAACTCTGTATTCACCAGGCGGTTGGGACCATTCTCACTACACCAGATATCAAGGTTTTGATAGGGGGGTGGATTTTAATCTGGTGCCGTACACCTCCCTAGATCGGACCCCTCGGAGGGTGGGCCCAACTAGAGCTCTCACTCTGCGGGACTCCGGTGACTAGCGGACGCGGGATTGGTCGACACTTGGAAGTCATTACACCCTTCCACAAAGTCTTACTCCTTTTTCTCAGATGCGCACCAGTCCTATTCCGGAATCGACTACTTTCTAGTCTTGGCTTCCCTACTCCCGGCGGTGACACGGGCGGACATCGAGGTGGCTTCCATTTTGGACCAGTGTCCTATCCAACTCACACGGTGACTACACGTTAGCAGTCAGGGATCCAGGATGTGGCACCTTAATCCTAAACTGTTATCTTATAACCCCGCAGTTAAAGAAGTGAAGGGAGTCATCACGGACTATCTCCCAATCAACGACACACCACACACATCAATAGCGACATTGTGGGACACCCTTAAACAGTAGTGAGGGGAACCTATATAGCCATAGAGGTGCGGTTCAATAGGGAATGCAGGGCTAAGCGCGCAGAGCTGGAGACGCGAGTGAGGGACATGGAGGAATCGCATAGAAGGACAGGCTCACGCAAAGCACGATGTCAACTGACCATTGCTAGAAAACAGCTTAGGGTCCTCAACATGGATGCAGCAGAATATGCCATCCTTCGCACGAGGCAGAAATACTATGCAGGGGGCAACAAAGCTGGGAAGCTCCTAGCCCATAGACAACACGCACAGACTCACACACACCGCATACATGCTCTGGTAGACCAGGACCAGCATCTCTTGACACAAGACAAGGATATTGCGGCCAAATTCGGCCAGTTCTACGCCCAATTATACAGGGCCGAACCCTTGCTTTCCATGCACTGCTCCTCTTACATGGAACGGACCCCACTAATGAAATTACCGGAGCCCATAGCAGTGCCCCTGGAGGTGGAGATCACTGCGCAAGAGGTCCTTGAGGCAATAGAGAGGCTTAAGTTGGACAAGAGCCCTGGTCAGGGTGGGTACATAGCCGTCTTTTATAAAATATTTGTGGAGCAGTTGTCCCCCGTATTGGCCCGGCTGTATAATTCCTTCAGCTACTCCGGGGCCCTCGCAGAGTCTATGAAGACTGCCATCATAACGGTTCTGCCGAAACAGGGGAAGGATCCTAAGCTATTTTCCTCCAACCGTCCCATATCATTGCTCAATGTAGAGGCAAAGATATTCACGGGGATTCCCGCCCCTAGACTAGGCTAGGACAGTATATGCCTGGATTGGTAGACTCTGACCAATCGGGCTTTATTCCTATACGTACTTGTGGGGACAACACAAAGAGTCTCTTCCACTTAATAGATAAAACTAACTGTTCACAGATATCCACATTGTTCTTATCAATAGATGCTGAAAAAGCGTTTGACCAGGTGCACTGGCCTTTTCTGTGGTTAATGCTGGAGGCTATAGGTTTGGGCCCCCACTTTCGGCAGTGGATCTGGGCCAGCTACGCAGAACCGTTGGTGCTCGTGCATGTTAACAACTCACTATCGCCCCCATTCCCTGTTTCTAGGGGAACGCGGTACGGGTGCCCCCTTTCCCCACTCCTGTTTGCATTATACATGGAGCCACTAGTGGAACGTATTCAAGGTCATCCTCTCATTGAAGGGGTCTGGATGGGTGGTCAATCTCATATGATCGCGTTACACGCGGACAATGTACTGTTAGCTATCACCAAGCCTCGCAAGTCACTGCTCCCTCTGTAGGAAGCATCGGGGTTCAAAGTGAATACCACTAAATCCGAAGCTCTTAATCTCACCATCCCACGGGACGAACAATCACACCTAGCAAAGACATTCCCTTTCACATCGGGCTACACAGAGAATCTCTGACCTGGGTGTTCAACGACTCCTCACTATGGTAAACTCCCTGTCACACAATTATTCCACACTGCTGACTGTCGTGCGATCTCTTATTCAGTCCTGCCGTGGGGGGCCCATCTCCTGGTTGGGGCAAATAGCAGCTGTAAAAATGTCCCTCTTACCCAAGATCTTATATCCCATGCAAGTGATGCCGCTACAACCGCACCCCTCCGCGATGAAGAAACTTCAATCATCTATGGAGGCCTTCATCTGGGGCGGGAAGCAAGCCAGAATGGCCAGGGAGCGTACAAATCTCCCGGTGGCTAAGGGTGGTTTGGTATACCAAATTTAGTGCGCTACTACCAGGGCGCTCAACTGCGATTCATAGTGTAATGGCAACGTTCACTCACGGAGAAGCATCGGTGCTTTCTGGATCAAGCGGTGGCTGGAATTCATATATGGAAGATACCTTGGCTTCCGCATAGAAACCGCACACCGGAAGTGTGCACTTCTTCGGTGGTCAGGGCCACGGTCGGGGTCTGGGACAATCTATGTGTTTCCAAACACCTTTTACTCCAGTCTACCCCCTTACCCCAATCATGGGGAATGCAGACTTTCCGCCAGCACTCCATGGAATGACACACTTCCTGTGGCAGGAAGCCAACTGCAAATGCATAGGGGCTCTCTTTGATGAACAGGGCCAACCAGACTTCCCAAGGGTCCAGTTTCCGAACGAGCGAATACGATGACCGATTCGGACAGCCGTTCCGAATCGGTTTGAACGAGACGAAACGGCTTTTGGAATCGGTGTTTGGTGGCCTGTTGTGGGCCTTCCTTCACCCAGAGGCGACCGAATGTGGCCCGTGGGTGTACCCAAAGGACCCCTCTTCTTAACCATGCACAATGTGGCAGGCACCATAGGGTGTCCGCCTCAGGGTGCAAGGTTTTACCCACCCACCCCTTTTTCCAATGGGAGCCTGTGTTCTCGTTCGGGACACAGGCCCTCATTGAAGTCAATGCGAGTCCGACCGAACCGAGTCCTTAAGCATCCGGACACATCGTAATCGGTCGGTAGGACTCCCCGAATACAAATCGTTCGGAAAGCATTCCTAACCCGATTCGGTGGGAATGCTTTCCTAACGACATCGTAATCGCCCCTATGTGTACAAGGGATGTCCTAGGCTTGGCGCACAGCAGGCTAGGGCTCCTAATTGTTTAAAAGACGTGTACACTCGGAATCACATGTTTAAGCTGTCTGCCCTGGACAATGAGCACTATATATAATGTTGTTTCTGTTTATCGGTTACATCCACTGATTGCATACTATCTTAGAAAGCCTTTCCCCACTATGGGGTACATTTTTGAGAGGCTTGCATCATGTTTGCACCACGCAAGCCTCTAAGTCAGATTTATGAAGCTATGCAAACCACTTTGCGTGGCTTTAAAATTCTGGAGTAAGGCAACGCAGCGCAAATCGCTGCGTTGCCTTAACCTGCGCAAGGAAGGTATTCCATGGGCATTGCGGAGGGTGTTGCTATGCAACTCCCATGGCTTTTGAGGCATTCCCAGATTTGCAAGGACTTTTAACCTGGAAATGCGGCAAAATCTTACACCTCCCAGGTGAGGCGTAATGATGGGAAATATGTTTATTTCACCTCATTTCTTCCTTCTTTTACGTGTGCTGCATTCTGCAGCACACATAGAAAGAGGAAAAAGCCTCAGGATTGTTTTTGTGCAGGAAGGTGTCGTTTCTGCCCATAAAAGAATCCTGCCTACAACGCAGGCACACTTACATTATAGTGCAAGTGTGTCTGCATTGGCGCTATGCTGCCAAAACGGCACCAGCACAGGGGAAAAGGACAAGAATGTGCCGTAGTGGATTAATACGGCACATTCCTACCCTTTCCCTGTGACACAGGGCAGCTAAGCAAGGGGACTAGCTGAGCTCCCCTGCGCCACCAGAGTCATAAATAGGACATTACTCCCACTTGATTTCTCTCCTTTTATTTCTTCAGAGTGACCCTTTTCTTACCTTCCGTCCTCTGCACGCCTTCTATTTCTGAGTATCGCCTCCTCTCCAGTGCTTAATTAGTAAAATAATAAGTGCCAGAGCTCTCATTAGGAGGCCACTGCAGCTTCCACCACACATTGCCACTACCATGCTGCCAATGATAGTAACACCACAACTACTAACCATCACATTCCTACAAGTGTGACAATTCTGACTATTTAAGGCCCCCAAAGCTATAAGAATGGCTTGGACGGCATGTAATAGTCATTTTTAATGTATATTGAATTATCAATTAACTGTTATTGTGGTCATCTTTGAATTAGTCAGACATCACAACCTTGTGGCAGACTGTCACATGTGCCAGTTTTGACAATTAAGTGCCAGTGCTGCGCACCAAAAACCACTGGCTCAAATTAAGCACTGCTCCTGTCAGTCTCATGCCTGCCTCCGTACTTCTTATTGTAATTCTGAAATTGACTTATACCTCATTTCATAGACCTCAACCTCTCCTCTTTATAACCCTCTCCCTGTAAACTAACATTGCCTAATCTCCAACAGCCTATCTCACCAACCATTCACCTGAGCCCACATTGCCCCCACCACTGATCACACCTACCTGGTATTCACACAATCTATCACAAAGTAACTGGAATAAATGCATGCATGTTGTTTTTCACAAGCCTTTTCACAATAACCAACAATAACCACTGGATTAACCACTAACCTTGGGTTCCGGAGTAGCGTGCTACTCGCCTTAAATCGCTTCAACCGCTCGTCAGGGGTAGTTAGCGCTATATAAATACAATTACAATAATTTGAATTGCGCATGTGTGCAACCAGTGGTTGAAGTGGGTGGGATCTATTGGGAACAAAGTTACCAACCTTCTTTAGTTTTACACTAACATGTGCCTTACTTCTTGTTGTCTTTCCCCCAAATTCGCCGACCCCACCCCCATTACTCCCTTCATAGTCCCGAAACCTTTTCTATGCACTTTAACCTCTGTGCGCAACACACACACAGGACAGGTGTGACAGCAACTTTCCATAGCATTGCCTTTGCTGCTCATACTTATTGGGTTGTGAACCAATAAAACGAGGGAGGGCTGAGAAAAAGCCTTTAACAAAGCACTGCATACCAGAGGGCCTCAGGGATTCTGGGAAATGGAAACAGCAGCTCCTCTAAAATAATTATTGGCTGGGATTTTGAGTACTGTCATGATTTATAATAACAATAATTCTTCTTTGGTTTTATTTCTGTTTTCCACTTGGATGGGTTTGGTCTATGGCTACTTCTCACAGCAGCCAGAAACACGTTGCTTTCCAGTTGACCCAACACATTTTCTCAACATTGTTCGCCGCGGGCGCGCGATGGGCGTCGTCATCGGCATTCCTGATCCACGAATCAGCCATTCCCAGGGTTCTGTGTGGCCTCGTGCAAGAGTCCATTCATAGAAATAGCCATGGCTTTTAAGTGAAATAGCAGAGTTTATGTGATTTCTTCACATTCTTAGCTACCTTTTGATTTGGGATTTTCCTTTGCCTTGGCCAACACTCAAGAGTGCATTGGTGGCTCTTAAGGAGCACTGAGTAAAGAGCCCTTCTAAGAGATGTGGTCTGGCACCTAAAGAGAGGAGTTTCAAAGCTAAAATCCTGGGTTCTAATCCCCAATACAGCACTTCACCAAAATGATTGAGGCATTCCAGGCAAAGTTCTTTGTGCCTACATGTGTACATGTGTCTAAAGATCAAACACCTCTCAACAATAAGGCTGCCCTTGAGAGAAAAGATCTAGGCACTCTGGCAGAAGAGGTCACACCACCTCTTCTGTGATTTGCGCTATAGTATCCTTCTTCTGTGCAATGTTCTTTTATTCCACACGTAGGTTCACGCTGTACAAATTACAAGTGTATGAGTTTTATTTTTTAGGAACCTTTCCAAAGATATACGGAAATCTTAGCAGCTTTGCCAAGGTAAAGTTTTTTTATTTGCAACTTCTTGGGGAAAAATGGGACATTTACAACAATTTATGATATTGATTTCTAAGTGGTCCAGGCTAAGATATACTTTGCAGAAGAAATGCTTGTGTGGTAGAGGTCTGAGCCTCAAAACCAAGAGTTGGCGACTCAGAGGGTGGTCTTTTAACCCAAGAAGCTCCTCCCCTTCCATGGCAGGAGGCATTCTGAGACGAGGCGGAAACATGGCAGCAGATCCACCAAGCCATGTCGGCACCGCCGATCTGTTGCAAGCTATACTACCCCCGGCAATGGATCCCAAGGGGTCCAGCCTCATGAAAAACATGATTGATGTCCAGTGCGCTATGAACTTTCTCCCAACATGTGTGGGACATTTAGGCTCTTTTCCGGTCTCATACCACCATGGTTGACATGGCTGACCTGGACAGAAAGCCCAAAGGAGGGAATGCTGTTAGAGTCAGGGTAACCAAGAGGAGGGCAAAGCAGACATCCACCAATATTCGGCAGATGTCTCGTTACCGCCCCTATTCTACATGAGGTCCTCAGTAGTGCTCTGCTGCACATTGCCAATGTGCATGTAGAAGCTCAGCAAAAGGTAAAGTCAAAGGGGCCGATTCACAGAACTAATCTGAGATAAAATCCTAAACTTAATAAAGTTAGGAATCCTAACTTTACTACTTCTAAATGCCTTCTGTGAATACCAAAAGTAGTAAGTTTAGGATTTTATCTCAGTTTAGTAGTAGTAAAGTTAGGAGTCCTAACTTTACTACTACTAAATGACTTCTGTGAATACCAAAAGTAGTAAGTTTAGGATTTTATCTCAGATTAGTTCTGTGAATCGGCCCCAAAAACTTTACCTATCTTTCCAGCTTGGCTAAGTTGGATCAGAAAAACTTTGCTGAGTCAAAGAAAAAAGTGTGAAGAGTGGAAACTTCTCAAAACTTTGCTGAAGGAAAAAACTGCGCACACCCTAATTACAAATGCATATGCATATAAAAGTCCTGATTTCTGTCAACGGAACTATAAGATTAAAATCTGTATATCTCTATAGAGGCACACACTGAGTCACAGAAAAAACTAGTGGGGGCCAGTATATACATTACACAGTGGTAGTTACTACTGCGTAGTTATAGGAAGGTCAGAGTTTGCAAAGGAAGAGCATTTTTTGCTACTAACTTTCATGCCATTTGATGAATCTGCTTGAACTATTCCAAAACAAAATATAGTCGTCCGCCTCAACTCTTTCATAGAACGTTTTGCACCATATTCTCCCAAAGCATTGATTTCTCATGTTAATTCCTGTTGGAAACATTGCTGTCTGATACAAAAGAAATGGCTGAACAGAATTACACCAAAATTGTCCAAAAGTTAGAACTTTACTCTGAAAGCATCCTTTTTTTCGTATGGTGTAAATACGTTTGAGAAATTTGCATTTAAAGAGGTGCTCAGGTTGGGCTTGGAGAGGTTAAAAAGATAGGTATATCTGGACCGTTGGTCCCAAATAGAGCCCCGCGGCACCAAAACTTTTAAAAATAGGCCCCTCTGATTGGCTGAGAGAGCTTGTTGTCCTCTCAGGGCAGGGCTAGAATCTGTCCCTAGATCTAAAACTCAGAAGAAAATGTTGCTGTCACTGTTGCAGGGCATGTGACTCGGTCCCCATCGCCAGAAAAAGTTTTAAAAAAATAGGATAAGGGGGCACGCTAGGAAGACTTTCACTTCTTGGTACTTTTTCAGGGGCACAGTGGGACATCTCCAGAGGCCAAAATTAAACAGAAATGTTTGTGCCATCGGTACTGCGCTACTCATGCGGGAGCCATGGGAGGTCCTCTCATGAGGTACTGAGGTACTTGATGTCATTTGACATGTCATCAATGATGTCATTTACATGTCATTGGTGGTGTAATATGTGAGTCCATAACCAGTGCATGGTGAGGGCAGAACTTATAGTAAATTATAAGTGGTAAATTAGAGTGTTTTTCTGGTATGTAAACATTAGTGTATATCTCATCTCAACACCCAACTATAACATCACTTTAATCTTTGTTTTTTTTAGCTATATGCACACAAAGTTACATTTAAACATTTTAAGCAAGTTACACCGCTTTCAATGAAAGGTATTGGTACAGGTAGCTGGAATGCCGGGCAAGATGGCGGCTGCGTGACCTGTGTGAGAGTCACTCCTCGACCGCTGTGGTTCTTTTGTGGGGGTTAATGTCTAATCGAGCCTGATGGTTGTGAGGAACACAGTTGAAATGGAATCGTAACTTCACTCATTCTGGATGACTATCTTTCAGGAGATTTACACTTCGTGGAAACGTGCGGCGAGGCTCGGTCTTAGCGTTCTGCTAAATCGGACGTACCTGAGGGCTTGGCGGGCGTGCCTCGCTGGGAGTAAGCAGCTGTGCGAGAGCGCGAACGTGAGCGCTAGCCAGAACAGGATGGGTCCACGGAGAGCAGCTCCAAGGGAGGGAGCGACTGGCTCCAAAGCTGTTCCTGCGCCCAGAAAGCTGCCTGTATCAAAGGAGACTGAAGTGGCTCACATTCACACTCCCACCCAGGGAAGAGCGGAGAGGGCGGGGAGCAACGGCGGGTCTGCCAGGAGCGGAATACAATCTTCAGAAGGAGTTGTGAGAGGGAAGACTCCGACGGTTCCAGCGATGTTCTCTGGCAAGCCGGTAAGCGGAAAACAGAGTAAGCCGCTTCTCGAGAAAATGTCAAACACATTGATAAATGCCGGCGCTGGCTCTGACACTGCTACTAACATAGCTTGCAACAGTGTATCTGATGTGACTGAGATCGCTACATCGGATCCTCTCTGTTCTGTTGAAACTTGCACTTTGCCTAATGTTCCTGAGGTTTTAAACACCCTAGCACGGGGAGCAGGAGAAGAAGTTTCTAATCAGAGGGAACATGAGGGGGGAAAGGATGTAATGGATGTAATCACCATCGTAGCCCCTATCGAGTGTATTGGCGAGCAGCAGGAAATGGGGGACATTGTGCCTGGTACTCCAGACGGGGAAAACTTTTTCTCTTTGGCAGAAGAATCTGATCTCAATAATGCCAGTGATCTTGACAATACGGATATTGATGCCTCAGGGGATGACAGCGATAGCCCCCCTACGACTGCAGATACATTAAGGAGGGCTACTAACCGATCGAATCGGGCTAGGAAGAAAAGCCCCGCGGGCTTACGACATGGCAGCTCTCACTCCGACACTAATGAGCACCTTCAATGGGATTATTCTACTACTAATTTGGTTGTTGAGGGGGAGCAAGGGCCAGGATTCCAGGCGGAAGCTACCATTGTTTCGGAGAGTAAATTGGAACCGGTTCCTTCAATTGGTTTAATTTACGCCACGCTAAAGGCTATGCAAGTAGAGGCTCGCCAGGAGCATAAAAGAGCCCAACTCGCTACTAAAAAATCCAGGGCGCTATTCGTAAAACTACAAAAGCCTGTTCTGAGATTGTTGTAAGAACTACCGCCCTGGAGGAACGTGTTGTAGGATTAGAGGCCGGGTTGGAGAGCACCGATCAAAAAACCAATGCCAACGACGCAAGAATGATGGATATTTTGTGGAGACTTGAAGAATCCGAAAATAGGCAGCGGAGAAATAATCTACGTTTGCTGGGTATTGAAGAGAAAGCCGAGGGGAGTGATGTACGAGGTTTTGTACTCAAGCTTTTTAAATCTGCTTTCCCAGAACTATCATATTGGAACTGGGAAGCTGAGATTCAGCGGGTACATAGATTTCCCCTAATGGTAAAAAGCAACCCTGGCCCTAATCCTAATCCTAATCCTAAGCGTCGAGCAATTTAAATTTTTTTGGGGAATTTTATTTTGCGGCAGGCGATATTCGAAAAGGCAAGACCGGACGCAAATCTGCTGAGGGCCAGACATTTTTTGTACGGCCAGATTTTTGTCACACAACTGTGGAGAGAAGATGGCGGCTGCGGCAGCTGATAAGCCCCTTTCAAAAACTTGGATGTGAAGTATATTTGATGAACCCTGCTCGGCTGAAAGTTATTTATCAGGGGAGGGTTAGGGTGTTTACTTCTGAGATACAGGCGGAAAATTACCTAAAGGAGGTTAAGGGTGGTTGAATGAGTCCGGGACTTTCTGAATTTTTTTCCTTCCTCCTTTCGTCTCCCTACGAGTGAGTAGGCCGGAAGTTAATGATGTGATATATTGCATGCACATGGCTGATTACGGTATTTTTGGGCTGCTCCAAATTTTAATTGAGTTGGTTTAAGATAGGTTGGGGAGTGACAGGGGTCTCACACTGGAATGCGGGAGGCATCACAAGGGTCTGAGGACCTTTTTTGCCTTATTTAGGGGTGCGGGGGGGGATGGGTGGGGGCGCGTGCGGTGGATCGTATTTGGGAGAAAGGGGTCTGTATGTGGGGTAGGTTTGGATTGTATTGTTTTGAGATGTATTTTGTAATGACTTGGGATATTAGGTATCTAGATTTGTTAGCCATTAATAATGGGGTGTATTAGGCAGACCCCCCAGGATATTGCGGCATGGAATAGCAAATTTAGCGGCACAAATATGGAAATTTAGCGGCACAAATATGGAAATTTAGCTGCATTTTTGCGGCACTTTATTTTACTCATAATCATTCATTTTCAACCTGAAATCAATGGAAACTGTTTTAGCAGAGTATTCCACTTTGCAATAAGCATGTTTAAAGTGTCTGCAGCTCTACGGAAGCACAGCTCCATGTCCTAACCTCGTGGGAGGGTGCTGTATTTCTCCCTGGGATGTTCTAGTGCCCAGGAATGCACCCCTGTCGGGGCACCGCTGCCTCCCGGATCCGTGAGGCAGGACACCTCTTCCTCAGGCACCCTAGGGTGCAGGATCGTAGTGGCTGATCCAAATAAGTGAGACAGACTGCATAGGGAGGTCACCTCCTGCTTACTCACTGTTCGGACATGAGTAATCAGATATGGTAGAAAAAGGTGAGGAGTGAAACCATCTACTATTTGATGAATTGTGTCCAGAGTTTCATGGACCTTCAGTTGTATAAGATTAAATACATAACCTTGAATTATAGGGGTGATCAGATCCTCTCTTATGTTTCGAAAGCTGGTTTCAGTTCCCCCTTGAAGGTGGAGACGTAATCATTAGCTCATCAAGATTCCATTTGGATGCAGGCAGGAGGAGTTTTGTGATGGGAGTAAAAGATGTAAGGATTCTGCCATGCATGGGGTGTTTCCCAGGAGTCAGACTCACCCATTTCCTCCCTCGATAACATCTTACCCAATCCCTCCCTCAGTAACACCTTACCCAATACCCCCTCAGTAATATCTTATCCAATACCTATCTCAGTAACATGTTACCCAATTCCTATTTCAGTAACATCTACCCAATACCCCCTCTGTAACATCTTGCCCAAAACCTCCCTCAGTAACATATCACCCAATACCTATTTCAGTAACACCACCCCCTAAGTAACACCTTACCTTTTACATCTCTCTGTAATATCTTACCCTATACCCCCTCAGTAACACCTCACCCAATACCTCCCTCTGTAACATCTTACCCAATACCCCCTAAATAACATCTTACCCCGTACCTCCCTCAGAAACATCTTACCGAGTACCTATCTCAGTAACATCGACACAATAACCCCCTCAGTGACATCTTATCAAGTACCTCTTTCTGTAACACCTCAACCAATATCCCCCTCAGTCATATCTTACTTATACCTCGTTTATTAGCACCTTCCTCAATACCTCCAACAGAAACACTTTACCCAATACCTCCATCAGTAACACCTTACCCAGTACTTCCCTCAGTAGCATCTTACCCAGTAATTTTTACTGGCTAGCTGTAGGTGCCTGTCTGTTGTGTCCCCCCCCATCAACCCGCGTGCCTGTACCTGTTTCTGTACACCTGTAGGGCCACCCGTGGCTCTCCGGAACAGGAAGGATTGTCAATCTATTCTGATGCATAGCGGGACCGGTTTATGCTCTTGTGTAGAAGGCCTATGTTGTTCTGACGTGTCTAGTATTTGAATCGAGTTACCATAAATACATGTACGGAAATACGTGTGCGTTCCTAGCATAGCCACTCGATGAGACGTGTAGTACTCAAACCCCAGAACATTTCCAGTGCCCCCACTTCTCTGGCAAGATTCCATGAACACATATTAGCTATGGCCTCTCTTAACGTGAAAATCACACATTATATTTTGTATATGCAGTGCAGATTAAGATATGTGAAGCAAAACGAAAAATGGGGACAGAGCGCCACCAGTTTACACAGCGCTACATTAAAGTGCGACAGGGAGGTGAGCATACTTTTTTTAACGTCATGGCCAGACGTCCAACAGCATTTGTAATCAATCCCCTTCTCGTCAAAGTCCTTACAGGATAAAAGTGAGCCACATCCAGAGATTGTACGTCAGAATATTGAGGTCACAAATATCAACCCATGAAAATATAAACTCCAGAATATCAAATACCACCTTATCATCAAGGCATGTATAGATTTATTATTTTTAAATCCACATCTATGTTAAATTGATGATTTACATGTCATCAAGGTAAATATATATAGGTAAATATATAAGTATATTTACTATTTTGAACTCCACAGTTACATATCATCAAGGTACATAGGTTTAGAGTTAGGAATGGTAAATGTATACTTACTTATACATACCTGCAGATATAGTGCAGTTGATATGCAGGAGTCGCCATTTTTGTAGGTGGATGTGAAAAACATGACATTCTGGTAGTAAACCAGTGCAGGAAGGGTTACCTCTTGTTCTGGTACAGCACGGAGAGCACTGGTTTCCAACTTCCTGTTCTCGTTAAGGGAGACTGGCAGCCACGACATCATTCAGTCCCAGTTTTGCTTCCAACATTCCATCTGTTATATTGTCTTTCGGGGTTTATTTTTTGTACATTAGATATGATGAATACTATTTCTTTTCACATTTGATTTTACATCTAGAATGTTCTATGTCCTTCCCTGGACACAAGTGCTCTAAAGTGGTCAGCAGGTGACGTGCCAGCCCCAAAGCACCATGATATTTAATTACGTAAATTTATGTTTTACTTCGTTGATTAATATAAGTTTAGTCAAAATTGTGGACATCATAAAATGGCCACAAAAGTTGGGAATTGAGAGGTAAAAATATCTGTCGTGTTTTCACAGCCTCAACAAAAAAAAAAAGATTGCATTTTCCAAATTTGCGGGCAGTTTTGTAAAAATCGCTGCATTTTTACAAAACTGCCGATTTCGCGATTTTTTTGCAAATCGCGAAATCGCGAAATCCTGGAGGGTCTGATTAGGATTGCTTCCATGAATATTTGTGGTTTAAATAACGCGGTAAAAAGGCGTAGAATAAAGGAAGACATTCGCTTCTTGAGGGCAGATATCCTTTGCCTCCAAGAAACACACATAGAAGCTAGTAGAAATAAAATTATGGAGTTTCAGGGGTTTCAATTAGTCTCATGGACCAAGCAGGAGGTCAAGACTAAAGGTGTAGCAATATTTGCACGCCGGGGCATGGCAAATTTTACTCGTTCTCTTTCCGATAAATATGGTAGATGGGCTATTATACAATGCTCAATTGATAATAGTTTGTTCACATTATGTTCTGTTTATGGACCAGTAGTGGATGATCCTGAATTATACAATTGGTTGAGTTTAGAACTGGTGGGCTGGCCATCCCCGATTATACTATGTGGTGATTTTAATATAAATGTGGGCTGTGCAGTATTTAATCACCCTGGTTCAACATATCAAGGGCGGAAACCGAAGGTTTTTAAGTCTCTTTTCCAATTAAAAGAATTGCACGGGTTAGTTGATATTTGGGCACAGTTAGAGGGTAATGACCCAGGGTTTACTTATTTTTCTGCTCCACACAGAACTCACGCAAGACTGGATTATTTTTTTATTTCTCAATGTCTGGTGCAGGGCAGTAAAATCACTAAGTTTCCTAGGGTAATGTCTGATCACAACCCTCTGGTACTTGAAGTGAATATCAAATGTAAGAAACAAATAATCGGGTGGACTTTTAATAGGGCTTTGTTGACTGATAATTTCTATAAGGAGCATATGGCAATGTGGATCACTAGATTTTTAAAGGAAAATATCGGTAGTACGGGTATTCAGAATGTCTGGGATACTTGTAAAGCAGGAATCAGGGGAGAGACCTCGCAGTTTGGGTGGGAGACTCAGAAGAATGAGAGGAACAAGATCAAGGAGCTGTACGAAACATTGGGGAAAGCCGAGACTAATCTCGCTAAGGTATTGTCGGAGGGTGGGGATGCTGAAACAGCTCAAACTAAGATTATAATTGCGAGATCTGCTATAACGGAAATCTCATCTGCTAAATCGGTGGGTAGATACTTAGCCTGGCGGTCTAAACTCTACGAGAGTAATGAAAGGGTCGGCCATATGTTAGCGGTCCGGACCCGAGAAAAAGTGGCACAAACTCAGATTACGGGTATTCTCGATCCAGATATTGGGTTGGTTACTGATGCAGGAGCAATTCTCTTGGCTTTCCAGAAATTTTATCAGATGTTATACCTGGAGGATATAAGCGATAATTGTGGGATTCATGATGAAATTAATAGATATCTTAAGGCGGTTAAGTTGATTCAATTGACTTCTGTAGATCGGGATAATTTGGATGCTCCGATTAGCCAGGAAGAAATACTTAATGCTATTGACTCACTTCCATCCGGCAAAGCTGTCGGGGCTGATCTTTTACCCGGCGAATTTTATAAGATTTTTCGAACACAGGTGGCGGCAATACTGCTTGAGATATTTCGTTTGGTTCAGAGCGGGGACACACCTCCAGAGTCTTGGAGGTTAGCAAAAATTGTCATATTTTTAAAGAAAGGGAAAGTGGCGACCGATCTAGGGGCATATCGGCCCATAACCTTGATCAATAGTGATGTTAAAATTTATTCCAAGATCTTAGCAAATAGATTGGCGAGAGTTATTAAAAAATGGTATCTCCCCAACAACATGGCTTTGTGCCTGGTCGGGAAACTATTGATCACATTCGTCGGACAATAACATTGTTTGATTATACCAAGGTTACAGGAGACCCTATGGCCTTAATTCTGCTCGACGCAGAAAAGGCATTTGATAGGGTCTCCTGGTCTTTTTATGGGCCGTCATGAAGTATTATGGTATAGGGGATGGATTTATAAGAGCAATTCAAAGTATGTACAAAGATCCAACTGCGACAATCGCCCTGATGGGAGCACAGTCGAGGGTAATCAATATTAAGCGTGGAACGAGACAGGGCTGTCCGTGTTCCCTCTCTTATTTGCTATCTACATTGACCCTTTAATTAGGAAGATTCAAGAAGACCAATTAATTCAACCTGTGCATGCTAGAGGGGGTGACGTTAAAATTTTCGGCTACGCAGATGATTTAGCTATTATAACAGCTGCTCCCCGCCGGGCTTTAGATGAAATAAATATTTTAACATCGCAATTTGGTAAGATCTCCGGCTATCATTTGAATGATGGTAAAACCCAAATTGTTATAAATGATAAAGTTATATTAGTGGATTCACGGATAGTTGTAAGTGCCAGATATTTAGGTATCGAAATAAGCTCCAAACCCGAAGATATTGTTGACATTAATTTGAAACCATTAGTGCAAAAAATTAAATTGGATTCTCGTAGAATGAATAACTTATATCTGACATTAATTGGTAGAAGCAATGTCATTAAAATGATATTTCTGCCCAAAATATTATATTGCTTTAGAGCAATTCCTTTAGATATAAATAAAATTTGGTTCCAGAAGTTAGATCAGGTAGTCTCATGGTTTTTATAGGCTGGACAGCGCCCAAGGAGGGCTTTGAGATATATGACTCTACCTAGAGATAGGGGAGGGTGGGCCGTCCCTAATTTCCAAATTTACTATTGGGCTACTGCACTGAAACAGATGGGGGAATTGCTAAATGGGGGCAGTTCAGGATGTGTTGAAATTTCGATCTATCATTTAATATATGGGACTGCAGCCAGGGGACTTCTGATGCGCCATATAGATTTTGCCTATTTTAAGAGGGTCAAATTTAAGGTTCTGCTAGGTGCTTACAGGGTTTGGACAGCTGTTAGGAAAAAGTTTGGGATCGGGCGGATATATTTATATTCACCTTTAGTAAATAATGCTTTATTTCCGGAAATATTCCAAGATGCATATTTTAAAAATTGGACTCAAAAAGGCATTTGGTGTATAGGGGATCTTATATCCAATGCTGAAATGCTTACTTTCGATGCCATTAAAGAAAGATTTGGGATCGAGAAAAACATTTTTTAAATATCTACAGATAAGGGATTTCTTTACTAAAAGACTTTGTCAGTGGGATCGAATCCCTTTATTAGACTTGATTATTCAGGGTCGATCTACAACATCCTCTTTATATAAATTGGTAAATGAGAAGATGGGCGATGATTTAGCCAAACACTATGATCGATGGCAAATGACTTTACAAGCCGGGCAGGGTGAATGTGAAGATTCCCTTTTGTTTAGCCAAACGGCGTGTATTTCAGCTAATCTGCAGGTACAATGCTATAAAACATGGTGTAACTTATATATGACTCCGGCGCGTATTCACCGATGGGGTGGGACTTCGGGGATACACTGCCCTCGGTGTGGGTTGCTGGCTGCAGACAGTATACATATGTTTGCCACTTGTTCTGGCCTGTCTCAATTGTTGGCCAAAATTGAACTGCGCTTAGAATGTATATTGGGATATTTAGTCCCACTGACCTCCCAGGTTATTATATTAGGGATTTCTAATCAAGAAATGGAGGAGGCTGATAGGAAAATGTTATATATCGCAATGGCGGTATTTCGGTTGTGTTTGGCCACGGTCTGGCTAGATCCGAACCCTCCTCGATACATGTTTGGTTTAGTAAATTATTATTTGTTTACAATTGGGAGATCTCCGTGTTTAGGAGAAGGGGAAGTAGGGCAAGGACTAAGGGGGAAAAGATTTAGGAACCTTTAACTAAATGGTTACATAAGGATGAATTGTTAGTATGATTGAAGTATCCCCTTGCTATATATTTGTTAATTTTGTTTTACTGATATATTGACGTATTTTCTGGGATCCACCGCGCAGAGGTGAATGGGGGTATAAATTCAAAATTTGGGCATCGTGTATGGTCCTTTTTTCTTTCTTTGTCTTTTTTCTGTGAATTTATGTCACATTGTATTTCATGCCGATGTCCTAATAAATTAAAAAAAAAAAAAAAAAAAAAGGTATTGGTACAAAAAGATTATGTCCCAGTGGAAATCAAATGAAACAGAAAAATCGATAAAGCGTATTAATCAATAGAATCTTAATCAAAGTCAAACACCACCATTAATTCCTTCCAAGCAATGGATCTACTTTAATTGAATCATAATATTTGAATAAATCAATACATACATTGGAAAACAAATCCTAAATGGATATATTCTTTAAAAACAGGTGCACAGAGGAGTGAAGTGATAGGTGTATAGGAAGGATTGTGAAAAAGGACAGTGGTGCATACATATATACATCAATCAGATAATTGTAAACTATCCCGACAGTGTTACTGTCCAATCATTAAATGTCAAGTCATAACATATTTACAGATAAACATTCTCTGTCATATATGTCTGACATAAAAATACAGAAGTGTCGACGTTTCGACCCCTAAACGGAACAGCCAATTTCACGCATTGTGGGCGGGGTCTTCATCAGGACAATGGTGAGGGTGGGGAGGGGTTTTGGCACCTACGGACAATGACATAAGATTATTTGGGTGGTGCGTGCATAAAAGAGAAAAGATTTTTATATACAAATGTCATGGTATTTTACCAGTAGAGACAGCTCTATTGCTTCGGGCTGTATTTGAGAAAGGCTGGGCTCATAGGCTCCTGTAAAAAGAGAGAGGAGACAGGATACTAGGACCTGTGTTCCTAGAGCTACTGAGGGGTAACAAATATAAATTATATAAAGATTCCAAGACAACAAACTTACTCAGACTTCTTAAAGATGATCGAGGTATTCAAAAAGTAAGGGCCCAGGTTGATGAGTAACCTGTGGCTGAAAAAGGTAATACCTATGTCACAAAATAGCCCTCTAAATAGGTCGAGTTTTAAAGCGACATATTACATGCCTGAGCAAGGTGGCACATTTACAAAAAACAGTACCAGTGATGTGTTTAATAGGTGTAATAGCGTATAATAACTGCCTTGCCAACATTAATATGCAATGTGCTTGTAACCACTGTTATCAGCTTAAGAAGACAAACCCCGAGCATCTGTATGTGACTCCGACGGAGTTACTCGTGTGAAAGGGAAAGCACCAACTGGTTCTCAATACATGAACACATGCATGAGTGCGAGTTCATCTTTAGAAGGCATATCGCGCCTAATGGGGGCAGTATAAGCAAGATACTTGCACTAGACTCCTGCTTAAGTTAAATAACCTTGTGACGCTTGTGCATACAAACTGCGTGTGCTAGATGAGAATTATGAAAGAAAGCACTTGTTGAATGCAAATACATTGAAAATATGTGCAATATAATACATCTCCGCTCTGTACAGAAGCACCAAATGTCAAGCGCACTGTGTTGCATGCCCCAATTAAGCTGGAAAAGTTTTAATTAGTAAAGTGATTGTCCCAAATAAACTTTGCGGTATGAGCAAGGTGAAAAAAGCACTTCACTCTTGCTTCAGTAAATGCCATTATTTCAAAAATATGCCAAAGATATGTGAAATGTATTACAACCCCGGCTCCGTAGTGAGTAACAATGCATGAAAAGTGCTGATTTGACTAGAAAAGTTGTTAACTAATGCGGTATGAATCATCCTCAAAACAGTGCATCATTTAAATAAGAGAGAGAAGAGATTAAGTCTCCTGACAATCAAGACGGTGACTGGTTACATACCTCCCGGCTGCTGGCAAGAACGGTGATCAGCTAACACCGTGAACTTGTCAGCTGAGAGATTTAAATACAGGCCGGAGACGTGCACGTTCTGCACGTTAAAGCATGACTTGTTATTTTACGACCCAGATGCTCCGGGGCACATTACGTCCACAAGAGAAAGGGAAGAAATAAATCCTACATGTCAAAAAACAACCTCAGTCATTACGAAAGAATTAGTTGGTTTGTATTTAGAAATCTACTGACTGCATCCCATAATAATTCTCTTAAATAGAAGGTGCACTGACATTACGTAAAAAGGAGGAAAAAGAATTCTATATTCCTCTTAGTGGCAGATGGTTGAAAGTCTGCGTGGTGCAGCGCAATTGAAATAGAAGTTCCAATGCCGGAGCCCAACATGGGGGGTGATAACTTTCTTGGTTTTGGGAACAATTAATAGCTGTAATATTGGCAGCACATTAATCAGCTTCTCACATCTAAAATGTTAAACAAAATGAGCGCTACCATTAAAATCCATGGCATTGTAAAGGATTTTTCTGTCTGCATGTCGCAGCGCACATTATAGGTAGAGCATCAATGGATAATCCTGACACATAAACCGATTTATAAACAATTATAGTTTTGGGAACAATAAATAGATGTAACATAGCGGTACAATCTGCTTCTTGCACTTAAATTGTTCAACAAAATTAGGCCTACCATTAAGGTCCTTCGCATAGTCAAGGGTTTTTCTGTCTGCATGTCGCAGCGCACATTATAGGTAGGGCATAAATAGATAATCCTAACATATAAATTAATTAAGAGCAAAACGGATCATAGTGGGGCAACGTAATACATGATTGGGGTTACAAATCTTAGTGTGCTAAACACACTTTTGTATAATGGCAAAGATGCTTAGACTTTTATGTTAAATATATAGCATGTATGGAACAAAGAGCTTCATGTATGCGGAGTGAGCAAAGTTGAAGTGTACAATTTTCACAGGGAGAGTACTCAAGTCTTGTAAACATTATATTCATGATCATGTGTGTTACACAGAGAGCACAAAATGGGGACACAATGGCACACATATTGTATTGGTAATTCCAAATATCGTACTATAGTGTTGAATGTGGTCAAACACCTCATGGGCCCTCGTATGGTGTTGCTTAAGGATTAAAACTAGCATGTACCCACTAGGTCAAACACCCAATGGGCCCTCGTATGGTGTTGCTCAAGGATTAAAACTAACATGTACCCATTAGGGGATTCCAGGCCCTAGTCGTTGTTTAGAGTGGACAGTTGGGCATAAGTTGCATCCATCTCGTTCAAGCCATCATGAATTGCGTTGAAATGGTCCATCCATTTGCATTCGCAGATGCTCAGAATGGAGCTCAAGTCGCCACCTCTTATTCCTAGTTTGATTTCCTCAATAACCACCCACTTCAGGGATTCAGGACGGTGTTCAAAGGTTCAAAAATGTTCAACAAGTGGAGCCTCTGGTGTCTTACATCGTATCCTGCTGCAATGTTGCAGTATTCGGGCCTTGACCTTCTGCGTAGTTTGACCTATATAGATCTTGTCGCAAGGGCAGAGTATCGCATAAATCACATTGAGCGTGTTGCAATTAGTATGTGTTTTGAGGGTGATAGACCAGTCCTTGTACTTGAAATGTTTCGTTTCGGTAGTTAGACAGCAGGCTTTGCAGCTCCCACATTTGTAGTGGCCAACTATCGAGGGTAGTTGCCACAGAGATTGAATGGTGGGTGGAGAAGGAGGTTCCAGGAATGACCGAACTACCTGATCCTTGATATTTTTACCCTTTTTGAAGGAATGCATTGGGGGCATAGACATTTGCAGATCATCTGCCACCAGAGGCCAATGTTTGTTAACGATGTCCCTGATTTCATTGCTTCGTGTATTAAAAGTTGTTACGCAGATCAATCTGTTCAACGGTTCATTTGAGCGATCTTTCGGTGTTAGGAGTGACTCCCTAGGATTGTGCCACGCTCTTTTTCTGGCACGTTTCACCATCCGTTTAGGGTACCCACGTTCCACCAGACGTTCTATGAGGTCGTCTGATTCCATGAAGAAATCCTCCTTTAATGTGCAATTCCTCCTGATCCTGAGGAATTGCCCAAAGGGCAAATTGTCACGCAGACCCCTTGGGTGGTGGCTGCCGTAGCGTAGCAATGTGTTCCTTTCTGCTGGTTTTCTGTATAATGTAGTATATAGACAGTTATTTGCAGTTTTTATCGATATGTCCAGGAAATCAATGCTTTCTCTAACAATGTGGATGGTAAACTTGATGTCAGCAGACCGTTCGTTCAACCAACCAAAGAAAAACTGGAGGTCGGATTCTTCTCCGGACCATATCAGGAAAACGTCGTCTATATATCACTTCCAGTAGGTTACCTGATGTCTGTAAGGGTTACAATCATTATAAATGAACTGGTCCTCGTAGTCATCCATGTACAGAATTGCCAAATCTGGGGCGAAACTTGCCCCCATTGCGACTCCCCGGGTCTGTACATTATGGTCCCCTTGAAAATAGAAGAAGTTCTGTGTCATTGCTATCTCCAATATTTGCAGGATGAATTTAGTGGGCACAAAGGCCGGTTGAGGTCTTCTATCCAAGGCTCTTTCCATAACCTCAAGGGCATGTTGTTGAGGGATGCTCGTATACAGAGATACGATGTCCATTGTGACCAGAATTTGGGATTGGGGTTCGAAAGGCATTCCATCCACCAAATTGATTACCTGCATGGTGTCACGAAGGTAGGATAAAGTCATTTCTGCCAGAGGTTTAAGAAAAAAGTCCACATATTTGCAGAGTGGTTCGAGGACAGAACCACAGCCAGAAACAATAGGTCGGCCAGGGGGTTGCTCCATGTTCTTGTGCACTTTGGGATATTTAGTCCCACTGACCTCCCAGGTTATTATATTAGGGATTTCTAATCAAGAAATGGAGGAGGCTGATAGGAAAATGTTATATATCGCAATGGCGGTATTTCGGTTGTGTTTGGCCACGGTCTGGCTAGATCCGAACCCTCCCTCGATACATGTTTGGTTTAGTAAATTATTATTTGTTTACAATTGGGAGATCTCCGTGTTTAGGAGAAGGGGAAGTAGGGCAAGGACTAAGGGGGAAAAGATTTAGGAACCTTTAACTAAATGGTTACATAAGGATGAATTGTTAGTATGATTGAAGTATCCCCTTGCTATATATTTGTTAATTTTGTTTTACTGATATATTGACGTATTTTCTGGGATCCACCGCGCAGAGGTGAATGGGGGTATAAATTCAAAATTTGGGCATCGTGTATGGTCCTTTTTTCTTTCTTTGTCTTTTTTCTGTGAATTTATGTCACATTGTATTTCATGCCGATGTCCTAATAAATTAAAAAAAAAAAAAAAAAAAAAAGGTATTGGTACAAAAAGATTATGTCCCAGTGGAAATCAAATGAAACAGAAAAATTTGTATTTTTATGTCAGACATATATGACAGAGAATGTTTATCTGTAAATATGTTATGACTTGACATTTAATGATTGGACAGTAACACCGTCGGGATTGTTTACAATTATCTGATTGATGTATATATGTATGCACCACTGTCCTTTTTCACAATCCTTCCTATACACCTATCACTTCACTCCTCTGTGCACCTGTTTTTAAAGAATATATCCATTTAGGATTTGTTTTCCATTGTATGTATTGATTTATTCAAATATTATGATTCAATTAAAGTAGATCCATTGCTTGGAAGGAATTAATGGTGGTGTTTGACTTTGATTAAGATTCTATTGATTAATACGCTTTATCGATTTTTCTGTTTCATTTGATTTCCACTGGGACATAATCTTTTTGTACCATTATCTACCCAGGCCCAGTGGCTTTTGGGTTGCCCCATTGTTATAACTCTTCAAAGTGCAGGCAAGTCCTTGCGAGGGTTTTCCTTAAATTTTCCTTATAATTTTTATTAGTCTTTTTTCACATTATGACAGAGAGTGAGACGCTTTCCTATACTGAGGAGTACATCAACAGTTTGATTCAAGGTCCTTCTAACAACCTCTTCCTCTCATCTAACACTCCGAACATTGATGTGACACTGAATGAAAAAATCAATAAACTTGAGAGGTTAGAGAAAAAGCTTATTAGAACCAGGCTTCATGGACATCTCCTGACTAAGTACCTACAGGCCAACATTATACCTGTTGGTCTCCAAGTTAAAAACCAGCCGGCAATATTCATCGACCATCCTAAGTTTAAGGAGAGTTTCAGTTTCGTGGCCAACAATTGCTCGCGCCACTGGATGGTGCTGGGTGTTGAAACCGCATTGGAACTTGTTGAAAAATTGATGAAAGAGATTTCGGATCTCAAACAGGAAATCTCCCAAGACAACGCGTTAACCAATGCAAAGGAAGCACTGGAACGTTTGGAGAAAACCATAAAAGAATTTGAGACCAATACCCAAGCCAAAAAGTTTGATAAACTTTCTAAGGATATCAGATTTTATGATAAGAAACAGACGTATCCATATTTGCAGGAGGATTATTACAGACAAGATCAACAAGGCCGCTTCACCAACAGAGGGAGGGGAGGCTACAGAGGCAGTCGGAGATTCACCACTTTCTCGGAATCTTCGGGGTCAACAGGAAGTGAGGGAGACCAACCAGGTACTCACTACAGCTAACAACACCCTGATAACTATTACTACCCGCAAGCTGGACCGTCGTCTTTTTTAGAGGACGCACAATGGCGACCCCCCAGAGGAAGGAATACGAATTGGAACGGGGGTCTGACACGAGGCCCGCCTCAGCAGAACCAAGGCTGGGACGGAGGGAGACAACGGGGACAGAACCAGGCACAGAAACAGGTCAGGTTCCCAGAGGAACAACACGGCGAAATCCAAACGAGACGACGAGTGTACAGATGGTAATCCACCAAAGAGATCCGATTATCAATCTATCCTCGCATGAACTCACCCAGGATGAGACACGGATCCTCCATAAAGGTCTGTCATTCGTACCGACAATGTATCCCAACAAGTTCACTGTCCAAACAGAACTACATCACTTCTTTAGGAAGATCCGCTTGAGGTACCACTTCAGGAACTCGCTGCCCATGCCAAAACCATCACACACAGGACTACGTGTTGCATCGACCTTTACCCCTACCTCTCAGATGGTAACCCATCGAATCCTGACCTATGAAAGTATGGTCTTACGTGAGGCTATGAAGATCAGTTCATCCAGGAAGTATGTGAAACATAACGTGACGTCTGCAGAACGACTGGCACTAGATGGATTGAAGAATAACCATTCCATAGTGATCAAACCCGCCGATAAGGGTGGTGTAATTGTGGTCCAAAATGTGGATGATTATAAAAGAGAAATCTACTCCCAATTGGATGACGGGGTGAGCTATGCAAAACTGAGGAGCAACCCCACGAAGAAGATCAGCACTATTATCCTGAAAACTACTGAGAAGGGAAAGGAGATGGGATTCCTGTCTGACTTGGAGTTTCTATACCTTAATCAAAAGCAACCACGTCTACCTACTGTGTACACTCTACCTAAAGTGCACAAGAACATGGAGCAACCCCTAGCCGACCTATTGTTTCTGGCTGTGGTTCTGTCCTCGAACCACTCTGCAAATATGTGGACTTTTTTCTTAAACCTCTGGCAGAAATGACTTTATCCTACCTTCGTGACACCATGCAGGTAATCAATTTGGTGGATGGAATGCCTTTCGAGCCCCAATCCCAAATTCTGGTCACAATGGACATCGTATCTCTGTATACGAGCATCCCTCAACAACATGCCCTTGAGGTTATGGAAAGAGCCTTGGATAGAAGACCTCAACCGGCCTTTGTGCCCACTAAATTCATCCTGCAAATATTGGAGATAGCAATGACACAGAATTTCTTCTATTTTCAAGGGGACCATTATGTACAGACCCGGGGAGTCGCAATGGGGGCAAGTTTTGCCCCAGATTTGGCAATTCTGTACATGGATGACTACGAGGACCAGTTCATTTATAATGATTGTAACCCTTACAGACATCAGGTAACCTACTGGAAGCGATATATAGACGACGTTTTCCTGATATGGTCCGGAGAAGAATCCGACCTCCAGTTGTTCTTTGGTTAGTTGAACGAACGGTCTGCTGACATCAAGTTTACCATCCACATGGATAGAGAAAGCATTGATTTCCTGGACATATCGATAAAAACTGCAAATAACTGTCTATATACTACATTATACAGAAAACCAGCAGAAAGGAACACATTGCTACGCTACGGCAGCCACCACCCAAGGGGTCTGCGTGACAATTTGCCCTTTGGGCAATTCCTCAGGATCAGGAGGAATTGCACATTAAAGGAGGATTTCTTCATGGAATCAGACGACCTCATAGAACGTCTGGTGGAACGTGGGTACCCTAAACGGATGGTGAAACGTGCCAGAAAAAGAGCGTGGCACAATCCTAGGGAGTCACTCCTAACACCGAAAGATCGCTCAAATGAACCGTTGAACAGATTGATCTGCGTAACAACTTTTAATACAAGAAGCAATGAAATCAGGGACATCGTTAACAAACATTGGCCTCTGGTGGCAGATGATCTGCAAATGTCTATGCCCCCAATGCATTCCTTCAAAAAGGGTAAAAATATCAAGGATCAGGTAGTTCGGTCATTCCTGGAACCTCCTTCTCCACCCACCATTCAATCTCTGTGGCAACTACCCTCGATAGTTGGCCACTACAAATGTGGGAGCTGCAAAGCCTGCTGTCTAACTACCGAAACGAAACATTTCAAGTACAAGGACTGGTCTATCACCCTCAAAACACATACTAATTGCAACACGCTTAATGTGATTTACGCGATACTCTGCCCTTGCGACAAGATCTATATAGGTCAAACTACGCAGAAGGTCAAGGCCCGAATACTGCAACATTGCAGCAGGATACGATGTAAGACACCAGGGGCTCCACTTGTTGAACATTTTCAAACATTTGAACACCGTCCTGAATCCCTGAAGTGGGTGGTTATTGAGGAAATCAAACTAGGAATAAGAGGTGGCGACTTGAGCTCCATTCTGAGCATCCGCGAATGCAAATGGATGGACCATTTCAACGCAATTCATGATGGCTTGAACGAGATGAATGCAACTTATGGCCAACTGTCCACTCTAAACAACGACTAGGGCCTGGAACCCCCTAATGGGTACATGTTAGTTTTAATCCTTGAGCAACACCATACGAGGGCCCATTGGGTGTTTGACTTAGTGGGTACATGCTAGTTTTAATCCTTAAGCAACACCATACGAGGGCCCATGAGGTGTTTGACCACATTCAACACTATAGTACGATATTTGGAATTACCAATACAATATGTGTGCCATTGTGTCCCCATTTTGTGATCTACTGTGTAACACACATGATCATGAATATAATGTTTATAAGACTTGGGTACTCTCCCTGTGAAAATTGTACACTTCAACTTTGCTCACTCCGCATACATGAAGCTCTTTGTTCCATACATGCTATATATTTAACATAAAAGTCTAAGCATCTTTGCCATTATACAAAAGTGTGTTTAGCACACTAAGATTTGTAACCCCAATCATGTATTACGTTGCCCCACTATGATCCGTTTTGCTCTTAATTAATTTATATGTTAGGATTATCTATTTATGCCCTACCTATAATGTGCGCTGCGACATGCAGACAGAAAAACCCTTGACTATGCGAAGGACCTTAATGGTAGGCCTAATTTTGTTGAACAATTTAAGTGCAAGAAGCAGATTGTACCGCTATGTTACATCTATTTATTGTTCCCAAAACTATAATTGTTTATAAATCGGTTTATGTGTCAGGATTATCCATTGATGCTCTACCTATAATGTGCGCTGCGACATGCAGACAGAAAAATCCTTTACAATGCGATGGATTTTAATGGTAGCGCTCATTTTGTTTAACATTTTAGATGTGAGAAGCTGATTAATGTGCTGCCAATATTACAGCTATTAATTGTTCCCAAAACCAAGAAAGTTATCACCCCCATGTTGGGCTCCGGCATTGGAACTTCTATTTCAATTGCGCTGCACCACGCAGACTTTCAACCATCTGCCACTAAGAGGAATATAGAATTCTTTTTCCTCCTTTTTTACGTAATGTCAGTGCACCTTCTATTTAAGAGAATTATTATGGGTTGCAGTCAGTAGATTTCTAAATACAAACCAACTAATTCTTTCGTAATGAGGTTGTTTTTTGACATGTAGGATTTATTTCTTCCCTTTCTTTTGTGGACGTAATGTGCCCCGGAGCATCTGGGTCGTAAAATAACAAGTCATGCTTTAACGTGCAGAACGTGCACGTCTCCGGCCTGTATTTAAATCTCTCAGCTGACAAGTTCACGGTGTTAGCTGATCACCGTTCTTGCCAGCAGCCGGGAGGTATGTAACCAGTCACCGTCTTGATTGTCAGGAGACTTAATCTCTTCTCTCTCTTTTTTAAATGATGCACTGTTTTGAGGATGATTCATACCGCATTAGTTAACAACTTTTCTAGTCAAATCAGCACTTTTCATGCATTGTTACTCACTACGGAGCGGGGATGTAATACATTTCACATATCGTTGGCATATTTTTGAAATAATGGCATTTACTGAAGCACGAGTGAAGTGCTTTTTTCACCTTGCTCATACCGCAAAGTTTATTTGGGACAATCACTTTACTAATTAAAACTTTTCCAGCTTAATTGGGGCATGCAACACAGTGCGCTTGACATTTGGTGCATCTGTACAGAGCGGAGATGTATTATATTGCACATATTTTCAATGTATTTGCATTCACCAAGTGCTTTCTTTCATAATTCTCATCTAGCACACGCAGTTTGTATGCACAAGCGTCACAAGGTTATTTAACTTAAGCAGGAGTCTAGTGCAAGTATCTTGCTTATACTGCCCCCATTAGGCGCGATATGCCTTCTAAAGATGAACTCGCACTCATGCATGTGTTCATGTATTGAGAACCAGTTGGTGCTTTCCCTTTCACACGAGTAACTCCGTCGGAGTCGCATACAGATGCTCGGGGTTTGTCTTCTTAAGCTGACATTTTGGTTTCCTTAAGCTGATAACAGTGGTTACAAGCACATTGCATATTAATGTTGGCAAGGCAGTTATTATACGCTATTACACCTATTACACACATCACTGGTACTGTTTTTTGTAAGTGTGCCACCTTGCTCTGGCATATAATATGTCGCTTTAAAACTCGACCTATTTTAGAGGGCTATTTTGTGACATAGGTATTACCTTTTTCAGCCACAGGTTACTCATCAACCTGGGCCCTTACTTTTTGAATACCTCGATCATCTTTAAGAAGTCTGAGTAAGTTCGTTGTCTTGGAATCTTTAGATAATTTATATTTGTTACCCCTCAGTAGCTCTAGGAACACAGGTCCTAGTATCCTGTCTCCTCTCTCTTTTTACAGGAGCCTATGAGCCCAGCCTTTCTCAAATACAGCCCGAAGCAATAGAGCTGTCTCTACTGGTAAAATACCATGACATTTGTATATAAAAAATCTTTTCTCTTTTATGCACGCACCACCCAAATAATCTTATGTCATTGTCCGTAGGTGCCAAAACCCCTCCTCACCCTCACCATTGTCCTGATGAAGACCTCGCCCACAATGCGTGAAATTGGCTGTTCCGTTTAGGGGTCGAAACGTCGACACTTCTGTATTTGTATGTCAGACATATATGACAGAGAATGTTTATCTGTAAATATGTTATGACTTGACATTTAATGATTGGACAGTAACACTGTCGGGATAGTTTACAATTATCTGATTGATGTATATATGTATGCACCACTGTCCTTTTCACAATCCTTCCTATACACCTATCACTTCACTCCTCTGTGCACCTGTTTTTAAAGAATATATCCATTTAGGATTTGTTTTCCATTGTATGTATTGATTTATTCAAATATTATGATTCAATTAAAGTAGATCCATTGCTTGGAAGGAATTAATGGTGGTGTTTGACTTTGATTAAGATTCTATTGATTAATACGCTTTATCGATTTTTCTGTTTCATTTGATTTCCACTGGGACATAATCTTTTTGTACCATTATCTACCCATGCCCAGTGGCTTTTGGGTTGCCCCATTGTTATAACTTCAATGAAAGGTAGTTGGACGAATTCATGTTTGTGGCAATGTGTAATATCTGTGTGTCTCCTTGCACATTTAGCAGCGGTGGCAACGGGGCACAAGCTGGTACACAGGCCCCATCTGGCTACCCCCTAGTGATGCCAGTGAATAAAATACCGTCCTATGTGTAGGAACCAATGTTGGAGACATTCCTGCTGTAATAAAAATGCTCTGTGTGCAGGGACCCACTGCTCCATAAATCGATGGGTATATTCACAAGGAAATGGTGCAGCGCTGTGGCGAATTTTGAGCACTGTGTCATTTAAAAATGCAGGGATGTGCCATTTTCACAAGAATATGGTGCACCCCTGTGTTTTCCCTTGCGCTGGCACTAAAAATAGTTTCCTAGCGACAACACAAACACCCATGCACCATGCTGCAAGGGCATCTATGTTGCAGGGAATGATTGTTTATGTGCATGAACGGAAGCCTTCTGCGGTGTTCCCCAAGGATCATCGCTCAGCCCCACGCTCTTCAACATATACATGGCCCCCATCGCCGCCATCGTCAGACAGCACGGACTTAGCATAGTATCCTACGCTGACGACACCCAGCTCATCCTCTCCCTTACCCAGGACCCCACCACCACCAGGCTCCACTTCCAGGAAGGAATGCAGGACGTCGCATCCTGGATGAGCTGCAGCTGCCTGAAACTCAACTCGGAGAAGACAGAGGTCCTTGTCCTCGGACCCTCCCCCTCTGCATGGGACAACACCTGGTGGCCCACTGCCCTCGGCAGCCCTCCCACCCCCACCGACCATGCCCGAAACCTCGGCATCATACTCGACTCCTCCCTCTCCATGACCCGACAGGTCAACGCCGTCGCCTCCAGCTGCTTCAACACCCTCTGCATCCTCTGAAAGACCTTCAAATGGATCTCCCCTGAAGCACGAAAGACCGTCACCCACACACTCATAACCAGCAGACTCGACTACGGAAACACCCTCTACGCCGAGATCAACAAGTCTCTGCTCCGCAAGCTCCAGACCAAGCAGAATACCGCAGCCAGACTCTTTCTCGGCATCCCTCGACACAAACACATCGCCCAACACCTGCGGACCCTCCACTGGCTCCCCATTGAGAAGAGAGTTACTTTCAAGATACTCACCCATGCCTCCAAATGCCTCCAAAACACCGGACCCCAATACCTCAACGAAAGAATCTCCTTCCACCAACCCAAGAGGAACCTCCGATCCGCCGACCTCGCCCTCGCCGAAACCCTCACGCATCCGCAGAGCCAAAACAGGTGGCAGAGCCTTCTCCTACATCACAGCTAACACCTGGAACGAGCTCCCGATCAACATCAGACGCATCCCCTCCCTTAACATCTTCAGGAAGACACTCAAGACATGGCTCTTCGACTGAACGGAGCTGCGTACGCCCCCCCCCCCAGCGCCTTGAGACCCTCACGGGTGAGTAGTGCGCTTACAATTCCCATGATTGATTGAAGCCTTCCTGCACATAAGCAATCTTTAAAGGCGATTTGCTCTTTCTATGTGTGCTGCAAAATGCAGCACACATAGGGGCATATTCTCAAGGACTTATCGCCGGGTTAGCGGCACTTTATCGCAGCCAAAGTGGCGATAGATTTATCGCCCTATTCACAAGCTGGTGCGAACAGCAGATACCGCCAGTATTCCCGCGATAGCAGCCACAAAAAACATCGCCACAGATGACACCGGCAACTAACGCTAATGAGATGCAGAGTAGGCTTTCCCGTGCAAAAAAACGCAAAAAAACCACTCCGCAACATTCTCAACGTCCAGTCAGATCGGCGAGAAGAGCGCAAAACATGCGATAAGGCGCATTAGCAGCAGGGAATTAACACCTGCATTTTCCTGGTATTAAGTCGGACGATAACCTGCACCAGAAATGGGAGCCCAGCCCGCAGTCACACCAGACGAACAACAGATGCCATGGAGCAACTGATGACGCAGCCGGACACCCAAGAGGGCCACAACACCCACCGCCCCCCCGCCCCCGCCCCCCCCCCCCCGGGGCCCTACCCCGGACAAAGATAATTCACATCAACGTAACGAAATCATGAACAAAACAATTCGCCAGATGTCGCACAAGTACAACAATCAACATACATGTGTGCACAGAAAAAGGAGAATCATACATTCCTCATAGAATTGACAAACAATTTTATTCAAATGTAACTCAAAACAACTATTCGGAAGAGTCATGGCGGGTCTCCTCCGGACAATCTGTGAGACACAGCCTGCAAGACAAAATACAAGAGAAGAAGGTGTGTCATGCCCCCATCAAAGGACAGAGAGAGAGAGAAAGAAAGGGAGAGAGAGTGACAGAGAGGGAGAGAGAGAAAGGGGGAGAGAGGGAGAAGGAGAGAGTGAGCAACAGAGGAAGAGAGAAAGACAGTGAAAGGGAGAGGGAGAGGGAGAGAGAGTAACAGAGGAAGAGAGAGAGACAGTGAAAGGAAGAGAGGGAGAGAGAGTAACAGAGGAAGAGAGAGAAACAGAGGAAGAGAGAGAGAGACAGTGAGAGGAAGAGAGGGAGAGGGAGAGAGAGTGCCAACACTGCGGACCCAGGCCTCACTGCTCACCTGCAGCCACCGGTCTGTCTCCAACCACGTGCTGGCATACACCGCAGTCCACCATGTCCCTGATCTGAAACAGAGCCCAGATGCATGAATGGCAGAGTACAAATCATTGCACACGCCATCATCGCTTGGCCGCCCCTGCGCACACCTGCCTGCTGCACCCCAGCCCCTCCTGCCGCCCAGCGGTGTTTGCCCACCCCTGCGCACCCAGGCCCCACTGCTCACCTTCCGCCACCAGAGTGTCTCCAAGAGGGCCCACCACGTGCCGGTGCAATCTCCAAACCCGGGGTCCGTGACCATCGCAGCCTCCACATCATGCAGCCCCGCCCCGTGGGCCACTAGGTCACACACGTGATTCTGGGTCTTGATTTCACAATGGCAGAGACCATATCAGTGCACACGGCATCATCGCAGGCTGCACACCCGCCCAGCACTATAGGTGCCACCAACTCTGTGAACTGCGAGGCAACGCCACGTGGCGGTCGTCCCGCACTGCCTGCTGGCTCAGGCCCACACTGCGGTCCAGCAGGGCTCACACAAATCCCTACCAGTCCGGACCGCCAGGACGGCGCATCATCGCAGGCTGCACACCCGCTCAGCACCTAAGGTGCCCCTACCTCAGTGCACCGTAAGTCACCGTCCCGTGGCGGTAGGACCGTGCCTGCCGCAGTGTTTCCGGTGCCACAAACTCTGTGCAACGTAAGTCATGAACCCTTTCTGATTGAGTCCCGTGTCCTGCCAGGCGGACGCAGCCATGTCACCTCCGGCAGTGGGGAAGAACTGGGCCACGTTGCGTCGTCGCCCCCCCTTTATACGTAAGCCGAGTGGGCAGGCTCGGCGTACGCCAGGCTAGCGTAGGGGTGTGAACAATCATCCCTGGGCTCTGGGCATGGTTCATCCTGGGCTGGACAGGAAACCAACTGATGCATGTGTCTCTGTTGCAGTGTCTGAGCAACACGGCCCGCAATCGACAATGTTTCAAGGTAGCATGCACCCGGAGTGCTGCCGCACACGAAGGGATTGCACAAGGAGCGCAAGGCCGCTCGGGCTCTTGGCTCATGCATGGCAACTGTTGTGTGTGCATCGCCATTGGTGCACCATAAGGCCAAGGCCTAGCCACAATTGCAGCGCGAAAGCCACATCACATTTCCAGAATGCAAGCAGTAGTCAGACTAACATTCGGGATGAAAGCTCCTTTGTCTCAAAATATGAGGCGGAAGGACACCTGCACCTCCGACCTTGGGCCTGCATGCGGCAGGCACCCCTGAGTGAGATACCATAGCAGATGACGCCGACTCCCACACTACGCACAGCGCTAATGACAGACCAACGTGTCCACACCCCACACACAGAAGTCTCTGCCGAGGTACTCCTGCATGGAATGGCCTTGACACTTACGTACAGGCTAAACCATATGTCCATACTTTGCACACTCATACGACACATTGCTCCGAGCTGTGCCATATCATCTACATAACAGCCGCAGGTCAGAAGAGTGCCGGTTCTACGAGAGCGAACAACGCAATGTCAGCACATCCCGGGCACATGCACAACCCCTGTCACGTGGAACTGTACCGTGACCGAATGCTGCATTTGTTGGGGGCACTGCCACTGGCAGTGTTGCGCATCAGTTACCGTCTGAGCTTCTGTCTTGCGTACGTCACCTGTTTCCAGCCCTGGTTCCACTGTCGATCATGCATATTCGAGTGGCCCATGGATTTATTTATTTATTTATAGAGTTTTATATAGCGCGAACGTGACCCACGAGGGTATCAGAGCGCTTTACAATATATAATTATTAAACATTAGATGGTTGATGTAGTATACAAACATTTGGTATCTGCTATTCAGTACAAAAGAGGTATATAGTATTATATGGATAGCATAGGTGACTAGTAGACAACAAAGAATGATCCACGAGGGCATCAGAGCACTTCACATTACACAGATATTAGACATTAGGAGGTTGAGGTAGAATATATACATTCAGTAATTTCCATAAAATACAAAAGAGGTAGACAGAAATATCTGGATATCATAGGTAACTATTAGTCAACATCGAGTTAAAGCCTTAGGATGTAAATTTGTTCAGTAGAAGCATTTTTACTTCTTTTTTGAAGGAGGTAAAGGATGAGATTCCACGTACCAGTGGAGGGAGTGAGTTCCAAATCTTCGGTGCGATCCCTGAAAAAGCTCTGCAGCCAGTTGTCTTTTTATGGAAGGATTGTGGTTTCAGTAGTAGTGACCTCGCACTACGCAATTGTCTGCATCCTCCCGATCGCTCTAACTTTAGTGCTAAGTAAGTGGGTGTATTGTTATGCAGGGCTTTGTGGGTCATGCAGGCAACCTTTAGGTGTATTCTTGCTCGTAGGGCAAACAGTTCAGAGCTTTCAAGGTTGGAGAGATGTGGCTATTTCTTTTAATCCCTGAGACCAATCTGGCCGCAGCGTTGAGCGAAGCCCTCAGCGGGGCCAGCTTGTATTTGGGGAGACCGCATAGGGTGGTGCTTCTGTAATCCAATCTTGATAACACCAAGGCTTGTATCGCCATTTTTAAGTCGGTCTGTCGGAGGAAGGGTTTAAGTTTCCTTAGTATACTCAACTGGTGATTGGCTCCCTTGGTGGCATTAGTGATTTGCGCTTGCATGTTCAGGTGTTTGTCAATGGTGACTCCCAAGGATTTCGCGGAGTCAATGATGTGGGGAGCACAGTCAAAGGAAGTTAGATGCTTCAACCATAAGTCTATCTTGGGTGTGTGATTGGGAGGGGAGATGAGAAGGAATTCTGTTTTTTTGGTGTTAAGCATAAGGTGGTTGCCAGTGAGCCAACTTTGAGTGTTCTGTAGAATAGCGTTGAGCGAGATGAAGTCTTCTGGTGAGGATATTTTCATATACAGTTGGGTGTCGTCAGCGTACAGTTGATATTGGATGTTCACAGAGTTCAATGCGTTTGCCAGGGGCTCCATGAATAGATTAAAGAGAATGGGAGAGAGTGCTGAGCCCTGTGGGACCCCTATGGTGACCAAGGAGGGTTGAGAAAGTGAAAGCTTCATCTTGATTCTTTGTGTTCTGTTATTAAGGAAGGAGGTGAACCATTGTAACACTGGTCCGGTAAGGCCCATCCTTCGTTCCAGTAGGGACAGTAGGTTGTCGTGCTTAACCGTATCGAAAGCGGAGGATAAGTCAAGAAGTATCAATAGGCATGATTCTTTGTGGTCTAGCATTTTTAGTATGTCATCCAATATGTGGGTGAGAGCAGATTCTGTGCTATGACCTTGCCGGAAGCCGGATTGATGTTTGTCTAGGAGGTTGAAATTCTCGATGTGATTACATAGTTGTAGTTGTACACATTTTTCCAGCAGTTTCGCTAGAGTAGGGATGTTAGTTATCGGGCGGTAGTTGTTTAGATCTGAGGGGAGGGAGTCAGATTTCTTTTGTATAGGTGTGACCTGCCCTACTTTAAGACAGTCCGGTATGGAGCCTTGTCTCAGAGAGGCATTTACAATCTTCGACCATAGGAGTATGATAGAGGTTTTGATCATTTTGAATAGGGAAGGAGGTAGGGGGTCAGAGAAGTGATTGGAGGGGTTAATCGCTAGAAAAGTGTTGTAGATATCTTGTTCAGGGATGGGCAAGAAGGCGCGCCAAGAGGCATTGTTTTTGGGGGTTTCCGTCAGAGTACTAGAATGGGCCACGATCTGAGCGTAAACTTTAGTGTCCTGAGCAATAGGTTGTGGAAGGACCTTCTTGGATTGGATGTAGAGTTCAATGGATTTTGTTTTTTCAAGGAAGAAATTGGCAAGCTGATCCCAGTTAGGAATAGCCGGATTGTTTAGTTCGACAGATTTAGGCGTATTGCGCGCTTGTTGTTTGACTATTTCAAATAGTTTCTTGGGGCGGTTAATGGCTTGGTTCAACTGAGTTTTGAAAAAGTCTGCCTTAGCCTTTAGGATCTTCCTGTTGTATGCATTCCTCAGCACTCTAAGGTGATATAGGTGATCAGTGGAGGGTACTGATTTCCATAATCTCTCGGCTGATCTTAGCTTTCGCCGGTCAGAGTTCAGATTCTCGTTGAACCATGGTTTGGAGATTTTGGAGGAAACGTTTTTTTCTTGGAGGGGCGCTGTAGAGTCAAGAATTTCAAGCATAGTGGAATTGTAAAAGACCGTCAGGTCATGGACGTCAACCATGTCTGTCTTGGGGGTTAGGACGGAGATGCATTGGTTTACTAGGTCGGAAGGGTTAATATTTTGAATATTCCTTTTCCACTGTTTTGTTTTTGGGGGTTGGCCCCTTTTTGTAGCTACCTCAATATTGATGAAGAAGAGAATGGTGTAATGGTCCGTCCAATCACATGGGGTGATGGATTCTAGTGATACAGTGTTCGTTTTCCCTATGATGAGGTCTAATGTCTCTCCCTTGTTGTGGGTTGGACTGTCACAGAATTGAGAAAGATCCTGATCTGACAGAAAAGATTTGAGACAGCTTACAACATGGTCGTTTGAGTTATTCCAGTGGAGATTGAAGTCGCCCAGGAAAATCTGTGGTACTTGTGAGTTGTCGTTGGATGTAATGACTTCCATTAGCTCATCGATGAACGTCAGATTGTCACCAGGGGGGTGGTAAATTATGTGAAGTTTGCTGGCGATGCGCTTGTCATCGGAGATGTTGATACAGAGATATTCACATGAGGATAGAGAGATGGGGTCTGCTTGATTGACTGTGATTGGATGGATGTCTGCCTATCCAACACAACGGTTGCTGAACTGGATTTTGACATGTGTGTGCGCCCCCTGTTGGTCCACGACCAGGAGTGTAACCGTGATACCCGTACAAGGGATGCCTTGATATTTGGCGTATGTGCTGGCAGTTGGGCATGTGAGATTGCACAATTCCTTGTGTGCAGTGACCACATCGAAGCGCTCCCCTATTGGGCTGTGTTGCGGATTGGTGAAACGGCGTGGACGGAGCACATCTGTCCAGACCAGCTAATGGATTGGCTCGCACCGGTGTCCGTTGAAGTCGACAACGACGTACTCTTGGAACTGATTGCCCATGAAGCTGCGCTCGCTTTCATGGACGGGTAGCTACGTTCCTGCAGCCACAATAGGATTGTGACCCATAGCACAGGTCCCAAAACCCTTCTGTAGCTTGGATAAATGGACACATATCCCACCATTACAGTGGACATGGCTGCATTCGCCGGGACTCAGAATGCATGTGCGTGCAACACTGCGGGTTGACCCACACCTGTGCAAGGTGAGTGGACAGCGGTGCCTGCCAACGTTCCTCAACCTGACACACCGCTGGTGGGAGAGTACACACATGGCAATGTAGCACTACATGTGACTTTGTTGGACTCCTTCACCTGCTCACTGTCAGCAGAGCAGACAGTCAGCGCAGCCCGGTGGTACGGGACTATGCAGATCCCGTAGGCTGTGAGTGGTGTCCCCTCACACGGTGCAATGAGCATTCGACAAACACCACATGACTCGTCCAGCAATGCAAGGTGGGCTGAGCCCGTTGGCATCCGTAATGACTGGTGTTCATTTGTGCCTACCCATGTCTTTCACCCCTACATGTTCCTTTGCTGCGTGTTAGTGTATGATGCATTGGTCTGCATGTCGTGGCCCTTGTCTTGCCCGTACTGACACGCACATGCCAATGATGTGTACGCAACTTCACATGGTTCAACTATGATGAGTGTTGATTAGCATGCCAAGTCGTGTGCCTCAATGAGCATTGTCCGTACACAGGGAGGGACTGACTGACGCATTTCACTTAGGGGTGAGTTCCATTGTCTGCTCCACCTCTGTGAGCCAGACATTGTGGTTGGGAGAGGTGCTGGTAGACCTGTGCGCTTACGTGTCTTCAGCAATGTGAGTATGGTGTCACACTTCTTGCCATGTGGATCACTGTGTCCCATCAAACCAGGCTGTGTCCACACAGTTGAGTGTGTGTAGGTATGCGAAGGGATGTTCTGTTGACACATGTGATGTGGGACACCACTTTAGGCCTCCTACGGACTTTGACATTTGTGAAAACACAGCCCTATTCAATACATGGATGTGGGGCTACGTTGGGGGGTTGCGAGATTGATGTTCATGATCAATGAGGCCACAGCTTGTTCAAACCTTCACAGTCATCGAATTGGCCATGTGTGTCACGGTCAAACATGCGCATTGATCTAATTTCCCAGGGTGTACCTTTTTGTGCAATCAATGTCCCTACAGTCATACATACTGTCATACTTGATTGAACATAGACATGACACATCTGTGTGATTTGGAATGTTTTATCCACATTCTGTGGTGTCGGAGCTGGAGCAGTACGTGGCCATGCACACCCCACATTACATGGTTGCCCAGTGGAGGGCCAAACTGAGGCCTTTGGGGAATGACTAGTTAATCGGTAGAGGACGGGTTGAGTCCGCAGCCTGTTTTCTGTGTCATTGGTGACCAGAGCAGATATGGCAGCCCATGTGGGGGTCCAGGTGAATGTCGCAGAGTCTTGCGGGGGACAGTGGAAGGTGTTGTTCCCGGGCATGATGCAGAGGGCTGAACCAAGCAGGTACAGGCCATATGGCGGGGATGTGTGCTACGACCTCCTTTCTCACACAGTCATTGTCATCCACATCTTAGTCGTCTTATATGTCTTATATGTCTTCTGTGTCAGGTGTGTGTGGTGGTGTTCTGGCTGCATCACTGTGTGCCACTGACACATCAGGGGGCGGTGGTGGTGTGGCTGCATCACTGTGTGCCACTGACACATCAGAGGGCGGTGGTGGTGTGGCTGCATCACTGTGTGCCACTGACACATCAAGGGGCAGTGGTGGTGTGGCTGCATCACTGTATGCCACTGACACATCTGGTGGTGGAGGTGTGTGTCGGAGTTCCTGCAGCAGTCATCTGGGACAGGCTCTGTGGCAGCAATGGCAAGATGAGGTCCTGCAGGGCATGGAAGATCACAGCTACATCTCGCTGGTGTACAGCCGTGGCAGCCATTCTTCCGGCCTGCATCCGCTCCATGTTCTCCATTGTCCTCTGCATCTGTGCCACCTCTGTGCTGGACTCGCTGGAGCCTGTCTGACTGGACAGTTCTTGTATCCGAGTAATGGCTCCAGCGAGGTCAGCCAAGGATTGTTGTAGTGCATGGAACAGACTGTGGGTGTCCGTTATGGACTGTAAGTGGTCCCTGATGGGACTCACACACCCACGTATGGCATCAAGTTTGGCTGCCATGAGGTTGAAACCCTCAAGCACCTGTTCAGCCAGCCCCTCTGGCATTCTAACACATGGCGTTGGAATGCCATGCGTCTTTCCATGAGGTGCTGGAAGTTAGCCGTGGAGGTGGGTGCTTCCTGCTGTGTGGGCTGTGCAGGGGGTGGGGTCACCTCGATGCAGCTGGGCTGCCCTGCTCCGGGAGGTGGGGTGTGGAGGCTGTCCACGATGCGTTGGAGGGTGTCGGAGCAGATGGCCAGGGGGTCCTCCTCCTCATCACTGAAGAGATTTCTGATCTGCCCTGCAGGTGGTGTAGATTGTCCCTCTGCAATGTCAAGGGGAGATGCAGGTTAACAGTGTGTTCCATGTATGTTGACACATTGAACATGTTTACATACAGACTGCATGACAATGTACGTTGTGACAGTTTGTGCTGAGCTGGCTATTTGATGGGAGACAGTGGACATTACGACGACCTGGCGGAGGTGAGGTTGTACTCATACATTATCATCTCAGTTTCCTGCTATGCCAGATGTGATTGGCAAGTTTCTACGCACAAGCGGCACCTGTTGTGTCCTCTGTTCTGTAGTGAAAGTGTTGCACTTTGTACCACATTGTCGTCAATGTTGATATGCTGTGGTTGCTATGTGTGTGTGCTGCATTGTGGGAGAGTCGCCCCTGCAGTTCTTATTTAGCGGCCCCTTATCCCTTTGAGGCGGGGTGCCTTTGACTTGTGTGCTTTTAAGGTGCTGAGATGTTGGCGATTTGGGTCATTTGTGCTCTTGGACGGTTGTTGTACTCTTGTGCATTGTTTGTCTGCGGATGTGTTGTTGAGTTCAGGGGTTGCATGTGCACATGGATGTGTCAGAGTGTGACCTGCTCCTTTGAGGATGTGCTCGACACTGGGCCACCTCAGTGTCGTGTCGTGCACCATGTCCTGTATTTTGACTGCAGCCATGCTATTGGTCTTGCAGTGTCACTGTGCATTGTCAGTGTGGCTCACAGAGGCGGTACTTTGCTGGATTCAGCCCATGTACATGGGTTGGTTGTGAGATTGGTGATAGGGAGGAGGGCCACTGTGTGCACATGGTGGGCGGGAGCCTACTTCGTGTTTGTATGTGTGCTGCAGTGTCCCAAGGGTATCAGGGACTTGTTCCACAGTCATTGTGGGTGGGCAGTGTGCTACGCATAATTGAGCATGTGTGCCATTGTGCCCATCTCCTCCTGTCCCCCCAGTCCCTGGTCGTTACTGACCCTGTTGCTGTTGGGTCAGGTCATGTCGAGCTGTGTCCGGTCCCCCAACTCCTGCCACCGTCTCCACACTGATGACTGTGGCCACCATTTCCTCCAGCTCATTCAGCTCCTCCTGTGGCGCAGGACTCCCACCTCCAGTCGCCGTTGCTGCCTTCCGGTTGGCAGCGAGTTTGTGCTTGGTTTGGCTATTCACATCATGCCAGCGCCTCTTGACCTCCTCCATTGACCTCCTCGACACTCCGACTGCATTCACGTTGTTCACGATCGACTGCCATATTTCTGTTTGTGTTGCCAATGACACAGTGGAGGTGAGGATCAGTTGTTGGTAGTGTTCTATCACCTCCGTGACGATAATCCTGTTTTCCTGCGGACTGAACCGCGTCTTCCCCTTCCCCTTGGCCTTCCCCGACACCGGGGTACCTTGCTGGTCGTCTGTGGGGCTTGTGGGGTTCGCGATGTCCTCTGCACTCGGTCCGGGTGCATCCATGGTGCTACGCAGTTTGATTTTTTGTTGTTTGTGTTTTTCGGTGCTTTTATAGTGCATTTTCCCGCATGACGGGTGTAACTTGCAGGGCTGTCGCTGGTTACCGCTGATTTTTGTATCGCGAATTGGGGCATCGCACCTTTTTTCGCGTTCGTGTTTCGCATTGTTTCGGCGGCGCGTTAATTTTAACGCGGTCATTTGGCGCGTTGTCGTGGGTCTATCGCATGGTGCCGCCGGGTTGTGAATGCTACGTTAACACGGTGTTATTTTCCCGCGATGGGCCACGATGTGCAAAGTTGCGTTAAGCTAATTTTGCGATGATTATCACACGTTCTTGTGAATATCCCCCATAGAAAGAGCAAAAATTAGGAGAAATAAAAGTTTTTCTCCTCGTTGCGCCAATCTAACATCTGCTTTTGCATGTCGTTAGTTTTTGGCGCTGCCTCAGATTTACACATCCATGTAAATCTGAGGCAGCGTCAAAAAGCAATGAGTGTTGTGGTGGAACGCCCACAGCAACACCCATTGCATGCCCCTTTCACACAGATGCCCGCGTGAAAGGGTACCATATTTACAAAGCAGCATTAAGCCATGCAAAGTGGCTTAACGCCGCTTGTAAATATGGTGCAGGGAATTGTGCCACCGGAACACCTAAAAATGTGATGTTGCGGTGGCGCAATCCCCTTGTAAATATGCCCCCTAGTTCTGTGCCCAGGAGTGTATCTTCTCTGGGGTAGGTGGCGATTGAGGTGTCACATCACCTAATAAATCCAGTCTTCGGTTTGTTGTGTCTGTGTCGGGTCTCAGGTAATGAATACTGGCGGCTTCAACGTGCATCCATCTGAACCTCTCATGTTTTCCTTTACTCAACGCCTTCCACACTGTGCAAGGCAGGGGAAAACAAATTAATACATAATAGATTTTTAAGCAAATAATGTTCAGAAACCATTGATATTTTAAAAGTGTGAATATCGCCCTTGCTGTGTTGAGAGAAGTTGGTTTTCACTTGTCTATATTTTTTTTGTTTCTTTCTTTTTTTATAATTATTTTTTAAAGTTCAAAGATGCAACATGCCAAAATATAATATGTAATTTAAAGATAGAGAGGAGGAGACAAAACGATGGGCTCCTGTTAGGCGGTTTTTATGTTTTATGGAAGTATGAAAGTGGTGGTGTGGAAAACTGAGGCAAAAATAGGATGTATCCCTCCTTTACACTCTTTTAAAATGATAAGCATGCGGTTTGCTCAGAGTTATCCGCCTGGCAGTTCATGCTTTCCAGCTGTCCCTCTAGCATGACAATCCTCTTCTATATAAGTGGCTGTGTGCAGTTTTCTAAACATAAAACAGTTTTGGGTAAACAGTTTCAAAGTTACTAAAAGAAAAGAGGTACCCTGGCTCATTTGCCCACTTTTTCATTGTCACGGACGGTCCCACGCTGTTTATCAGAAAGGTAGCGCCTAGACACCCCAGGGTATTAGTTGCGCTTTATAAATTCTCATTGCATTTCATTTCAACGGAGTGACAGAGGCTCAGCAGAAATGGACTTGTCATGTTTCAGTTGTTCATTGCTGTATTCGGGTGTTCAGCTTGTACTAGTAAGCAGAAACTAGTCTAGACTGTATTAACGTCCCCAGGTGATGGCCGGGGAGGAGACAAAGCAAGAAGGACTTTCGTCCTTTGCCATTTTTGGGAGAATTAATTCTTCCTTCTTCGTCATGAATGTTTTTCATTGTTTGTGCACATTCCTGTTCCACCAGAGAGACTGCCTCATAGCAGCCATGTTCCTCAGTCCATGAGTGATGTGCTGCTCCAGTCCAGATTTTTCCTTTGAATTCTGGGACTCGTAGTCCGTTTTTATGATGGAATAAATAAGACTACATGTCCCAGAATTCAAAGGAAAAACCTGGACTGGAGCAGCACATCACACATAGACCTGGAAAACTTTGCTGTGGTATTGTGTTTTGAATGTTACAATGCATCCTAGCGAGGCCCTTACCCTACACCCTACAGGGTTGGATTGGTAACGTGGGCACTCGGGCAATGCCCGAGGGGCCGGTGTCCAGTTACAGATGTGGGCTGCTTTTTTAGCAGTCTGGGGGGCCGATTTGGGCGGTTTCTGAGTTGTTCGATGCTGCCAGCGGCCCAGTGGGTGCCTGAGTGGCCTTTCTGGAGGCAGATGGGCGTTCATTACCTCCCTCTTATCAACGGCAGAGGTGTCACTCCCTTTCTCTCGCTGGGCCGGCCCATTCATACATGCATATTGAGCGGGGGCAGGGGGCCTGAGCAGAAGTGGCCTCACTTGTTTTCAGGTGTGTTTCACCAGTGTAAACTAATCCGTGCATTCCCCCCCCCCCCTTTTTTTAATAAAATTTCGCCGAAGCAGTGTTTTGCGGAAACACAATATGCAAATGTTGGCCACTTTTATTAGCGTGTCCGGGGCCGATTTTTAATCCCAATCCAACCCTGCCTACACATATGTAATGTACAATACTGCTGTGCAGGGTTCTTTCATAATGGTAAGAGGTGGTTCTCAAGTCCCCATTGTGAACACAGAGTAAACTAAAAACTGAAACAGGTCTGCAACCCACCTGAGATACAAAGAGAACAAGCATTTACAATGCAATAGGTCTCGCAATGACATTGTTTTGAGCTATTGGCATTGAAAATGTTATTGGTTTTTTTTTCCCTACGTGAAGCATTAATCAAATGGTGTAATTGAAAATGGCAATAGCTCACTTTGTTGTAATTGCAAAATGTATTGCATTGCATTTGTACTATAGTACATTCTCTCTCGAAACTCCATATTCTTTTACAACACATCAGCAAATATACCAATATACCTATAGCCGGGGTATCACTTACAGCTGGAGGCAGAATTGTCATGTCTTATTAGGTGTAGGCTGTGTAACCCGAGGGATAGCTCTGCTGTGGGAGCCTGTGCCACTGGATGAAATGAGGAGCAGTAACCCGAGGGATAGCTCTGCTGTGTGAGACTGCAAGACTAGAGGAAGAGGCTGTGTAACCCGAGGGATAGCTCTGCTGTGGGAGCCTGTAAGGAAGAGGCCGTGTAACCTAAGGGATAGCTCTGCTGTGGGAGCCTGTAAGGAAGAGGCTGTGTAACCAGGTGGCAGGTACCGCAGGCCCTCAGGAACAGGCTTGAACCTTCACCTCAGCACATCCACCTCCCTGCGGGTATCTGGGGGCAAAACTGACCATTTTAGTATCGATGTCTAGGGATCGGCTGGTTCTGGGTCATATATTAACCTCGGTACACAGGGCTGAAGTCCGTCTGGTGGAGCCTCCCCCACCCAGCCCAGGCCCTGGACTGGACTGTGAGTGACTAACGCTGCACAGGTCTCCGCAGGCCACAGTATCACACAGTGAGTCATCGAGGTGCCCCACTCCAGAGACTGATCCTGTCCGCTGCAGCAGTTCGAGGGATCACTTCGGCAACCCCTGTCCTGCAGTAAAGTGAGCTCTGCCCCGATCTGTGCCCCCCCCCCACACACACACACACCCTGCCATTAACCCCCACCCGATCCCCGCAGGAGTCTGGAGTCAGCGCTGATAACAAGTTCCTACCCGAGCAGGGGGAGGAGTGGGAGGTAGAAGGAAGAGGTGGGGGCCGGGGGAGGGCGGTAATGAGATTCCTGGGGGAATCTGGAAGCAAGACTGCTCTCTCTGTTTCTGATGAGTCCCTTTCAACAGCAGCCAACTTCAATGAGATTCTAGAAATGCCTGTGGTCGCTCCTCACTATTCCACATCGACACTCGTCTTCCCACATGATGGATCTGCATGGACGCAGTTTCTGAGAGGGCGGATGCTTTGAATAGTCTGTTCACAAATTAGCTCCATTGCAGTTAATGGGTTTCGAGACTTATGTGCACAGAAGAGCTCGGGAGGTGTACCTTGGACACCTTCCATGTTTTGAGTTTTAGAAGTTCTGTAGAGGCCTATTCTTACGTTTTTCTTATGAGTTTTATGAGTATGATAATAATGCATGAAACTGTGATATGAACTACATTCTGCCATAAATATCAAATTGTATTTTCATATAAACATGCGTTATGCATATGCTTCAACCTCTATTCCAATATTACTCCATGTAACAGATTGCATTCTAAGGTATGACTGCAAGGACATTTTAATGACAAACGTTTTGGAACATGGAGTATTTTTGTGGTCATGGTTGCAGGGTACAAAAATGCTATGTTCTGCTCGCTTCCCCGGTGTAACGTAATTTGACCAGTTATAAATGGTTTCTACTGAATCCACTGAATAGCACGTGGTGTTTTGGATATACAATGACCCGCTCTGAAGAAATGTCCAGTAGGCTCCAGCTGCATCTTGGAATAGACTGCTAGTTCCCATTGTTTTTCTTGGTATTTATTTTAGAACTTCACATTTTTGGTGGGTACTTGAAATCTAATTGCCAAACTCCACATGCCACAAGGGGATCCAGCAGAACTCATTAGCAACTGGTCAAATGTAATTTCAGTCCACCTACCCTGTGAAACATGCAAGCAGTAAATTGTAGACAGAAAGAAGCATTTCCCTTGGACAGCCACAGACCAGAAGACTCTCGTTCACCTCACTCTCCCTTGCCCATAGCCTAAAACCACTGAAGCCTGAATGCAGTGTAAGCATTTTTACCATCCCAGATACTGCATTTTAAAGCCTTCCTCTTCTCCTTTGATTGTTATAGGTTTAGCCACGGCTTTAAGTGGGATCACAAAACTGGGGAGGGAGGGGCTTTCTCAAAGAGGCGTGGCCTATGTAATTAGGGCGTGGCTTTAAAAAGTACACTAAAAACCTGTGCTTAGCATCGTGTGCCGCCCGAGAGGTATTTGCTACTTCTGTCATTGCATCCAGATATATAATACAACAAGTAACATTACACCTACAACAAGCCAGTACTATTGGCTTTGTCAATGGTTGTTAGTTGCATAACATAAATAAGCAACAATCATGGCTTCATTGCATAGCATATTGAAAATGCATCAGTTCTGAAATGATGAGACTGTGCAAGAACTAAACGAGTCTCTTTGAAGTTACATCAAAGGCTTTAAGCAGGGATACTGCTGCAGAGTTGAGCTTTTTTTTCATCCTGAGGGTGAGAGAAAAATGGAGAGCCCAATAGGGACCCGTTACAGAACCTGCTCTTTAGAATTGCCGGTGCTGAGCACCAGCAGGACCCAGCCCACTTAAAGCCCTGGGTTTAGCACAAACAAAAAGAGGGTCCCTGATGCTTGCAAATGCACACATCAACTTAATTCAGTACCGCTTAGGTATCCGTTACTATTAGTAAGGGCAAACTGTGGCCCATTGCGAATGGTACCCCAGTAGACTGACTCTAACAACCACCCATAAAAATAGATGCAACGAATGCAGAAGTAAACAGGGGTGCAGCTATATTGGAGCCACATTTGCAATGTCACTGTGGCCCAAGGGTGTCAGGGGCCCTCAGTACACCAATCATGAAGGAATCTCACTACCTAATGATGGGGATCCGAGAGTCATTTTCTTTGCCTGCCTGGTACCCTCGGCACGCCACTGCAAGTAAGGGAAATATAATGATGTGCCAATGACTGGCACAGATCCAAGAAATTGAGTAGGAAAAGTGAAAAAAATATATAAACATGTATCCAAACAAGAAATAATGCTTTCGAAAAGAAACTCCTTCTCTAACAAGACTACGTTTTGGCGCATTGCATTTAGCTCAAGTCTTTTTGCGCGCGCCCTCAGCGCTCCCAGGCAGGCAGGGGTTGCACGTGTCACACACGTCAAGAAGCCGGAGTCCGAGTTTGAATGAATGCCGCTGCTGGGCTGCCGAGGCTGCAGTCATGCGGCGGATGCCGAGCTAACACGTGTTGGCCAAGCCAAATCAAAACAGACCTCGGGGGACATAATGGAATATCAGTGTTGACTGACGCCAAAACAAACTTTGTCAGATCAATCTTTAGAGAACGGTTTGCCAGCTTTTGACATATGCAAAATACATTAAACCATAAGTAAATATAAATAGAAAATACAGATGGGTTAAACAGCATTCATTTCACAATGAAGCGGTATTCCAAAACGGATAGCATTACATGTTATATGCATACAATAAAAGTTTTTCTCCAGTGCGGCTGCAAATGCACGAATGGCGTCTACTTGTAACAAGCGCTCGCCATCTGTTTTCACTCAGCCGCTTGTTTATATTTGCATCGCGCTTTCACTTTCACTTTAAGTGAATGCACGATGCAAATATAAACAAGCGGCTTAGTGAAAACAGATGGCCCCCTACTAAAGATAAGAAATTGCTTTGCGACAGCTGCAAAGCAGACGAGCCAGTCCGGATAGGCCGGCCGAAAAGGCGAAAGGGCGGCAACTAAAATACCCCATTTCCAATGGCAGGCCACCGTTTAGCATAAACGGTGACGCAAGCCAATGAAAATGAGGGGCGGGGCTTCGAGTCCCCATCTGAAAACCCCTTATCCACAATATCTCTCGCCGAGCGAGCACCGCATGCGCTGCAACGCTAGGCGAGACCTGAAAATGGGTGCAACTTTCATTATATGAGGTGTGCACATGTTAGCTTGTTTTGTACCCAATGTGCTCATCAGAAAACAACTGCTCATGTGTACACATCTTTTACCGCACGTTAGTGTACTTTTGGATTTAGAAGTGATGATGAAAACGAAGTAGTATTCTTGAGCTTCTATGAAAGACTAAATCATCATTTGCTGGTGAAAATCAGTTTCAGTAAGATCTGGTGAATATTTAAACGTATTTTACTTTAGAAAATACTGCCTTAGCATTTTGCAAATGTTTTGGACATCTCTGAAATCAGTGCGTGTTAGAATGTCAAAACAGCAGGATAGTACGGCCACAGTATGTGCCGGGTTACACCGCCTAATTTGCATTTCCTTGCTGTATAATTTGGTCACTCCTACCATATAATTTGGAGATACTTTACTGCATGATTCCTGGAGCCCTGCTTATACTTGCAAATTTGTATATGGTTTTCATATTTTTTTCTTCTGAGAAAGTCATACTGCTGAATATTATAAGTAAGGGGTGGGTGAAATAGCTGAAAAGGGAAATTGGATAAATCCAGTCTTTTTTTTGTACTCCCACAGAAAGGAATTAGATTTGTTAAATTGCCTAATTCGCTCTGTAAATGTCGTACAAAAAAGGGTGGAGTTTGTGCCCAAACACAGAGTGGAGTTTGTGCCCAAAACCAAACATGTGTTTAAGCTTCCTATGCCTCCCGCACAACAAAATATGGCCCGCAGAGCAGTGGGCTAACCACAGCCAATGTGATTAGCAGACAGCTGACAATCATAATGCTCCTAACTCAGAGACCTTTTCTGACTGGTTAAAATAATGACGTTTCACGTTGCAGTCTGTTTGGCCCATTTCTCCACTAATCGGAGTAGGTCCCTGTGTTACTCCTTTCTAATAGGCTGCTGGCAGTCAGTCAGAATAGCCCTAGGACAAATTGTATGTGACTCACGTGTGGGTTCGAAAGTTTACAGTGGTCCATGGACTCGACTGTGTTTTCTCTCAGTTCATAGTAGGAAGAAGTGGATTCCCCAAAAAAGCAGATTTACAACCGGATTTGCTTCGGCTTAATGTAAACTGAAGAAAAGAAAATTGCCTAACTCTAGATGGATGGCACATTTTCCATTGTTAGAGTGGAGAAGGTGCAATTTGTTGCATGTAAATTGTCCACAATCCCCTGCACCCTACCTAGTGGTTGGCTAAGAGAACCTACAATCCTGAAGTTGGGGATCTTCGTGATGGCCAAAAAAAGGCTTCGCCAAGGGATTACTTCATTTTGCTGACCATATTCCCTGCAACAGAATGTAAACTCAATATGCACAGAATATCAGACTGCAGGGGGTAGTGTTTTCCCGCTGCCACTCTGGGCTATCTAAGCCCTGAGTGGAAGCAGACAAACTCAAAATTCACCACTAGATAGGCTCTTCATATCTCCTTTTTCAGCTGTCAGAAGGCTTGTCTGGGACAGAAGAGGTGTGTGGGACAGCTGATGGTAATAGTAAGCAACTGTTCATTTTTGCCTTCACATTTAAAAAAAAACAAAACTTGAGATTAGAGAGTTGCTGAATATTTAAAAAATTGCAAAATTGTGAGGTCCAGGATTTTGTAAATTTCCATAGCTCTAGTCCTACGTCTCAATTTTTTTTAAAAACATGTATTTATTACCATATTTAGAGGTAGTTATTAAGACCTTGGAATGTGCAGACATGGGTTCTAATCTATCTTTCTTCGTGTAACCAAATTCTGTGAAATTGAAGGTAAATCCCTTTATCTCACAATACCTCATATCGTATATGTGTTTAATGTAAGAAATGTATGTAATGTAAAAAATGTGCATTGTGCTGCCTAGCACTGTTGGAATGCAATGTTACTAGCTACTCATCATATTTTGCTTTGGAAATATGATTTCAACTGGAGCCAACATGCACAATACTGTTCTAGGCACAGTCTCTGAACTTTGCGTGCTCTTGCCCACAGATATATATTCATTGTGAAGTGCCTTACTGTTCTTTGGAGATAGGCCCAAACTGTATCAAATATATAATAGGAATGCAAAATAACCTTGAGGACGGAGAGACACTTGTGCAGTTGGAGCATTAACCCACCAAGCTAATTTACTGTGACCTCCAGGTCAGGCACTGCAGCACTCAACCCCCTGAGCTATTTCACTGGACTAGAGCTTTGGCATATGTTCAAGTCTGTGGTTATTATTGTGATAGCGACCTATTTAGTAATAGTTTTTCTCACGTGTTTGCCATATACAATGCATAGAAACCTCAATGCTCAGTAATTTAGTGGCATAAACTAATGTTTTCTTTTCAAAATACCAAAACATCACTAGCAACCCTAATAGAAAGAAAAAAAAGCACATTAATTTTTTATTTAAAAGTATTTTTATAATACAAAATTAGCCACAGAGTAGCAAACTCAGTACAAATAACTCATTCTGAGCTGCGTGAAAAATGTGTAACTGCTGCGCCCATTTCAGCATGAACACAAACACCGCTCACCCCTGTGCTTTGTTCGGGAAGTTGCCACCAGTCCTACCTTGTGGTATTTGCCTGGGCATGCACAAGGGGTGACAATGTGCTGAATAAAAGGTGCATATCTTTTATAAAAGCTATTCCCCAATATCATTGATAATTGATGATTGGGTGCAAAAACACACCTGATAACTGATGTTTTTGCACTATATTTTTTGCATCTGTTATTAACGCCCAGCTCAGAATGGGCCTTTAGCTTGGGCTGTAGAACAGTGCAACTGATCATGAATGTAATATTATAGTTACTGGGAGAACAGATAAGTCAGTAGGTAGTGAGAAATAATGGAAACAATGGAGCGAAGCATGCAGGGTAAAAGGTGAGTAGTGCAACTCTGACATCAAGCAGAAAGAGTTTAGAATTGGCGAGTTTTCAAACTTCTAGTGACTGTCCAGGGAGATTCTGGAGAAGAGTTCCAATTCCTAGAAGCAAGGCAAGAGTAGGCCTGACTAAGACCATATGTCTGCCCATCACATGAAATGTGAAATGAAAGATTTATAAAGCACACTAAACCCGAAGATCTCAATCCAACCATAGGCAGAGCGGCGGATAATGAAAGAGTCTATAAGGAAAAGAGCCAAGTTTTCAGATGTTTTTTAAATGCGGTAAAGGAATCTGCTTCACAGATGTGAGCTGGCAATGTGATCCAAAGCGAAACAGTCAGAACACCGTGGTCTGAACCACGCGTGTTCCGACTACGCAAGCTCTACTACGCTAGCCTTAACCATGCATATACTGTAACCACGCACATGCGTGGTTAAGGCAGTGCGCGGTCTTGCTGCTAGAAGACTGAAGGAGGAAGACGCTCCGGTGAGGTAAGTGGGGCTGGGGTTTTTTAGGGATGGGAGGGGGTTGGAGTAGGTTTTAGGACAGTGGAAGGGATTGGGTAGTTTAAGGGACAGCGCGGGAGGGAACGGGGGTTGGGGTAGTGTAAGTTAGGGTACAGGGTTTTAGGCCTTAGGGCAGTGAGAGGGGAATGGGTAGTTGGGTTAGCTTTTACGGCGGGGGTCGGGGTAGGTTTTAGGGCAGTGGAAGTGGTGGGGTAGTTTAAGGGACAGCTCGGGGGCATGATTGTGTAGAGTTTTAGGCCTTAGGGCAGTGGGAGGGGAATGGGTAGTTGGTGTAGTTTGTATGGCTGGTAGGGGGTCGGGTAGGTTTTAGGGCAGTGGAAGGGGTTGGGGTAGTTTAAGGTATGGGGCAAGGGGAGTGGGGAGTTCGGGTTAGTGTAAGTTAGGGTGCAAGGTTTTAGGCCTTAGGGCAGTGGGAGGGGAATGGGTAGTTGGGTTACTTTTTAGGGTGGGGGGTCGGGGTAGGTTTTAGGGCAGTGGAAGGGGTTGGACAAGTTAAGGGACAGAGTGGGGGTAGTGTAGTGTAGGGTTTTAGGTCTTAGGGCAGTGGGAGGGGAATAGGTAGTTGGGGTAGTTTTTAGGGCTGGAGGGTCCGGGTAAGTTTTAGGGCAGTGGAAGGGGTTGGGGTAGTTTAAGGGACAGTGCAGGGGGGCAGGGGGTTCTGGGTAGTGTAAGTTAGGGTGCAGGGTTTTAGGTCTTAAGGCAGTGGGAGGGGAATGGGTAGTTGGGTTAGTTTTTAGGGCGGGGTCAGGTAGGTTTTTGGGCACTGGAAGGGATTGGGGTAGTTTAAGGGATGGCGCGGGGACGGGGTAGTGTAGGGTTTTAGGCCTTAGAGCAGTGGGAAGGGAATGGGTAGTTGGGGTAGTTTTTAGGGCTGGGGATAGGTTTTAGGGCAGTGGAAGGGGTTGGGGTAGTTTAAGGGACAGCGCAGGGGGAACCAGGGGTTCGGGTAGTGTAAGTTAGGGTGCAGGGCTTTAGTCCTTAGGGCAGTGGGAGGGGAATGGGTAGTTGGGTTCATTTTTAGGGCAGGGGGTGGGGTAGGTTTTAGGGCAGTGGAAGGGGTTGGGGTAGTTTAAGGGACGGTGTGGGGGCGGGTAGTGTAGGGTTTTAGGCCTTAGGGCAGTGGGAGGGAATGGGTAGTAGGGGTAGTTTTTAGTGTTGGGGGTTGGGGTAGGTTTTAGGGCAGTGGAAGGGGTTGGGTTAGTTTAAGGGACAGCGCGGGGGCAAGGGTGGGGTGGGGTTAGGGGGGTGGCAGGGTAGCAGCGACCTTAGGCACGCATACCCCTTTACCATTCATGCCTGTGCAACGAAATTTTGTGGTAAAGGCATGCGTGGTAAAGGAATGCGTGGTTTAGACACATTCCTGGTTGAAAACCATTTGCGCTTCTATCATACAACCTGTTCCAAAGCTTGACAGCGACTACCGAAATGGAACGCCCTCCCCATCTAGCTTTCCGATATCTAGGGATCCTCACCTTCTTAAAACAAGAAGATCTAAGAGGTCTCCAAGGAGTGTACCACTGAAAAAGCAAATTCAGTTGGCTAGGGCCTTTCTGGTGCAGGGCTAAAAAGACCATGTAAAAAGCCTTGAAAGTAATTTACTTCCTAATTGTCAGCCATGTGAAATGTCAAGATAAAGTGTGATTTTCATCTGATGGGTGTATTGTTTACAGAATTTACTTGCAGTATGTTTAATCAATCAATCAGTAGATTTGTAGAGCGCTTCTTGTCACCCGTGAAGGCATCCAGGCGCAGTATGTTGAAATGCTAATGCTGACTGCTGCTTTTCTTATTTGCCTCTAGAGATTCAGGAAGAAAGATGAGAAGCGGATGAATAGAGGAAAGCTGTCAGGGATTATCAGTGAGGACAAGTGGGAAAGTAATATGGTAAGGGATGAAGAAAAGTAAGACATACTGAGCTCCTTGGTGAGTGGATGGCCAAGGAGTTATGTGAAGAAGAGAATCCTGGACTGTTACAAAAAGGCCTGGCCAGAGTTTATGATAAGTAAAAGATTATGATACAGGTCCGATAAATTGCTTGTCATGATGTGTATAAGCAGAAGATCAATGGAATGTTCAAATGAAGGACGTGGTGGGATGTCATCAATGAAGAGAAAGGGGAGATGTGACTTCTGGTGGCCGGGCATGGATCAGATTGAAGAATTTTTCATAAGCTAAATGCCTTCTACCATGAGAGACAAATCACGTAAACTGCAGGAATCTCCAATTGTCCCAATTGCACAGCCAGCGAAGCCATGGCAATAACAGGGTATAGATATATGCGTGCCATTTGTGGGTAAAAGTGTGCTTTGAAACTACATATCATGATGGTAGATGATTACTCAAGTTGGCCAGGCTTGTAATGCGTTAACCACATTACCCCAGAGGATGGTAAATAATTTATCAATGAAGATTTTTGAGGTGACGGTCCTTCTGAATGTACAGTTTATGACAATAGGCCAGAGTTTGTTTCGGAGTCCATGAATCAGTTCTGACAAACTCAAGGTATAAACCATGACAGAACTCATTTGTACCACACTAAGGAGAATGGTTTGGTAGAATGTTTCAATTGTGGGTTGGTGTGTGTGTTCAACTGATAACACAGATTTACTTGGATCGAAACGATGAAATTAGAAAACTTCTGTTGAACTATAAGAACATTCCACATTGGACAACTGAGGAATCCCTTTCCGTGTGCTGAGAGGTAGAGTTCCATGCTCCAGAGTGGGCCCTGCATGGATGGGCAGCTGTAAAGAGAGAAATTGCTCCAGGCAGGCAGTGAATGAGGGAGTTCTGGCAAGATAGTGACCGTCGCTATGTGAGCACTGTATGTGTGTAAAAACAAAGTTTAAAGATGGTGATTTGGTGCGCTTCCATTAAGGAGTGAGAGCAAGGGAGCATGAGTCCAACTTTTCTTCACCTAAGAAACTGATGAAGGACCTTAAAAATACGGTCACCTTAGAAGGTGGATAAAAATTGGTAGCACATTGTAATCCACAAGAAACAGAGAATCAGGGTATTAGGAAAGGTCTGAGTATGACTTGAAGCAATACAGGCGGTAGCTTGTTTGAGAAGATGTGTTATTGTTGGAAAACGAAGCAGTGTCTGTGAGGCCTGCACGAATAACATGACTACATTTGTCCTTCACTGGGAACCAAACACCCCATTGTAGCGCTTGACTCTCAGAGGGTAGCGTTGCAGAGCAGTCTAAGGCTTACTCAAGGGAGGTGGTGTGGGCTAGTAATCGCCATTTACCAGTACACAGAAATAACATTCAATAATTGATTGTCCAGTCTGTACTTTGCTTTAAAAAAGGAAGAGTGCATTTATTAAACACACACACTACTCAATACTATGCAACAATTTACAAATATACATAAGCTGTTGGACTTACTTCGTGACATTGCATAACATTTCCACCCCTCCCGCAGAGGGGGTGGGGTCTAGTACCACCACTCCCATGTATGCACATCATCTTGCCCCCTAATGCAGTGGGTTTAACATAACCTGGAGTGAGGGCCTTGCCCACTGGCTCCATCCCAGTGGCGACCCACCCCATTATCTCAACAAGCATTTAAAATTGGCACACCTGCCCTGGTGACACATAACCCTGACTGAGCATCTCAAACTGACCATACAGTATACACCTCTACATCTTAGTGGCTAACAGTCTGGGATCTTCTTCACCTAACACAGCAGCAAGAATACATGTTTAAGCATCACTTAAAATGACAGTACTTATCATAGCTGATAACCATTATAATGCATTGCTATGAAAGCCCCATCAAGGCATCACAGTTGTAATCACAGGATTAAGCATATACAGCCAGACACCCTAGCAGGAATGTCCAGCCACATAACCCCACTTTGCTCATGACTTCCCATTACACATGGGGCTTTCAACCCCTCAAAAGAAATAACATTAGATAAATGCACCTCTCGTGCAATTGCATCTCTCTACCTCCAGGGGATGCCCTTCTCCAGACATCCCCAGTTCAGCCCTTCACCTCTTAGTGCCGTCTCAAACACCCCCCAGCTGAAGAACAAAAGTTCCAGCCACATGATGCTGTTAGCGCATGGCTGAGCCCTTGAGGGATTATTTCTTGCAAGTCCCTCAGAGACTTAGGGGGGGACTTTCCTCACGTCGTGCTGGGGGAGTCTGCGTGCTCCTGCAGCTCCCCCTGCACCTTTGCAGGCTTTTGGTGGTGACCCCATCCTCCTGGGGCCACCACCTGCCACTAACAAGCCGGTTTTCTCTGCATGCCTTCACGAGCACTGCAGGACATTATGGGGCGCTTTCTTCTTTTGCCTGCATAACATAGCAGCGGCTCCCCCGCTGCTCGGGAAGAGGGCCGCGCATCTAGCGTTGGCAGCCTCACCCCGCTTCTTCATCCCGTTGGGGGCCCGGTCCCACCCATTCCCCTTCTATCCACAGGTGAGGGTCCTTGCAGCTCGGGGAGCCCACCGATGGCTGCTGCTGCCGGCTCCCCGCCCGGCCCGCACCCTGGTGTGCGGCAGTGGGAGCCGGAGTGTCCATTTTGGTCTGCCCGCTCCGGTGGGCAGACACGGAGGCTGATCCTTCCTTGGGGGAGTGCGACGGCACTCCCCCCGCCTTCCCGCTGCTGTCGGGGAGTGCAGCGGCACTCCCCCCTCCTCCGTCCACACACCGGAGCCCGGAGTTGGGGTCCCGGGCCTCCAGGGAAATCTTCACGGAGAGCGCAACGGCGCTCCCCGACTTCCTCCTGTTCTTCGGGGCCCGGAATTTGGGTTCCGGGCCCCCAGGCCTTCTTCGGCGGGGAGCGCGACGGCACTCCCTGGCTTGTCTTCCTGGCTTCGAGGCCCGGAATTGGGGGTCCCGGGCCCCAGGACATTCTTCACAGGAGCGCGACGGTGCTCCCCGGCTTGTCTTCCTCAGCGAGGGGGGCGTGCGATGGCACGCCCCCCTCCTCCTCACCACTGTCACCGGGGCCCAGAGTTGGGGGTCCCGGGCCCCAGAGGTCTCCTCGCAGGGGGCGACGGCGCTCCCCTTTTTCCTGTGTCATCAGGGGCCAGGGTGGGCTGCTGGCACCCCTTTTGGACCTCTTGACGGGGAGCGCCACGGCGCTCCCCGACTTTACTTCTTGTGGGGGCAGCCCCCGGGACCTGACCCACCCCGGGGGTACATTCAAGACCGGCGGCGGAGCCCCACGTGCTTCGTCGTTGGCCCCTTTGGAGGACAAAGGTCGCCTACCTTCTGGGGGGTGTAGCTTGGCCCCAAGGCGGCCGATTTTCACCATTTTGGCCTCCTCGTGCTCCTGATGGCCAGCCCTAGCCACCGGGAGCACTTTCCTTCGCGCTCCTGGTCTCCAAGAGGGTGCACTCAGCAGGGAGCTATCTTCACTTGCTCCCTGTGCCAGCCTTTCTCCTGGCTCTCTTGCTGGGCCTCTTTTCTTCTTGCGCAGAGGCCCAGGCTTCTGCTCACTGGTCCTGGACTCCCCTTTTGGCGCAAATCAGAGTCCTGGGACCGTCAGGGGGTTCCTCCTTCCAACTGCCCATGGTGCCAGGCTCCAGCACTAGTCTTCCTCAGCAGACCGCACCCCAGAGAGGGCTCCTCTTCCTGTGCAAGACGTTTTAAAGGATTTGGAGGAGGCTGGCAGGAAGGCTCTTCCGCCCTATCTGACAGCGACACATCACCTCTCTGCCCCTGCTCCCTCCTTCCTGCACAGGCCTCTTGGATAGTTCAAAATGGCGTCATCCAGGGGTCTCATGCCACATGGTCTCTGAAAAGCCCCTTTCCCCCCTTGCTGCCTTCATTGTCCAGAGCAGCTTGGTGCCTGGCACCAGGTGACAGCTGCTGATGGATGACCTGTAGCTTCACCCTTATCTCTCCCTCTTGGAGAGGAGACCTTCGCCCTTAGAATGCTTGCAGTGAAGGGCTAGGTCTCTGATGCTACAGCTTGGGGAGGAAGGTCATTAATTCAGCCTGGCAGGGTCACACCCAGCCAGGCTCTGGTTATGAGCTGAGTCAGAGGAATATGACATTTCTGGATGACCCATAAGCAGTACAGATATGGCTTTGGACTCAGCAAAATACTTCTTTTTACACAACTTCCAGTGTACTTTGGTGCGTGTCTGGAATTTGTAGGCCCTAGGAAAATGAAACTACCCCATGTGGTCCCCATCTTCATAGGAGAATAATGAAGTGCTCCTTCAGTGAAAACAGTAAAGCACACTGACTTTCCCTTACATGTGTCTTCCCATAGTATAAAGCCTATTTCATGTCACCACCCAACTCTGCATAATTCCTGCCACACCATTCTATCTGTACCTGCTCCTGGGCTGCGCACAACAGGAATCTCCCCAGCGCACCCCTACACGTTTGCACACGCATGTACAGACGTGTCTGCATGTAACCAGTCCAGTGCCCCTTACTCCGGCTGCAGCGCAGCAGCCTACTCTCACCAGGGGGACACCGGTAAAATCCACATGCTATCATGAGTTCACTGCGGGTGAGTCCCAACTTGTGAGGCTCTCCCACAGTAAAAGCTCAAAAATTAGGTGTTCAAAAAGCGCAAAATCCGGGCGGCTCAGATGGTCAGAACTACCTTCTAACAGTTATGTTTCAATTATTTCCAGAAGGTATGATTAGAACTAGAATAAAGATCTTGAATGTAAGTTGCATATATGCGGTAAGAACATGCTGTTGGTTAGGGGAGATGTGCAGTCATATCCTGTGAGCTCAATAAATTGTTGCTCATAATACTTCTCTCGGCTTGAGTCTAATCTTTTCACAAACTACAACCCACACATTTCAACTATGCCCTTCAAAAGACACCCAGGAACAGAATGCAAGTCGAAGAGTTTTGCTGCCTTGTCAAGAGTATGAAGCACTATAGAGGTTCTACAATTCAGTACATTTAATAAAACAGTCCCCACAGTACTGTTCTCTCAGTACTGTTCTATGCTATTAAGCGTGCTGTGCTAGCAGAGGTGATTCGCCCCTGGTTTTGTGATGATCCAGTGATGTACATGCAACCGCCAGGGACAGAGACTGACGGGGCTTATTAGTAAACCAGTCAGCAAGCGGGGAATGGAGAGAATAGTAGAAAATGAAAAATGTAGTACAAACATGAAGAATAATCAGCATTTCCTCTCTATGCAAGTTCCTCACAGTACGAATCAACCTAATTCATGGACCAGGAGAGTGGTCCAGTGTCCCAGTTACATTGGGACTTTTTTATTGTGCATCTCCTCTCATTGAGTCCATCGTGACTGCGTCTTGCTTCCTTTTTTCCACACTTTTTATCCCCTCTCACTGAGCCCATTGTGGTCACTTCTTGCTTCCTCTATGCTGCATTGGGTCTCTGTTCTCGTGCATCTCCTCTTGTTGAGTCCATTGTGGTCACTCCTTGCTTCCTCTGTTTTATATTGGCTTGTTGTTATTGTGCATCTCTTCTTGTTGAGTCCATCAAGTTGCTTCCTGCTTCCTCAATGCTACATTGGTTCTCTGTTCTTGTGCATCTCCTCTTGTTGAGTCTATTGCGGTCACTACTAGCTTTGTCTATGTTATGTTGGGTTGTTGTTATCGTGCATACCTTCTTGTTGAACCCATCGAAGTCGCTTCTTCTTCCTCTATGTTATATTGCATTGTTGTTATCGTGTATCCCTTCTTGTTGAGTCCATCGAAGACGCTTCCTGCTTCCTCAATGCTATATTGGGTCTCTGTTCTCGTGCATCTCCTGTTGTTGAGTCCATTGTGGTCCCTACTAGCTTTGTCTGTTATATTGGATTGTTTTTATCGTGCATCCCTTCTTGTTAAGTCCATTGCGGTCAGTACTAGCTTTGTCTATGTTGCAAGAAGCTACTTTTCTCCACACACCTTGTATTCTAAAAGTTGTGTTATACTGTTGTCTCTCGTTCTCTCTGATTATCTTTCACCCATCAAGCCTATAGCCCATTTAAACATGTGAGTGTAAAATTAGTATAATTTCTTATGTGTGGTAGTTTTTCATTTTGATAGTTGAAAAGGACCCTAGATATTACCACCTAGAATATTGAGTCTCATTCGTGGAAAATGAGTAACTTGGTGACAATGTCCTTGGGCTGTGCTACCACTAGTGAACTCCTGCCTAGTAGGTTAGTCTATTATTTCTGAGATCAAAACTATAAGATTTCAAGTGGTAATACAAAATAATCACCCATGTGACCTATGTAACTCATAAGGGGCCGTTATGACACCACATTATGCAAATACCACACCCTGTGATATTAGTGCTTATGGGGTAGAATCACTAGACCAAATAATAGTAACTCTGATTAAGACCGTTAGGGCTCAATTACAAGTCTGGCGGTCCACGGACTGCCAGACTTATGCGGGCGCAGCGATGGCAGTCACCCCGCCGCCCTATTACGAGTCGGGCACGGGACCGCCACAGCCCTGCCGCACCAGCCAGGGAACCGCCATTCCCTGGTGATGTTGCGGCGGTCAGGAGGCATCCATATGCTTGGCTGGACCACAGCGGTCCCGCCAAGCATATTAGGAGTTTCCTCTCCACCAGGGTTTACATTGCGTTTCCTCCTCCATGTAAACCCTGACAGAGAGGAAACAAAGGGGGCTCTACAGGGCCCCCTGTGCCTCTGCGCCCTGTGGATGCACATCGGGGGCACAACATGTGCCCCCCTCTGTGCATGCACACCAGTTCCTGCACGGCATGGACTTTTTAGTGCATGCTGTGCAGGAACTGTTTGTGGTGTTCCCAATGCGGCGCCTGTTTTTAAAGGCAACACCAAAAAAAGCCCGCCTCACATGAGTTACACTCGTAATCTGGTGGGCGGCATCACCACGGGTTTGGTGGTGCAGCGGTGGGACGGATCTGGCACCGCACCACCAAACTCGTAATCGGACCCTTAGTGTTTTTTCAATTTGGAGAAGTGGGTGTCTCTCCAGAGAAACTTGTTCTCCAATTTCATGACTTTAAAACAAACCTACACAAGGAACTTTTTGATGACTGGTATAATGTAACGTCGCCTTAGGACAGTGGCGGAGTTCAGCAGAACATGCTGATACCGGCCAAGCTTCGAAGAAGCATCAGAGTTCAGCATACCCTTAATGGATGCTGGCTTCAGTGATTCCCATTGAAGTCAATATGCACTGATAACCAGATGAAGGGGTCAAGGTCTCTCTCAGCAAATCCAAGTCTAGCTTCAGGAATGTATCACTTGATTGCATGGATCTTCCATGGATATGGTCTAACTAAAACCTAACCATTGTTCAGTAGATCTATTTATGACAGAGCCCTGGAATAGTTCCACATAAAGTTCGACAGATCCACTTTCAGCATTAACCTCCATTTCACCAATGCCCTTCTCTTTACACTCTATTCATTCGCCTATGCAGTGAAATGCTGAGGCGCTGTGCCTCCCTCAGAGCACAGTTATGGAGCTTTACACAAAGCATTTCACAAAACAGAAAAGATCTTTCCTTCTGAAGGACTTGAAAAAGTTGAATTGTGCCATTGAACACTGGTTGAAATCTAGACCAGGAGCAAATGACTTGCATGCCACTATGCATGGAGGTTAAACAGAACATGAGGTGCGCATTGTAGATGCCATTCTGTTTAATTCAAAGATGGACGCATGCTATTTAAGAGGGGGAAGGATTTTGAGGCAGTGGGCTACTGTGGACATACAGCCACTATGTTCTCTCCAGCTTTTCCCCCACATTATGTTCCATCAGTATCTCGCTGCAGTGGGTTTGGGCTACATCACTTAAAAAGAAATTGGGAAAATGTAAAACATTTTATGCGCAGTGTCCTGTTTCTGCTTCTGTTGACATCAATGATTACGTTTATGGTCCCACACGCATGGCTGGATCTAGCAACGCACTATACCCTGACCAGAAAACACTGCTATTGGCCAAGTGTCGGTCCACCCACCAACAAATAAAACATAGGTGGAGGATCTGAGGTTACGTAGGACACTACTATGAAAGTAACATCCATCCAGCCTTGGGAGCCAACCCAACAGCTTCATCTTCAGAAGAGTGATGAACACTAATTTTGTAAGGAAACATTTGACTGAACTCTGGATAGCTCAGTCGAATGATATCGGCCCAACTAGACTCGGGCCACAGACAACATACCTTCCTTCTTCTAATCCCATAAACTAGCTTATTCCAAATTCTCCTAAAAGCAGCCCTGTCTCCTATCTTCACTCATCCATACAACAAGGGTGCGGCGCATGCAGTTTTTCCTTCACCGTGTGAATGTAACTGTGCACGAGAGCACTCTATAGACAAGAAGCCTTATAGAAAATCTCAGTATTAGATAAATATGTTACACACATTTTGGGAATCAATTTACACCATGTGTTCCTATATAAACAATGATCAATATGGGACTGTTTTCCTCAATTGAATTGTGCCCTTTTTGTGAGTTTTTTTTCTCAGCAAATGGCAATCCATAACAGCACTGTCTTTGCTCCCCTGGCCTCTGGAGTCATGAGGCCAGGGACAGAAAGTAAAGAGGGCAACATTGTTGGACTAGCCTATTGGGCAATCTGGCAGTGCCCTAAGGGCTGTTCTGAAAGGTCAGTATATAGGCCTGTTTATAGGCCTGTTTTATGGTCTTGTGGGCCGGTTTTTACTATTTTCCAGCTATTACCACAAACATTGCCTGCAGCAAGCACAAATGCATGCAGTCCCCCATTCCTTGCAGAACAACTACATAGTGTGTCTTTACAAGTTGAAAAAGGCCCTCATTTGCAAACGTGGCCCATTGTTTAGGTATCTGATTGCTAAAGAGGGACACTTATTTTGGTGGCCTATTTTCTGTCCCAGTCCGACCCAGGACAGGACCTCTTTTTATGACTGTGGACAGTTTTCATGCCTCGACCATCTTCTAGCTCACAACTTGCAAGAAGGTGAAGAGGAGCTAAGGGTGAAACAGGAGATCAACTCTTAGCTGTCATGAAAAATGTGCCTTTTACGACTGCAGGTGACTTATTTCTGTGCATTACAACAGGTGACTTATTTCTGTGCATTACAAGTGAATTATTTCTGTGCATTACAACAAGTGAATTATTTATGTGCATTACAAGTGATTATTTCTGTGCATTACAACAAGTGAATTATTTCTGTGCATTACAATGGGTGACTTATTTCTGTGCATTACAACAAGTGAATTATTTCTATGGATTACAAGTGAATTATTTATGTGCATTACAACAAGTGATTATTTCTGTGCATTACAAGTGAATTATTTCTCTGTATTACAACATGTGAATTATTTCTGTGCATTACACCAACAAACGATGTTGGGCAGATGCTTGCAAAATACTGGCACCGCTCAGGGCCACCTTCTATTCACTGTTCTGTTCGCCCACTGAATTTTTCATGTCATTCACTCATGGTCCTTGTCACTTAGGACCGCACTAAAAAAAAAATCCTTTGGTGAAAATACACGATAGTATTTCTTTAACAATAAACATTCTTGTGCGAAATTAACCTTGTTCCGCTCAAGTAGCTCGTTGAAAATGAGAACTCTATCCAGGCAAATACAAACACTGTTGGGACACGGTGTGCTTGGCGAGCGGTGATTGCGCTGGGCCGCAGCCAGGCGGCGCCGTCCGCAGTGACCTTTGCACACTGAATCGTGTCTACAACCGCGGGGAAGCAGAAGGCGACCACGGATCGTTGATCAAAGAGCTCGTTTGTCACCGCCTGGAGAGAAAGGGTATATTAAAACATGAGAGCTCGCGAGGGGGCGGTCATGGGTGGGCGGCCATGGCTTTGGCCCTGTGGCAGGTGTAACTCGAGTTCCGGGGAGGGAGGGTCCTTCCCGCAAGGGAGGCCTCACTCAGTGTGACAAACAGAAACACGAGGTATGACTCACTCGTCTATCCTTGGTAGGCCACCGGACCCGTGCCCCCAGAGGTCACTGATCACAGAGAGCGCGCGACCCAGAGGTCACTGATCAGAGAGTGCGCGCGCTGCCCCGCAGGTGCCCCGGTTTACGGACTAATAATAAGCCGACCCGTTTCCGTGGGAGGGCAGCGACTTTATTATCGCAGCTGTTAATCAAATGCCAATCGGTGCTGGATCGTTAATTCTGCGTCATCTTTCAATTAATTCCATCCTCTCTCCCTCGGCTTCCTGATTGTTAAGGTTGTTCTGAGCTCTGAGCGCCTGTTTAGGTATATATCCCACGGTGGACATAGGCTCTCTTCCCGTTCTGCTTTACTGCCCTGCACTGCAATGTGATATTAGCTCATCCCTGACTGCCCTTGTATCACATCACATCACACCCTCGCCCCACTGTCCTTTCTTTGACTAATCAGTACCTTTAACCCATTCCTGTCCAGTAAAGGCCACTCCCTGCACTGTCCACTGTCCCCCATACCTAGATGAAAGCTGGTACACTTTCCTGCATTGCTTGCACCCAAACTCCAAGTGCTCCACTCTCTCGGACATCCATCCCGCATCCACTATTTGCTGCCCTGCACTCCTACCTGTCCAGCATCCTCCACAGGTGTGCCCCACAGTCTGCCCCACATGGAGCGCCTCCTCTCCCAGCTCCATGTCAATTATGGCAGCAGTCCTTGCACTTATCCCCCCACTGCCCTGCTCCCTTCCTGGAGCACTGACTGTGCACACCTCTGCCGTGGTCAGAGGCGCAACTTGAGCCAAATTTCGGGGGGGGGCTAAGAAAAAATTTCGGGGGGGCTGATTCTTCAAGCAATAGGCAGAGTGGAGCTGCAGGGGCTCTAAGAAGGGGTGAAAAACAAAGCCTCATTTATCAAGCAAATGGTCTTTTAAAGACCTGTGAAGTACTCGGGTGCGGCTGTGTGTGCCCGGGAAGCTGTCTTCATTCCGGGCTGCCACACACGACGGGGGGGGGGAGGGAGGGGGTGCTGAAGCCCTTTGAGCCCAATGGGCATTGCGCGCCTGGCCGTGGAGGTTGGAGAGTGGGGTAGAGGGTGGCCATCACACCTGCAGCCTGGCTTCCTGTGGATTCAGGGGTCCTCACCACAAAGTATAAAGGGCCAAGATAACAACCAGCCCAGCATTCAGCAGGTCCCATGATGTCACATATGCCAGTTCCTCGCTGTGAAGATACACAGGGGGAACCTACATTTTGTTTCAATCTTTTTATTGGCACATGGAGTCAATGTCAACACAAATCAGCTTTTTGTGAGGATATATTAAACGATATTCAGGTGGAAAATTTAGGAACGTAACACACTAATTAACGTCCCCCTCTACAGGTATGGATTCTAGTCACAGGTGAGATGAGCTGCCCTATGCACCCTCTATTCTGTTCAATGTTACATTGCTTTGTAGATAGGATTGGGCTATAGTAGACCTAGACATTGATACACACAGACACAAAATGTACACAATTACCTGCACCCATCCCAGCATGCCACAGAAACCATTGCAGAGGCCTTCCTGATCAAAATCTTCTTAATACGTACTCGACAATCGTCCTGCAAGATCCAGAGTGCGCTTTTAATCTTCAAACAACCACACCAGAAGATTCTGGGCGCTTTAAGGATCTGGCAGCCCTAACAGATGAACGAGGTGAGATTTTTAGGTTCAAAATGCATGTTCAAGAAACACACAATGACTTTGTTCCTCCCAGGGAAAAGTCTGACCAGTACATCAACAAAAACGCTGCGGGCACTGCCAACATCACATAAACATGAAAACAAATCAAAATGGCCTCTGAAACACCTTGCTAGATATAGCCATTAAGAAACTGTGACATGCCACCATTAAGGCAGTTAGCAGGCTCTGAGAAACCACCAAATTTTCAGAATGCACCTGAGCAGTGCCACTGAGGTTCCTAACACCTAAAGATGCTCCGAATCGGATTTGGAATTGCCTAAACCAATCCGGAGCCTTTGTTCCTGACCGATTCGTTCCCATTTCCGAACAACCAAATATGATGCCTGGAAATCCTTAGCGCTGACCGAATGGGTTCCGGAAATAATACGGAGAGATAGAGCGAGCAAGTACGATGAACGATTCGGACAGCCTTTACGATTCGGTTTGCCCGGATCGAAAAGGCTGCTGGAATCAGTCTTTGGAGGCCTGTAGCAGGACCCCCTTCACTGGGGGCCCTCCGAAATGGGCCAGTGGGGGTACCCATGGGTCCCCCCTTTCCAACCATGCACAGTGTGGCAGGCACCAAGGGGTGCCCGCCACAGGGTGCACGATTTTCCCCAACCACCCCTTTCTTCAATGGGAGCCTGTGTACGCGTTCGGTACACAGGCTCCCATTGAGGTCAAAGGGAGTCTGACCTAATCGTATCCGGATGCATTCACCTGCATCATACTTGTTTGGTCGGACAACCCCGACCCGAGTCGTCCGGAAAGCATTCCGGACACGAGTCGTTTAGTTTGCTTTCCAAACGAGATCGGAATCGGCCCCTCTGATGAAGTGTTTGGAGCAGAAAGAATCCATGCTCTTATGACCAGGAGTCTGTGATGTGTGCAGAGGGAAATTAAGCGTTAATCAGTGTTCTGGAAGCCAAGGATGCTGCTCAGGGTGCAAGAACAGGCGTGGATTACTGATTACTTGCATGTTACTGATGTTCCGGGCTCAGGCCTCAGAATTAATATCGTCCCTCAGATTAAACATGCTGACACGTCTGTACTGTAGGTCTTTCTCTATAAAAATAAATGCACCTGTCCTCTAAGCTTTTCTGAGAAGATGCTGAGAGCAGGCAGGGTGGCAGACCTTATCTGAAGCTCCAGCACCACTACCCCATGAGGCTTTCGATCACATCAGAATGTTGTCCAGCTGGCAGGGAGACAAAGAAATAGTCCTAGATTTCTATTCCATTGTGGTTCATCAATAGAAGGGCTGCCAATACACTGACATGGTGAAATATCAGGCGTTCCCAGTTTTTTGACTTTCTGCAACGCAAAATTACTACTTTTCAACACTTTGTGAAAAACTTGAGGAATTTTTATCTTTCCCCAAAATATTCCACGAGTGGAATCAGGATCTGGTAGACCTGTCAGCCTTAGGGTGGTGTTCCCCACACACCGTTTTTCCTTCCTTCCCAATTTTTTACTGACCTCGTTTTTGCTGGCCTTAGGACTCAGTGCACTTTACCACTGCAAACCGTTGCTAAAGTGCTTGTGCTCTCTCCTCTAAACATGGTAACAATAGCCTATACCCAATTGGCATATTTAATTTACTAATAAGTCCCTAGTATAGCGACAATACATGTGCCCAGGGCCTGTAAATTTAATGCTACTAGTGGGCCTGCAGCACTGATTGTCCCGCCCACTTAAGTAGCCCCTTAAACATGTCTCAGGCCTGTCATTGCAGAGCCTGTGTGTGCAGTTTTAAACTGCCATTTAGATCCTACAAAATAAACGTTTTGCCAGGCCCAAACCTTCCTTTTTAATACGTATGTCACCCCTAGGGTAGGCCCAGGACAGCCCAGGGAGCAGGATTCAATGTATCTAAAAAGTAGGACATGTACGTTTAAGTTTTACATATCCTGGTAGTGAAAAATTCTTAAATTAGTTTTTCACTACTGCAGGCCTATCTCTCCTATAGGAAAACATTGGAGTTGCCTTATTACATTTTATAAGTGTAATTTCCAAATGGAAAGAGATAAGTAGCTCATGTTTGGTGTCTCTGGAATCACAATCTAAAGTGCTAACTTATGGTGATTTTAAATTGTAATTTTGAAAATGCCACTTTTAGAAAGTTGGTATTTTCTTGCCTTAGCTATTTAGTGCCTGTAGCCTGTCTATGGTCACATGACTGGGCGTACGTGACAGCTGGACTTGGTATATTCCTCCTAGACAGCCACACACAATAGAGAGCTTAGGTGTGACTGGATGGGCCATCACTGACAGGGTGGGAGGAAGGAGCTAGGCACAACCCCACTTACACTTGAATAGGCTGTGTCCTGGCTCCGCACAAAGGTTACATACCCCCTGTAGTTAGTCTGGAGCCGGGGCAGGGAAGGCAGGATGCCTGGGGACTTCAATGGGAAACCTCTAGAAGCTTCATCCCCACTTCAAAGGCACAACTGGGTAAAAATACTCGACCTCAGACACCAACTCTTCAGTACACTTCTGGAGCTGTCAATACTCTGCCAAGGAAGAAGGAGGCCTGTGCCTCTATGAGGACTGCCACTATGTTGGACTGCTGCTGTACTGACCTGCTGCCTCTTGCCTGGGCAAGAAGAACTGAACCTGCAACTTCATCTTGAACCCAGGACCACAGAATGAGTCCAAAGGCTAGTCTGCTGGCCTCCTGATTCAAGCCTCAAGGACATGAAAGGCTCCTCAACTAGCTCCTGGACTCAGTTCCTGTCCCCAAAGTGGTGTCTCTCAGGTCCTGGGCCCTTGGTGTGGCTCGTGGGCTCATAAAGCATGCTTTTGGATTTTTCGTGACCGCAAGATCACACCGCTTGTACCGAAATCCAGCACAAGCTGCCGCCAACCATCTCTTCGCACAGCAGCATCGACTGCCCATGGGTGACCCCCAATGCAAAGCACCAGCCCGCCTGTCCGTGACGCCAGGCCTGCTCTTTGCGCTACGCCGACAACCGCCTGCAACGCTTTCCGTGCTCCACACATCCCTCTCCAATGTGAACAGGACTCTTGGCACAAAACTTGAAAAGGTAAACCTTCAGCAGGACTAGCTTGGGACTGTATCCTACCCCCGTTCCATCGTGGTCGACCTCCACTTTTGACTTTGACCCGGTCCAGCGCGACTAGATAGCCCTTTTTGGCGCTTTGTGGTGCTACTTTACATTTGAATCTTTAAAAATTCATAACTACGGTTCTACTGATTGGATTTCAGTTTTTTTGGTCTTGTTTTATTTAATTACCTTTGTTCTATTTTTCTAACTTGGTGTGGGATACGTTTTGTGAGGTGTTTTCACTTTTTTACTATTTGAAGTGTTACACAAATACTTTACAAATTGCCTCTAAGTTAATCCTGACTGCTCTGTGCCAAGCTACCAAGGGGTTGAGCAAAGGTTAATTTGAGGTTTGCTTTTGCCTTACCCTGACAAAGCTTGTCACACCCCAGTCAATCAGTAATCCAGTTTCTTACAGGATCATAAATAAGCCTTCTTGAAAATTTTGGGGAACGTTTCACTTTCCCCAAATTTTCTACTACAGGATTTAGAATAAATAGTAAATTTCACCCCCTAGTGTCTACCACACCCACTGCTGCCCTGAGCATGCAGTTCAAGGAAAGAAACATAAATGTGTGAACTATCCCTGCATTTGCTGTCCTACTTTTATTTCTATGCCCACTGAAAATAAAATAAAGACTAATCTAATGTTTTCTCTGCTCAGACCAGGAAACTGCAGGGGATGGAAAAGGCCCCAGTCCCTAGAAATACATGTTCAGTAGCAACCACAAGCACAAGTCTTCGGTTCGGTTGTGTTCTTGTCCTGGACCTCTGCCCCGCCAACGTTACAACCCAGCAGCACTCCACGCACTCAACCCAGGCCGCAACAAAACTGCAAGCTAGCATCACCAGCCGACACCCACGGACCCTTCAGCTGTCACCGCTGCCGGCACACCTGCAGCACCACCAAGAACACAGATCCAGCACAACCCGCCCACAAGAACACAACCGAACCGAAGACCCTGCAATGCATCCTCCTCAACGTCCAATCCCTCCACAAACACGCCACGGAAATCTGGGACCTCCTCGACAGCACCACACCTGACGTAGCGTTCTTCACCGAAACCTGGACCAACACCACCTCGGGACCGGACATCGCCATCGCCATACCCCAAGGATACAAGATCTCCAGGAAGGACCGCCCCACCCGTCCAGGAGGAGGAATCGCCATCGTCCACAAATCCACCCTCCGCCTGAGCACACTCCCCGACGAGCCCACAGACCTGATGGAACACCTTCACTTCAAGATACTGGCCAGCCCCACCGCCACCCTCCGAGGAACCCTCATCTACCGACCCCCTTCGCGGGCCCTTCGCCAACTCCATCACGGACATCATCGCCCCGCAGGCCATCACATCCACCAACTACACCCTGCTGGGAGACCCCAACTTCCACCTCGACAACCAACTGGACCCCAACACCACATCCCTCCTGGACAACCTCCACAACATTGGACTCCGCCAGATCGTGACCGAGCCCACGCACTCAGCAGGACACACCCTCGACCCCCTCTTCACTACAGGAAACTCCATCACCTTCAGCCACACCACCGAACTCCCATGGACCGACCATCTTTGCGTCCACTTCACCTTCAGAACACCCACCATCCACAGACACCAGCACCTGCTCCCACGTAGAAACTGGACCAAAATCACTGACTACTAGCTCACCTCCTCACTCAACAACTCCACCCCAACCATCGCGGAAAACGATGACCCCAACACCGCAGCCCGAACCCTGCATAGATGGATCTCGGACAGCGCCAACACCATAGCCCCCCTCAAGAAAAACAACAATACCGGCGCCAAGAAAGCCAGATGGTTTACCACCGAACTTCGCGAGTCCAGACGCACTTGCCGCCGCCTCTAAAAGGCCTGGAGGAACACCAGATCCACAGAAGCCCACAAAAACTTCAAAGCCGCCACCAACGCCCACCACCAACTCATCAGAGAAACGAGGAAAAAAGCGATTGAAGACAGAATCTCCACCCACGCGCACAACAGCAAGGAACTCTTCAGCATCATCAAGGAGTTCGCCCAACCCACCAGTGAGTCTACTGACATCCCTCCCTCACAAGACCTCTGCGACAAACTCAGCACCTTTTTCCACCACAAAATCAAGAGCATCTACGACAATTTCGACGAAGACAACCTACACACTGAACCCTCACCAACCACCCCCGACACCCGGAAACCAGCGATTGACAACTGGACAGCCCTCACCACCGAAGACACACTGAAGACAATGAAGTCAATCCACTCAGGGGCCCCCACGGACCACTGCCCCCACCACATCTTCAACAGAGCCGCCGACACCATCGCACCCATGCTCCGCCACACCATCAACCGCTCCCTGGCGACCGCCTCGTTCCCCGTTGACTGGAAACGCGCCGAGGTCCACCCGCTCCTGAAGAAACCCTCAGCGGACCCCACCGAGCTCAAAAACTACAGACCCATCTCCCTGCTCCCGTTCCCAGCGAAAGTCATCGAGAAAGCCATCAACAGCCAACTTGCCACATTCATCGAAGAACACAACATCCTCGACTCCTCCCAATCCAGCTTCAGAAAAAACCACAGTACGGAAACCGCCCTCCTCGCCGCAACAGACGACATCTGCACCCTACTGGACAAAGGAGAAACAGTAGCCCTCATCCTCCTCGACCTCTCAGCGGCGTTCGACACAGTCTCTCACCGCACCCTAAAACGCAGACTCTATGACGCAGGAATCCAGGACAAGGCCCTCGACTGGATCCGCTCCTTCCTCTTCAGCAGAACGCAGCGGGTCAGACTCCCCCCTTTCCTCTCGGACCCTACACCTACCACCTGCAGAGTCCCCCAGGGCTCCTCCCTCAGCCCGACGCTCTTCAACGTCTACATGACTCCACTCGCCCCCATCGTCAGAACCTACGGACTCAACATTGTGTCATACGCAGAAGACACCCAAGTCATCCTCTCCCTATCCAACGAACCCAACACCACCAGACACAACTTTCGAGAAGGCATGGAAGCCGTCGCCAAATGGATGAAAAACAGCTGACTACAACTAAACACCAACAAAACAGAAGTACTCATCATGGGCCCAAACCCAGACGCCTGGAGCGACACCTGGTGGCCCCCATCCCTCGGAAACCCACCAACCCCCATGGACCACACACGCAACCTGGGAATCATCCTGGACTCCGAGCTCAAAATGGACCGCCAGATCAACTCTCTCGTCTTCCTGCTTCCACACCCTCCGCCTCCTTCGTAAGACCTTCAAATGGATCCCCCTCGAACACCGAAAGACCGTCACTCACGCCCTGGTCACCAGCAGACTCCACTACGGCAACGCACTCTACGCCGGAATAAACAAAAACCTCACCCGCAAGCTACAGAACATCCAGAACGCCGCCGCAAGACTGGTCCTCAACCTGCCAAAACACTGCCACATCTCCCAGCACCTGCGCACACTCCACTGGCTCCCTGTCGAGGCGAGAATCACCTTCAAGATGCTCACCCACGCACACAAGGCCCTCCACGGCACCGGACCAGCATACCTGAACAGCAGACTCAAATTCCACGCACCCCAAAGGACCCTACGATCAGCCCAGCTCTCCTACGCCGTGGTCCCCCGCACCAGAAAGACCAGATCGGGAGGCCGCTCCTTCTCCTTCCTCGCGGCCAAAGCATGGAACGCCCTTCCGCTCCACCTCAGACAGACAACATCGCTCCCCATGTAAAATACATGTGTAAACCTCGGCACTCTAAATCAATTCAAATGTCCATTCATAAAGCTGTTTGGCAAAGACAAATTCAAGAAGTCAATTCAATATCTACTGTGTCAATTTTAATATCTAAAAGTCACCAAATCTTGAATCACAGATTTCAAATTTACAGCATAGTGACAATATAATTGGGAATAGACAGCTTGATGCAACAGTCCTCCTTTTTGGGCGTTGAACCGGCAGCCAGACAGCTTGATGCAACAGTCCTCCTTTTTGGGCTTTGAACCGGCAGCCGACACGTGTTTCGTTTCTTTGAAACTTTTTCAAGGCTGAAAATAAAGCCATAAGAAAAGAGTTTTCATTGTCCATATCCATAAATCATCAGAATCCAAAAGAAACAGGAAAAGAGAAAAGATGTAATCAAAGTTATATCTAAAAATGTGTCTCAGCATGAAGATCAAATAAATGCCCTCATACAATTCGGTGCCTGTTAACTAGAGACAAAGGAGTAGTGAGGAAGATAAACAAAGAGGACCCGAAAGTCACCCATAGTGCAAAAATCAAAATACAGCATGCAGTGCTCTTTTATCCAAGATAAAGCTGTTTTGTCTGTTAAAAAGTTGTAAAAAAGCTGTAGGAACGCGCCCGTCTCAAGAAGCTATGGAACTTATCCAAAAATACCTTCAGTCATTGGATCCCATAGATGGCGCTCACAATGTACGTGAGGGTGTCCAGATCTCTGATGTAACAGTCATCTTTTCTTGTTAAATTCTTATAGTAGAGAAAAAGACAAGAAATATTCTAGGGACGTTCTAGCTCAATAATCAGAGATATATATATCTTATAAGAATTGGAATTCACTAATGAAATACCTAGATATGTAAAAGTTCTCTGTTGAAACGGAAGAACATGTCACGTAATGTATATGTACAGTCCAATGATTGCTATTTCTGCAAAAATAAAGCATACATAGAATAGAGAAACATTCACAAGATTTCATAAGTCTATGAGGAGCTTAAGTTTTATGGGGATGTCAAAATACCAATTGTATCTCCTAAACCTTATATCATTCTATTGTTCTGAAACCGCTATGTGTTAACACATGTATGTTAAGAGAAAGACCCCATAGAAGGCCTCCAAACATGTAATACCATATTATGTCCATCATGCTGTGGCACTTATATTGTACATTCACGTCTTTCAATAGATTTGTTTACTGGTTTGCCCCCATATTGAATAAGTCAGTGATGGGCCACTTCTAAGGACCCATCATTGTCCCATAAAAGAAATTTCTAAAGTCAAGAAAAAGAGACTTACAATTTTAAACCGTCGCAAGTTCATGGGCTATAATATGCCCTAAAAGAAAAGAGAGAACAGACAAATGTTAAAATGAGATGGAACCACGCAAAAATTATAAAATATACACGGTTCCCTTACGGGCATTTAAAGAAGGAAAGGCATAAAAGTCCCCAATATCTACTTAGATTGTGCCTTTACCCACTTTATTTTATAAAATAAGGCATCTGTATAGACCCAGTTTGTAATGTTTTCTGGGACAGAAACTCGCAATGTGACACTCCAAATCGAAACTGAGTTTTTAAATATGTATTTGATTAAAATTAATGGATTAACAAATGAAAAGCACTCTAGCCATCATAGATTGCATTGAGCTGTTAAGAATCCTATTAGCGAGGAGTGGAATGCTCCAATTTAAATGAGATCCACGAAAGCACAAGTATCAATAGTTAACTCAATCCATGATAAGATTTACTTGTACGGAGAGCAGTCTCATCCCTCTTTTCTATATCTTTATCAAATAGAAACCGAGTCCGCACCTAAAACAAACAATGCTGGACTCAAGGCAAATGCATTTGCTTAAATACAAACAGAGCGCCCCAGACACCTTTGAAAAGGACCAGAGACGCCCCGGGCATCGTAACTCTAAAAAAACTGACCTTCATTTTTAATATCAGCTCGCGACATCGTTCTCCCAATTTTCTTATGCAAAACCGATACCTATTCCTGGGGCTCTTTTTGAAGAGAAAGCCTCGACATTACGTACTACGTCACATCACGTGACGAGTATGAACGGAGATGAGCCATTACGATAAAGAAAGGACTGTTCTGTTAGGTAGACCTTCATTTTGTATAGTACCCGAGACAGCCAAAAGCCATTGCGATAGAAAAAGGACTGTTGTATTGGGCAGACCTTCCTTTTATGTAGTCCCCGAGGCGGCCATGTCTTATTAATGTAAAAAAGATTGTGCCTCCCCAACAAGTAATTGATAGAACCGCGTAAATGTATATATAAAGCGCCATCACCCGTATAGTAGTAGGTAAGAATCTTCTAAAATGCAGTATCATAAAAAGTATATGTTTACTATGGGTATTTCGAATAGACCCTTGTGCATTAGTCGGGGTGAAAAAGAGGATTTTATACTCGGCAGTGTGATACCTTGTATAATCTTCACTCCCCGGGAAAAAGGCTTTCAAGTAGGTTAATTGAGAATAAAGTTTAGTGCAAAACCCAAAGATTCAGAAAGAAGAGATACAAATAAATTCATACATAATATACGAGTTGCATATTGTACAGATATCTTTCACTGTTGTAACACTATCTTTCAGTTTTCAATTCATTTGTAGTTTAGCGGTCATGAGTTGTGTAAGTTTAGTTCAATCATAAAAACATATCATAAAGTTAGAGCCTCTTATTACATAAAGATCAAAAATTATGTATATTTCATTCAATACCTTAATACAGTTAATCCATAGAAAGACAGTCATAGATTGAATCTTATTGGCCCACTATCATTTACATCAAAAAGGAACCCCAGTGTGCACGTTGCATATTAGTGGCACTATATATCAGATCCCTAAATGTGTATGACAGTCAGGTAGCGACCTATGGCTGAAAGATCGAATATTACAGGGTGCTACCAATCCTTGTTCTTTTGCGTCTAAGCATTCCTCATGGTCCATCTAGTCCCTAAGGAATACAAACAGTTCTTTATCAATGTTGAGTCCCTTTTCTACCGCCCGTAGGCGTATGATCCATTGTGCTTCAGCCTTTCTTAGCATTGATGTCTTATCCCCCCCACCCCCTGGCATCAGTTGTGATTTCAGAAATGCCGTGGAAGCTCAGACCCATCAATAGTTCTGATGAATTTGATAAGTTGTATCAGTGTTGTATTTGAAACTCTTCAATTTATTACATGCGAACTGGCACATATTGCAGTGCGCACTGCAATATGTGCCAGTTTGCATGTAATAAATTGAAGAGTTTCAAATACAACACCGATACAACTTATCAAATTCGTCAGTTCATTAACTGCAATACAAGATATGTTGTGTACTGCTTACGGTGCATCTGTGGCCTAATATACATAGGCAGTACTATCCGTCCCTTGAAAGAGAGAATTCAAGAACATGTAAGGGCCATTAGGAATAACGATTGTAGCTATCCTTTAGCGGTCCATTTTAACAATGATCATCCCAACAGAACATTGATGGGTCTGAGCTTCCACGGCATTTCTGAAATCACAACTGATGTATGAATTTATTTGTATCTCTTCTTTCTGAATCTTTGGGTTTTGCACTAAACTTTATTCTCAATTAACCTACTTGAAAGCCTTTTTCCCGGGGAGTGAAGATTATACAAGGTATCACACTGCCGAGTATAAAATCCTCTTTTTTTCACCCCGACTAATGCACAAGGGTCTATTCGAAATACCCATAGTAAACATATACTTTTTTATGATACTGCATTTCAGAAGATTCTTACCTACTACTATACGGGTGATGGCGTTTTATATATACATTTACGCGGTTCTATCAATTACTTGTTGGGGAGGCACAATCTTTTCTACATTAATAAGACATGGCCGCCTCGGGGACTACATAAAAGGAAGGTCTGCCCAATACAACAGTCCTTTTTCTATCGCAATGGCTTTTGGCTGTCTCGGGTATTATACAAAATGAAGGTCTACCTAACAGAACAGTCCTTTCTTTATCGTAATGGCTCATCTCCGTTCATACTCGTCACGTGATGTGACGTACTACGTAATGTCGAGGCTTTCTCTTCAAAAAGAGCCCCGGGAATAGGTATCGGTTTTGCATAAGAAAATTGGGAGAACGACGTCGCGAGCTGATACTAAAAATGAAGGTCGGTTTTTTGAGAGTTACGATGCCCGGGGCGTCTCTGGTCCTTTTCAAAGGTGTCTGGGGCGCTCTGTTTGTATTTAAGCAAATGCATTTGCCTTGAGTCCAGCATTGTTTGTTTTAGGTGCGGACTCGGTTTCTATTTGATAAAGATATAGAAAAGAGGGATGAGACTGCTCTCCGTACCAGTAAATCTTATCATGGATTGAGTTAACTATTGATACTTGTGCTTTCGTGGATCTCATATAAATAGGAGCATTCCACTCCTCGCTAATAGGATTCTTAACAGCTCAATGCAATCTATGATGGCTAGAGTGCTTTTCATTTGTTAATCCATTCATTTTAATCAAATACATATTTAAAAACTCAGTTTCGATTTGGAGTGTCACATTGCCAGTTTCTGTCCCAGAAAACATAACAAACTGGGTCTATACAGATGCCTTATTTTATAAAATAAAGTGGGTAAAGGCACAATCTAAGTAGATATTGGGGATTTTTATGCCTTTCCTTCTTTAAATGCTCGTAAGGGAACCGTGTATATTTTATAATTTTTGCGTTGTTCCATCTCATTTTAACATTTGTCCGTTCTCTCTTTTTTTCTTTTAGGGCATATTATAGCCCATGAACTTGCGACGGTTTAAAATTGTAAGTCTCTTTTTCTTGACTTTAGAAATTTCTTTTATGGGACAATGATGGGTCCTTCGAAGTGGCCCATCACTGACTTATTCAATATGGGGGCAAACCAGTAAACAACTCTATTGAAAGACGTGAATGTACAATATAAGTGCCACAGCATGATGGACATAATATGGTATTACATGTTTGGAGGCCTTCTATGGGGTCTTTCTCTTAACATATATGTGTTAACACATAGCGGTTTCAGAACAATAGACTGATATAAGGTTTAGGAGATACAATTGGTATTTTGACATCCCCATAAAACTTAAGCTCCTCATAGACTTATGAAATCTTGTGAATGTTTCTCTATTCTATGTCTGCTTTATTTTTGCAGAAATAGCAATCATTGGACTGTACATATACATTACGTGACATGTTCTTCCATTTCAACAGAGAACTTTTACATATCTAGGTATTTCATTAGTGAATTCCAATTCTTTTAAGATATATATATCTCTGATTATTGAGCTAGAACGTCCCTAGAATATTTCTTGTCTTTTTCTCTACTATAAGACTTTAACAAGAAAAGATGACTGTTACATCAGAGATCTGGACACCCTCACGTACATTGTGAGCGCCATCTATGGGATCCAATGACTGAAGGTATTTTCGGATAAGTTCCATAGCTTCTTGAGACGGGCGCGTTCCTACAGCTTTTTTACAGCTTTTTAACAGACAAAACAGCTTTATCTTGGATAAAAGAGCACTGCATGCTGTATTTTGATTTTTGCACTATGGGTGACTTTCGGTTCCTCTTTGTTTATCTTCCTCACTACTCCTTTGTCTCTAGTTAACAGGCACCGAATTGTATGAGGGCATTTATTTGATCTTCATGCTGAGACACATTTTTAGATATAACTTTGATTACATCTTTTCTCTTTTCCTGTTTCTTTTGGATTCTGATGATTTATGGATATGGACAATAAACTCTTTTCTTATGGCATTATTTTCAGCCTTGAAAAAGTTTCAAAGAAACGAAACACGTGTCGGCTGCCGGTTCAACGCCCAAAAAGGAGGACTGTTGCATCAAGCTGTCTGGCTGCCGGTTCAACGCCCAAAAAGGAGGACTGTTGCATCAAGCTGTCTATTCCCAATTATATTGTCACTATGCTGTGAATTTGAAATCTGTGATTCAAGATTTGGTGACTTTTAGATATTAAAATTGACACAGTAGAAATTGAATTGACTTCTTGCCGATATTTTGAATTTGTCTTTGCCAAACAGCTTTATGAATTGACATTTGAATTGATTTAGAGTGCCGAGGTTTACACATGTATTTTACATTTTCACTGGGACCATTTGGGTTCTAGTATTTTGGCACCTTAGGTAGTGGGGTGCAGTCTTTTTAATCTTGAGGGGCACCAATACCTGGCTGTACACACTGAATGCACTAAAAGAGCAGATGTGCTACCAATCAGATCACCACTGCCATTGTAAACATTGCTCCCCATCTTCGCAAGAAACCTCAAAACCTGGCTCTTCAACAGACCCCCTCCTTGATGGAATGGAACCTGCACCCCCACCCCCCACCCCTAGCGCCTTGAGACCCTTACGGGTGAGTAGTCGCGCTTTAACAAACCCCTGATTGATTGATTGATACTGTGTAGGATCAACACCAACACAGTGGCTGTGGTGCTGCTCATGTAGTGCCCATTTCACAAAGGTACCTTCAATACTGAGTGAAATTACACATTTGTTGTTCACAAAACATGAATTCACATTGTAAAAGGTTGTGTCCTCATGGTATATTGAACATAAGATGTATTAGTACTTGTGGGTCGGTTGTGAGCATTCCATACCTGTTAGTTTACGTTTATTCAACAAACATTTAGGGGTCGATTCCGATTCGGGCCGGAAAAAGCACCGACCGACTCGGATCCGGAAAAAATACCGACCGACACGTACCAGTGGTGCCCGACACGCCAAGTACGATGCAAGCCGCGATAAATCCGACCGACACGTCAGGAAACCAAGCCGACCGACCGAGCCGCTCGGAAAATTGCAATCCGGCCGGAAAAACACGCGAATCCAACCGACCGACACGCACCCGGAACAAATCCGACCGAATCGTACCCGCCAACTCCAACCCGCAAAGTACGATGCAAGGCGCGAAAACACGACCGAGTCGGACGGAGGACAAGCCGTACGACCGACACGCATACAAAACCGAGCCGAAGCAACACAATACACCGCGACCGACGCGTACGCAGCATACAAAACTGCACAAACACAGCGTGAACGAAACGGAAAACACCGTACGAGACCAATGCAGGGTCCGACTCGGTCACAAGAACGTTTCCAACATACACAAACAGCACAAAGGAAAAATCACCCAAAAAAAGGCCAAACAAGCAATTACCAAGCCAATAAATACTGGGGGGTGGGGACAGAGAACAAAGACACACCCACAACTCCACCTATATAAAGGACACAAATCACTACCATGAGCCTTTGCAAATGCCATTCCACTGCCAGCACCCAAGAGAAAGCAACCACACACCCACAGCTCATCCCTCACACAAGCCACACACCAGCAGCACACCAACAAATACCTACCTCACATACACCCAGCACAACACACACCCACACACCCTCACCTGCACACCAACACACACATCACCCACCATCACCACCCATCACCATGCCCCCCAAGAAGAATCACAAGTTCCTAGATTGTGAATTGGAAGTCCTGGTAGACGAGATCCTCAGGGTAGAGCCACAGCTGTTTGGCACATTGGTCCAACAGACCCCCATGTCGCAGAAAACCAAGATGTGGGAGAGGATCATCAACAGGGTGAACGCCCAATCACCATGTCGGCGCACAAAGACCGACATCCAGAACAGGTGGTATGACGTGCGCAGGAGGGTACGGAAACTGCTGAAGCAAGACTACATCAACAGCCAACACACCGGCAGTGGCCCTCCTGCCAAGCCAATATACCTCAGGCCCTGGGAGGAGAAGGTGCGGGCCATCCTACCGCCAGTGAGCATATATGGACTAGAGGACATCCCAGAGCCTGGTGAGTACACAACAAATGTACACAATATACTGCCACAAAACACACACATCACTGTCAAGGGGAGAGTCAAACCATGCACACATAGCAATTACACAGCAACTAGAACAGAATCATCCCAAAATGTGTATGTCAGTCAGATAAACACAACACATGCCATCAAAAAAGTCACATCCAACTGTGCCAACACATGTACAAACACAACCACAACTACAGCTAGGCAGTGGCACAAATAGAACTAACACACACATCCACACATGTAGCCACCACAACAACACCAACACACAGTGAAGACCACTCAAAGGAAGGAATTCTGTGTATGCTGGCCAAGTCAGTGTAGCCAATAGCATCATGGGAGTCGCAGTCACACATATTGCCCCCCCCACAACTGTCCCATCAACACCACCCTGAACCATGCTCACATCACAGGGAGTGGAGAAGGACTCACAAGATGGCTGACACTGGCTACTGCTGTGGGGAGCACAAGGCCCTGCTGGCAACTGTGCACCAACAAACAGCAGGACACCACTGACTGACATCCTGAGAGACAACTTCCACTCCCTGCAATGCAAGCACGTTCCATGGTGGGATATCTGGCTGGCTGGGTGGGAAGGGGGACTTGCAGCACTGACTATAGTCACCAGCACCTCCCCTCACCCCCCCCCCAACACAAACTCCACAGTACCCACCTGGTAGAATGCAATGCCCTCCATCCTAACACAAGATCCCACAAAGCACCACCACCCTGGGTTATGTTGTGTGAAGCACAGGGACACTCTTGGGACTCTTAGCCAAACAACTGCCAGGACAACACTCCCAGCCATCCTGTCAGCACAGCCAGCCCACCCCACAGGGAAGCAGAGTCAAAAGGAAGGAAGCATGGGCATGCTGGGAAGGGGGGTGGAGGCAATAGCATGATGGGAGTCGTAGTCACAGACATAGCTCACCCCCACAACTGTCCCATCAACACCACCCTGAACCATGCTCACATCACAGGGAGTGGAGAAGGACTCACAAGATGGCTGACACTGGCTACTGCTGTGGGGAGCACAAGGCCCTGCTGGCAACTGTGCACCAACAAACAGCAGGACACCACTGACTGACATCCTGAGAGACAACTTCCACTCCCTGCAATGCAAGCACGTTCCATGGTGGGATATCTGGCTGGCTGGGTGGGAAGGGGGACTTGCAGCACTGACTATAGTCACCAGCACCTCCCCTCACCCCCCCCCAACACAAACTCCACAGTACCCACCTGGTAGAATGCAATGCCCTCCATCCTAACACAAGATCCCACAAAGCACCACCACCCTGGGTTATGTTGTGTGAAGCACAGGGACACTCTTGGGACTCTTAGCCAAACAACTGCCAGGACAACACTCCCAGCCATCCTGTCAGCACAGCCAGCCCACCCCACAGGGAAGCAGAGTCAAAAGGAAGGAAGCATGGGCATGCTGGGAAGGGGGTGGAGGCAATAGCATGATGGGAGTCGTAGTCACAGACATAGCTCACCCCCACAACTGTCCCATCAACACCACCCTGAACCATGCTCACATCACAGGGAGTGGAGAAGGACTCACAAGATGGCTGACACTGGCTACTGCTGTGGGGAGCACAAGGCCCTGCTGCCAACTGTGCACCAACAAACAGCAGGACACCACTGACTGACATCCTGAGAGACAACTTACACTCCCTGCAATGCAAGCACGTTCCATGGTGGGATAACTGACTGGGTGGGTGGGTGGGTGGGAAGGAGGTCTGGCTGACAACCAAACACAATCAATGCAGACCATGTTCACACCCCAGAGAATACATAGAAATGCCCAAATAATGCAGGACAATGTGCCACACCAATATCAACCCCTGACTGTGACGACTTAGGACAATACAATGTACAGGCCCGCACCCCGAGGCACAGTCACAACTGTCAGGTGTGTCAACCACTGATGCCTGCAGAAACATGACATACATTGTTTGTGTCTCCCAAAAACAGGTGATGATAGGGACACAGCAGCAGACGCTGAGGAGTCCCAGTCCCAGGCTCAAGAGGATGCCGAGCTCACTGGCGTCGTACAGCCTCTGTCCTCCTCGGACGATGAAGAACAACCTGGCACATCCGGTGCAAGTCAACATGCTGCACCAGCAGGACCACCAGCTGCAGCACCAGCAGGTCCACCAGCTGCACCCCCTGCACCCACCCCTCCAACGACTGTCACCACGAATACCATCCCTGCCGACATGGACAGAATAAGGAACAACACCAGCGCAGTGACCCTGGACCAACCTGGGGCCATGGACACCACCACCACCACCAACCCCCAAGGTGGACCAGGGTTATCTGTGCGTGCAACTGCACACACTGCACATGTCAGCAGGGGTGGTGGGAGGGGTGGGAGACAGAGGTCGCTGCTTGCAGACGTTGCTGGTGTGCATGAAGACCCACAACTGGTACGCATAGCTGATGCGTACCAGTCCAGCACCGGAGAGCTCAGCCAGGTAGTGGGGCTCCTCAGAGACATCAAACAGCAGCAGGCTGCCCATCATGCCCGCTTGGACTCCCACATGTCCCAAGTGGAGTCACACATGTCACGTGTGGACTCCCACATGTCACGTGTGGACTCCCACATGACCCGCGTGGAGTCCAAGTGGGATGTACTACATGAGATGACGGCGGTGCACAGGGACATTTTACAATGCCTCCGCCAGATGAACAGCAACCAGTCCACACCTCCCTGTGTGCCAACAACATCTGGTACCGAACAAACAGCAACTGCCACAGGGAGGGAGGAGGACTCTGGCGGAGAGTCCCCTGCACCGCAGCAGCCTGCACTTGAGGGCCCCCCCCCCAAGAAGAGGGGTCGTCCGAGGAGGGGAAAGTGAGAGGCTGATGGCCAAGCGCAACTCCCAGGAAGCCTGAACCTGTTCTGGATTTTCGCCTTTGTGCACAGACTGTTCACCCTGTTGATGGCAACACTACTCCCACACATAGCATGGGGAGTACAAGTTGGAACAATGTGTCAGACAACTGTGGCCCCGATACTGGGGATCCTGTCTACCTGGACTTTCTATTCATCTAGGAACTTGGGATTGCAAGATTCATGTACAGCACAATCCATCCTATGCACTATTATCACAATAAACACACTAATACACCATACTTGCCTCTGTCGTGATTCCAACGTGGGTGCTGTTATGGGGATGATGAACTGCAAAATTACACAGTGTATGCGAACTGCAACAGCAAGGACAACACAGGCATGTGAGTACAGGCAACGTGACACATATGAGGGAGACACACCACCAGGGCTACACAACACATACACACCTAGGCCATCTGACTCATTGCCTACACTGATGTTGCCAGGGAAGACGGTGCAATGCACAGACACCACACCCATTCCCAGTTGTAGTCAAGTAGCCCACAGGTGCAGTAAGCAAATGGCAGTCAAATGTGTGACCACAGACAACGCACATCACTAAGTGAAGCACAGGTTTATTACACAGTAGCAACATGCCGTAACCACTACAGATGCAAGGTAACCCCACCTGGTAGCGGGCACACAGTCAACAACTGTAGACAGAAGGAAGTCCATGGGTGTGGCGCACATCACCTGTAGGGACACAACAGCTACCAGCCTGGATGTGCAATCACGTCGTCGGTGGACACAGTTGACCAAACGAATCTGAAAGTACCCTGTGAAGGACAGAAATGACACACAGTCAAAAGCAATGCAGTACAGGACAGAACAGCAAAACTCATGCACAATACATGTTACAAGATACCCACCCAGAACCAAGTTAGCATGTCAACACTGTTGGGGAGTACAGCCCACCTGTCACCACACATCGCAACACACATCCTGTCAAGTAGCCCATGGACACACTCCAACAGCACCAGAGCACCACCCACACATCATGCCAACTCACATCATTCACATGACACCTCAGGATACTCACATTCAGCTAAAGAAGTTGGTGATGAGCTGTGTGCGGACATCACCATCACCATCATCATCATCATCGTCACTGGCATCGTGGTCCAGGCCAGGATCCTCCACAGGTGGCGGATGTTGGTCATCGTCATCCTGGATGAGAGGCAACTCCTTCCGCACTGCCAGGTTGTGGAGCATGCAGCAGACGATGATAATCTTGCACACTTTCGCAGGGGCATATGGGAGGGACCCTCCGGTCTTGTCCAGGCAGCGGAAGCGGCTCTTCAGGAGACCAAAGGTCCGCTCAATCACTCTCCTGGTCCGACCATGTGCCTCATTGTAGCGCATCTGGGCAGGTGTCACAGGGTTCCTGAGGGGTGTCAGCAACCACGGCATGTTGGGGTATCCCGAGTCACCTACGGACAGACAAGTGCACATCAGCTGACTTGGAAAAGTGGGCGGAATACTACAGATCAGATCACACACAATGGCACAAAGTCAGTACACACCGACAAGCCAGGCACGCTGGTTCTGCATCTGTGCCATCAACCTGGGGATGCGACTACTCCTCATCACAAAGGCATCGTGTGCTGAACCAGGGAAACGGGCACACACGTGTGTGATGGTCATGTCTGCAAGACACACCACCAGTGCATTGACCGAGTGGTAGTGCTTGCGGTTCCTGTAGGCCTGCTCCTGGGCCTGTGGTGGTACCAAAGCCACATGTGTCCCATCAATGGAGCCAATTACATGCGGCATCCTCCCCAGGGCATAAAAGTCACTCTTCACGTCAGTGAGTCGTCGCAGTCTAGGGAAATAGATGTACCGGTTCAGGAAGAGCAACATTGCCGCCAAAACATCGCGGAGCACACGGCTGAACATGGTCTGTGACATCCCACCAGCAGACGCCACAGTATGTTGGAAGGTACCGGTGGCAAAGAAGTGTAGGGCTGCCATCACCTTCACCTTGGGGGTCAGCGCTGTAGGATACGGCCGGCCAGGCTGCAAATGTGGGGACAACTGCACTGCAAAATCCTCAATCAGCTGCCTGGTGAAGCGGTACCGTCGGATGCTGTCCCGTTCCACCATCGTTGCCAGGTCTGGGAATGGCCGATGGACAGCAGGAGCCCTGCAGTGCAGAGGAGAAGTAAGCAAGATCGTCAGTCACCCCACATATGCGGCATTGAACACACTCAAGATCCCAACATACATCATCATGAGGCACAACTACATGAAGTGTGCAGTACCGGAACGACATTTATGGTACATACATGGCCAACATCTGTCAACACGGTCCTACAGGTGGCATCAATTTGTCCCAGGTTGGCCCATTGGATATCATGATGCTGTGTCACAGTCACCCCCCAGTGACATGTGAGGACAGATGTGCCCCAGGCACCACAGCTCAACGACAGGCACATTCCCAGGGACCCTGTAATGCCACATGGACACTGGCATCACCTGGAGTATCATGTGTACACCACAACAAAACAAACATGACCCCCACAGGTAGTGGCCACACTTGCCATGGCAGGAGAGCCATGGACGTCTGTGACACACACGCACAACATCAGAGTCCATGCACACACAACGTGGATGTGGAGACTGTCTCCCATTGTGCACATGAAATCAGAGACATTGTAAACACTACATGCACAAAGACTGTGGAGGGCCATCACTATTGTGCCACTGGGACACCCTGGCTCAAACATACCGTCCCACATGGGACTCACGGGGTATGTGACATGACATACACAAACACCACTGTGAAATGTGACCATGGCACATGCACAGATATGAACAGTTGCACATCACAGTGGTCACGTACACGTAACACCCAGGATCCTGTCCCCATTAACACGTGCACAGCCTGGGGGTGGCTGCCCACAGGTGACACCCACAGGACAACATGTACACCAACATACACACAATAGGAAATGCAGCCTTACATGCCTTATGATAAGGTTTGGACAGGCTGTCGTGATGTAGGTGTGCCCCTCACTCCCTGGGAGCTATCTGTGGCTGGCATATGTCCATCTGAGACAGGCATGCTGACATATGCCAGTCACATGTACAGTGATGCGTTGTACTGCAATGGACCGATCGGTGCCTCCGGCCGGCCCATTGCATTCAATGTGTGCGGGTACGCGTTGTACCCCTGTGCGCGTTGAACAGCAATGGACCGATCGGTGCCTCCGGCCGGCCCATTGCTTTCAATGTGTGCGGGTACGCGTTGTACCCCTGTGCGCGTTGAACAGCAATGGACCGATCGGTGCCTCCGGCCGGCCCATTGCTTTCAATGTGTGCGGGTACGCGTTGTACCCCTGTGCGCGTTGTACTGCAATGGACCGATCGGTGCCTCCGGCCGGCCCATTGCATTCAATGTGTGCGGGTACGCGTTGTACCCCTGTGCGCGTTGTACTGCAATGGACCGATCGGTGCCTCCGGCCGGCCCATTGCTTTCAATGTGTGCGGGTACGCGTTGTACCCCTGTGCGCGTTGAACAGCAATGGACCGATCGGTGCCTCCGGCCGGCCCATTGCTTTCAATGTGTGCGGGTACGCGTTGTACCCCTGTGCGCGTTGAACAGCAATGGACCGATCGGTGCCTCCGGCCGGCCCATTGCTTTCAATGTGTGCGGGTACGCGTTGTACCCCTGTGCGCGTTGAACAGCAATGGACCGATCGGTGCCTCCGGCCGGCCCATTGCTTTCAATGTGTGCGGGTACGCGTTGTACCCCTGTGCGCGTTGAACAGCAATGGACCGATCGGTGCCTCCGGCCGGCCCATTGCTTTCAATGTGTGCGGGTACGCGTTGTACCCCTGTGCGCGTTGAACAGCAATGGACCGATCGGTGCCTCCGGCCGGCCCATTGCTTTCAATGTGTGCGGGTACGCGTTGTACCCCTGTGCGCGTTGTACCTCAATGGACCGATCGGTGCGCACCCATTGACAATGGGCTTGCCTGGCAACGGACGCGTTTTCGAATATTCGAACGAGTCGGTTGCTGGAAAATCAGTTGGTCACCCACAACAATGTTGCAAAATCATGTATGTCATGAAGTTGAAGATTTGAAGGATGCTGTGGGCGTGTTTTGGTGCTGCTATTCCATGGATTGGCCAGATTCAGAAGATGCAAACGACTTGGACCTATCACTTTGGACACAAGGGACAGTATCTGCCTCTCCAGCACATATATATTGCTGCATGTTCCCCTGAGAGCCCACTTGCCTGCACTACATGCTCCAGGACGACATCTGCCACTGCACTGCTGCTGTCTCTGCCCCTCTGGACCCTGCAATGGCACGTACTGTGGAGAGAGCCCCAGCCTTCAGCCTTGAAGAGAACCAGGCCCTGCTGGACAGCCTACTTCCACAGTACAGCAAGCTGTATGGGACACCAGGGGAGCAGGTGAGTGTTCTGTGCACTGCCTTTCTGAATGTGCATTTTGTCTGACTAGCAAGGCTGAGAGTCAGCACACCACTGGCTAGCAGGCTCACTGAGTAGTTGTCACCCCCCATAGTGTGTAGTGACTTGCACTGGACAGGTATGGTGCAGTGACAGTGCTTCTGAACAGGGTTTTACTCCCCATGCTATGATACCATGTAGTGACTTCTGGAAAACTGTCCATGGGCAGCCGTGCACTGCCTGGGTACACCATGTGCCCCTGTGATTGCGACATGTATATGCAACTGTGTCATGCACGGATATGTTGCATGTGTAGTAATGTCCTTATCACTTTGTCATCCTGACAGGCTTCTGCCCATCGGAAGCATGAGATCTGGAAGGACATCGTCCGGGCTGTCCGGTCCGTGGGGGTCTACAAGCGCCGGATCCGCAACTGCCAAAAGAGGTGGCAGGACCTTCGGGGCTGGACCCGGAGGATTGCACGGGTCCAGCTGAAGCTGTCGCCTCCTCGCAGGAGGGGCGGAACACGGACCCTGACCCCCACATGCTCAGGATCCTGGCGGTGGTCTTTCCAGACCTGGATGGGCAGCTGAAGGCCAGAGAGCAGCAAGGAGGGGGTGAGTCAAAGACTGCACTGTGTACTCTGTCTAACATGTTATGTGCCCTCCTCGGGCCAGGTTGAACTGCCACAGTACAGCAGTCATGTTGTCCAGGAGCCATGTCCCTCTATTGTGCACTGCCCACTCCTCATCTGATACCCAGGTGTGGCCCTTACATGCAGGGAATTCTGTCACTTAGGACTGTGTCCTTGCAGTTTGCTTGACTCAAGGTGGGAGACAGCATCTGTTTCCCTGACTCTGTGGTGGGCATCATGGGTGGGTCCATTGCTTACACAATGCCTGTATTCTGACATGTATTCAGCGTGTTACTTTGATCTGTGGTCCAATTGCTGAGCTGATCCACCACATGTGGCTGGGGTACCTGGCACACACCCATGCTGCGGGTGGGAACAATGTTTGGGCCCCAGGAGTATGTATATGACGTGTGTCACACATACTTAGCCAGCTGCCTACAGTCCAGGGCTCATCCCTCATTCATGTGGGGCTGGACAGTCATGCCTACTCCAGGCCATACAATACACTCTGTACTCCCACTCCCGTGTATCAGAGGACACATTGTGCACAGTGATTTGCCCCTCAGGTGTCTGCCTCTGTGTCAGTGTGCTGTGGATTAGTCGCCAGGACTGCTGTGGAGTTTCTTGGTAGGGGCTCAGCATGCCACTGGAGATGTGACCATAGGAGACGATACTTGTGTGACACATAGGTGTCTGATCAGCTGCCCATGCAGACTGGGGCATGTAAATGTGAAGTTCAGGCAGCTGTTCCCCATGCACAGCAGAGTGTGAGGGGCTCAGGTTCAGAGGGTAGTGTCACAGGTCTCCCATATGTCCAATAGGTATGACCTGGACAGATGAGGGTTAAGAGGATGTGTTGTGGGGGGATGTACATGTGCACTTGTGCAGCTCCAGGACTTGCATTCCCCATGACCTACTATTGTGACACAGTGCAGAGTGTTGTTGTCTGGCTGCAAAGTCATACATCACTGAGACAGTGATGTATGACTTTGCAGTCATGCCTCCGCCATGGCATGTGTCTACTGATTGGTGATCCTGCAGGGGAGTGACATGTGCTACATGCACACCATAGTGGCGATGGCTATCAGGACATGGGTGCATCATGGTGTCTGTCGCTGGTATGCATCACATGCATTTCCTATTTGACTCTGGGCATCCCTTACATCCGTAAACCTGTACTGACTCAGTGGCAAGAGCTGTGATGTGTCCACACCGTGTCCTCTGCACTGTCCAACTACTGTGTACTTGGTGCATGTGTCAACACTGGGGTGTTGCAATCCAACAGACACCAGACAGATGGGTGCAAGGCCATGTGGGATGTGAGTGCCATGCTTGGCATCAGACTGACAATTGACTTCTCCTGTTCAATTAGTGCACTTTTAGCAATGCACAACTAATGATGCCAGGGCTTGCTCTGTGATGTGCTGTGCTCACAGTGGTGTGTGCGTTATGTGCAGGTGACTGATGTCTGTCTGTTTCCCCATTGTTTGCAGATACATCCACGGCCACGGAAGGGGACAGCTCCACGGACCAGGAGGAGCCGGAGAGCCAGACTGGGTCAGCAGCCGAGGAGTGGTCGGAGGGACCCAGTGGCACGGAGGGCGAGGGGAGCCACACCGAGGAGTCCTCAGCAGCATCCACCTCAGCTGAGGACCAGAGCAACTCGGAGGATGACTCCCTTGTGGAGGCGGGTGTCAGCAGCCACCACACCCCAGCTAGTGTTGCTGTCCCCGCCACCACCAGCACCACCACCGCCCTCCCATCGGCTCCCATTCCCCAGGTCCGTGGAGGCTCCCATGTCCGGGAGCGTGTCTCCTTTGGGCCAGGCACCGCACCCCCTGCCCCTGTGTCCCCTGCTGCCCTGAGTGAGGAGTCTGTGTACCTCCTTCGCCAGCTCCATGTAGGGCAGACAGCCATGCTGAGTGTCCTCCATGCGCACACCGCGCTGTTGACTCAGCTGGTGTCGTTCATGGAGGGCATCTCATCGGGCATGTCTGACCTACAGAGGGGCAATAGGTCCATGGACTCCTCCCTGACGGCAGCAGTGTCCCTCCTCAAACGGTCCCTCACCCCTCCTGCCTCTGCTCCATCCACACTCCCCAGCACCTTACCCATCCCAGGCACACACACACTGGCACACACCAGCACACACACATCCAGCACACTGACACACACGCCAATGACAAAACGCACACGCACGCACATTCAGGGGACTGAAGCCAGACTCACAGGGGATGGGGCCCTGGAACACACACACGCATCCACATGCACTGCGCAGTCCTCAGTTCCCTCTCCCTCCAAAGCACCCTCCCTTGCCTCACCTGCAACCCCAAAGTCACAGCAGCTCTTCCTCTGTGACCTCGGCCTCTTCCCCACCGATGAAGCTGCTCCAGCATCCCGGGGGAAGAGGAAGCCCACCCACACGGAGCAGAGTGCCCCTCGCCCCGGACACCCTCCCCCAGGCGCAGACGGACTGAGGCCCCCACCCGCAAGTCCCCCCGGAGTGCTAAGAGCAAGACCCCACCACCGCCCTGCAGCTCAGGCACAAGGTCTCCGTCCTCCATCCCTCAGGCCCCCACTGCACAGGTGCCCCCACCACACCCTGCCCCAGGTTCCCCCACCCACAGATATACCATCCCCAAGATGCTCCGGCCTTCTCCCCCTGCCACTTGCTCTCCCAGCACCACACCCCCGCTGCGCTTGTCTGTGCCACTGATGTGGTGAGGGTGTCCCCCCTCTGTCCAACCCACCTTGCCTGTTCCCCATTCTCCTCCCCTGGAGGTAGGCACTGCAGTGGAGTCCACTACCGCCCTGTCTGACTTGGGCACTGCAGTGGCGGACCTGTCCACCCCATCTGCAGGGTCCACTGCAGTTGTGCCGGCACCCACGACATCTGTGTCATGCCCCCCAGTTGTGCCGGCACACACCATGTCAGACACCTCCACTGCAGTTGTCAGTGGCTCTCCAGCACCCACCACCCCTTCCCTGACTCCCCCTGGTGAGCCCTGATCCTGTCCCTGCGGTGCCTGGCCTGCCCCCCGGTTGCCCCTCCTAGTGGATTGTCCCTGGTATTGTGCAGGCATGCGTAGGGTGACATCTGCCAGTGTCACCCTGTTTGAACTTTGACAATGGACTGGCCATTGGCCTTTGCTCTTTTTTCAGGACTTCGTTTGGCCTCAACACATATGCTGAATAAAGCAACTTTCTTTTCTCTAGTGCTCATGCTTCAGATGTACATGTTGTTGGTGCAGCTAACCATGCCCTTGCTGCAGTGATGGTGATATCTGGTCTCATGATTATGAAGTGTTACTGTGCAGGAACCCATGTGGTCCAGGGGGAATGTGTCCTATCATGTGGTGTATCCATGTCATCAATAGCAGCATCTGAGGGTGTCATGTGTTCAGTATTTGGCAATGGGTTTCCTACTTACATTGGCAATTTCATATCTGTGGCTTCCACCCCTGCACATCTGTTGTGCCTGCCATCGTTGCATTTGTCTACTTCCCTGACCGTGTTGCCATCTCCAGTGGACATGCAGGTTTGGGCATCAATGGGGAGGGACTCATCCGTGTAGTCAGTGCAACATTGCTATACAAGTGTGTTGGATCTGTGCTGATGATTCCGTTGGCACATCCATGACCAGGCTGATGTGATGGGAGCCCTCATTTGGTGCTAATTGTTGATTGTGTGACCAAGTGCTCAGCTGACATGATGGGGCCCTACTGAGGCAACATATGGCACAGCTTTCCTCACACAGGAGTGGAGTCCCCTCATGGCAGTGTGTACACGTGTGACATTGCCTGCGCCCAAGGTGTGTGTTGTATGTGCATGTCTGTGTGTTCACTTCCATTCATCTGCGCATGCTGTGATCCCTAGTGTTGTACCTGTTTGTGATGCTTGCTGACTTGAGCTATGTTCCCCCAAAGTCTTCTCCCTGTGTTCTCTGTGATGTGGGTGCATGGCACATTACTGGTCATCAGGGTGTCACCCATAGGTGTGTTTGCTGTCAGGGCAGAGTTTGTGTGCTGACGCAGATGGGTCACAGTCAGGTTTCCCTTTGGCACTTGTTGTTTGCCCCTGTCATGTGATTTCCAGTTTGTGTTATCTTTCAGTGATTGTGACACGTTGTGTGTGTGACTGCTGGCACTCCTTAGGGTCCGGGCTGCAATGTTGGTTGTTGTCTATGTGTGTTCTTTGTGGGTGACCTTGGCTTCTTCATTGGTGTGTGACTGTGGCTGGGATCCCATTGGTCGGTGTGGTATTGCCGTCATGTCCATGTACAGCGTAGTGTGCAGTGTGTCAGACATTCAGGAGTCTTGTTGAGTGTCCATGTGTGATGTGTTTCTACACCTTGGTTCCCACCCACCACCCTGGAATAGTCATGGGTGCATGTGCAATGTCACCAGTGCATGTGTACTTCACTGCTGCACATTGTTGGAGGTCGAGGGGTGTGGTCTTGAGTGTGTGCAGATGAGAGTCGTTGCCCAGCTAGTCCCCTGCCTCCATGTTGGCCTTGGCTTACTGGCCATGCTGATTGATTTGTGCTTGTGTAGGTGTGATGGTAGTTTGTTGCTCAGGACACCTGACTGTGGTTCACAGTGTGAACGACATTTAGCTTTGTCATCACAGTGGTATTTTTCTTCAGCCCAGGGTCACCACATTGTGGGGGCCCTGGGGGTGGTGCTGTGGTGTGTCTGTGACTTGCTGTGTCAGTTGTTGTTCCTACGTGCCTGTGTGACATGTGTGTTTTGTGCTCCCTCTCACCTGTCAATGCCTGCTTGCCCACATAGGGGATTTGGATCCATGAGTTACCTTAGTGTGGCAGTGTATGCACATCTGTATGATTGGTATTCAGCTCTCCTCATGTGTTGTGTTGTTGCCTGGGGACACTGGCACCCCCACCCCTCACCTGCTGTGTATGATGACAGTGTTGGTCTGCCTGTTTGTGTTTGTGCATCTGCACCACTGCATTGGCATATCTTGGGTGTGCCATTGGCTGTATGTTGTTTGGTGTGTTTCCCCTGCTGTCCCTGGGACTCCTAGGTCATCGGTCAGCACAGTGATCATGGTTTGTGTGTCCCATTGCTGCCATGGTATGGTATCTGTTCACCTCACATCTGCTGTCTCCACAGGGTATCTGCATTTGTGTGCCCATTGGTGCAAATATGTGGGTCTGCATTCTGATGGTCACTTCTGTCATTGTGTCATTGATGACTGTTGACGGTCTCAGCCCCCATGGGTGTTGTTTGTCTGCACATGGCCAAAGGAATGTCTCATTTGCACTGCAGTATTTGGCTCCCCCAATTTATGTTGCAATGGGACACATACACTACTTTGCCACAGATGAGTTTTTGGTTCTGTGACCAGGAATGATCCATGCAGTTTGGCAGTTGCAGCTCTTTCTTTGTCAACAATTACCTTTTGGTCACTGTGATGATGAGGGTGTAGACCCCATTGCCACAATGGTCAAAATGTGCTTCAGCTATGGACCCCACATTTCCCTTTTGGTCACTGTGATGATGGGGGTTTAGACCCCATTGCCACAATGGTCAAAATGTGCTTCAGCTATGGACCCCACACTTGCCTTTTGGTCACTGTGATGATGGGGGTTTAGACCCCATTGCCACAATGGTCAAAATGTGCTTCAGCTATGGACCCCACACTTGCCTTTTGGTCACTGTGATGATGGGGGTTTAGGCCCCATTGCCACAATGGTCATGGGCTGCTTGCATTGTGGGTGCCACACACATATATGTGTGGCACATGTGCTAGGGGGTCACATTGTATGTTCAATGTCATGTTCGGTGTTGTAGGCATTTGACACAGCCTGCTCACACGCTTGTCATGGTGGTGGGGGGATGTCTTAATCTTGCATTCCCTAGGTTGTGGTGTGCTTGTTGTGTCATGCATTGTCCATCCTATGAGTGGGGGTGGTAGTAGTGGTAGGCATCCAGCCCCCTGGCTAAGGGTGGTAGTAGTGGTAGGGCATCCTGCCCCCTGGCTAAGGGTGGTAGTAGTGGTAGGCATCCTGCCCCCCTGGTTGAGGGTGGTAGTAGTGGTAGGCATCCAGCCCCCTGGCTAAGGGTGGTAGTAGTGGTGGGCATCCTGCCCCCTGGCTAAGGGTGGTAGTAGTGGTAGGCATCCTGCCCCCCTGGGTGAGGGTGGTAGTAGTGGTAGGCATCCAGCCCCCCTGGCTAAGGGTGGTGGTAGGCATCCAGCCCGCCCTGGGTGAGGGTGGTAGTAGTGGTAGGCATCCAGCCCCCTGGCTAAGGGTGGTAGTGGTGGTGGGCATCTGGCACCCCCTGGCTAAGGGTGGTTGTGGTGGTTGGCATCCAGCCCCCCTGGGTTGGGGTGGTGGCGCGCATTCAGGCCCCTGTGTGCATATGTGGCATTGGTGATGGGCATCCCGCCCCTATGGTGCTGCTGGTGTAAGTATATTCAGATTCCCAGTGTATGTGTGTGATGTGTCGTGTACGTGTTGTATGTGTTTTGTGGTTGGTGTCTGACTTACCTTCTGCGCCGTACGCGTCCGTGCCTGTTCCGGTAGTAGATGTAGAATATTGGTATGATCGGGACGAAGGGATTCATGGTTGGTTCGTGTCGTTCGTCCTTCTCGTTGCTTCGCGTCGTCCTCGTCGCTTGGCTTCGTCCTCGTCGCTTCGCTTCGTCCTCGTCGCTTCGCGTCGTCCTCGTCTGTGCTGTGTTCGTCTCGTAGCCGTGGATCGTGTTGTGGCGCGATTCGGAGCTTATGTGCGCCTCTCCCGGATGCTTTGACGTGCCGTGCGTAGCGACGGGTTCGGCGCGTACGGAAAGCGCATCGTACTTGTCCGGCCGGACGGGGCTGCATTTTCCCTTCCGTGCGACTCGATTCGGCGTTTCCGGATTCGCCTCGGTCGGAGAACAGGACCTGGTTTGGGTGAGTACCGCTCGGCCGGATTCTTTGCTGTTGTGCGCATCGTACTTGCTCGTTCGGTGTGCTGTACGGATCGGTCGGGAAACTGGCTTTCGCATGGCTTTTTTCCCGACCGAATAGTATTGGGTGCGCCTCCGACCGAGATCGGAATCGGCCCCTTAGCAGGAACAGCCTCACCCAAGATGTGCACAAATTTACTCCTGACAAGTCAGAAGTAAACCCCAATCCAGGTTGAGAATGGAGAGAGAATTCCGCCAATTGCTGTTGGGGGTTTAGGTGAAGAGGTTTTTCTACGAGAAAAATATTTGTATATGAGTAACTTAAAAAAACGCTCTTTCTATGGAAAAACACGCCTAACTACCTAGCTACCTAGTGGTGACCGCCAGAAGGTTATATATATATATATATATATATATATACATATACATATACAGGGCTTTGAAACAAGCAGATGAAAGGATAGGTAATCTAAGTAGAAATAATGTCCTATTTCAACCACCTCCGGTGAAAAAGAAAACTGATGGACAAGGTGAGCCTATTAGGTTCATCACCAAATTTAGCAGCCAAGCTGGTCAGCTAAGACAGATCTTGAAATCAAGGTGGAATATACTGAGGCAGGACCCTATCCTGAAAAGTAAAGTTTGACATACTCCTTCTATAACATTCTAAAAGAGTGTTTCTCTTAAAGATATGCTTGTACAAAGCCACCTAAGTCCAAAGGAAACCAACTGATTAAAGAATGCCAAGGGTTTCTGCAAATGCGGCAGTTGCAAAGCTTGCAAATACAGTGACAATACCACTGAGGTCACACTAAAAAGAGTACATAAGAAATGGAGGATCCCCAAATTGATTACATGGGGCACTGACTTCACAGTATATGTTATCACATGCCCTTGTGACATGTGGTACATAGGCTCCACGATCTTTTCTGTCAAGAAACGCAAACTTGAACATTGGAGGGCCATCACTAACAGGGACTTCAAGCTACAGCACAGCCAAAGACTTCTATGATAAACATGCATGTGATTGGACGAAAGCCAGATTTTTTTTGCCTAGATACGATCCCTAAACACAAAAGAGGGGGTAACCGCCTATCTGCTTTACGGGGACTTGAATCCCGTTTCATTTTTTACGCCGGTACCAAATTCCCTGAGGGCATGAATAATGATGAAGAGTTACACTCACATTTATAATCTCAGAATGATGTCTCCCCTGGTTATGTCACTTTTTATTATATCTTTTATTTTTACTTATCTGTCATGTTAAAATTTCTTTTTAGGATAAAAATTGTCAATATGGGATTGTCGATTTGAAATTGATTATATGCTATACGTCAAGGGTCTCATAAATATTTTGAAGCTGGAAACAGGTCGATTGTTTACAGTAGCTATATTTCTTCTTTACTGTTTTATCACACAGAGACCATGAAGTCAAGCGATTACGAACGAATTGCACGCACGGATGTAAAGTAACTTTACTGGAGAGGGGAACTGTTTTTACCAACAAACCACCGCTCCATAGTCACTATAGTCTTCAGGAATGGTATGTCAGCACTGGAAGGACACTTGGGAGCATTCCGTTAAGCTTTTAGAGCACATGTCTCCAAGAGGTCATTGATCAATTAAGCATAGCAAGTCTTACCATTATGAGACGTTGAGTAATTTACCATGTAAGCACAAAGGTACTACACCATTATTCTTTTTGTCTATGGCGCCTGTATATTTAATCGTTTAAGAGACAATGTCTTGAATTGGTATAATTCTTGGTTATACTAACTACAACAGTCTTTCTAACCTCGGTCAATGTAACGAATAGTTGTGTACACTGTAATTACAATCATGTTCAAGTGTAATCACTGTTGATATTTTGCTAAACAAATTCTAGCCCTAAACCCAAGTTTAAAATTGAAAATGATCCTTATGTATTAATTGTCGCGTCATGTGTGACGCTGTGTGTTTCCCTTTAAATGTACCATGATCATCTGTAATGATCATGTGATCAAGACCACGGCTGTGGTCGAAACGCGTCTGTCTGCCATAGTGGATTAAACAATATTGAAACTTACAATTGGTGTGGCTCTTGAATCTGCGCCGGACTGTGGTGGGATTCTTCCTGTGTCACAGATATATATACACTAATTATCCCCATAGGTGGGGTCCGTACAATTGCCAATAAATGTTCATTGCTTTAAAAAATCAATTTACAACCCCCCAGTGGGTCTCAGAATTAGTGCACAGCTTCCAAATATGTTAAAGGGGATATCACGCAGCATGTGCAAAAATCAACAGTCTTGTCATCAATGGACACATGTCACAAAACATTCATGCTTGCTGGTATTATCGACATGTAGACAGATGATAATCAGTCCTCCCTCAAATTATACCCAGGATGGGTCATTGTTCAATGTCATGCGCGCCGTTCTTCAGCATTACAGGTGCACAGTTTTCACTTGTCTGCGCCTTTCCCGATCTTTCATGCCTCCTTACAGGACGTGTTTAAATGCATTCCAAAATGCCCCTTGACTGCCGCACATGTTAGATTACAAGGATCCTTGCACCCATATTTGTAGGACTCTGGCCCAATGGCTATACATCCTTGGAATAAATAAACCCGACTTTCAGTCGACAAAACACGGGCCAATTCACTTGTACTGCGGCGGTTCTGGCAGTGTTAATTAATTCTTTCACAAAGTTCCACCAAACCTGCCGAACACTGTTAAGACAGGTGCACCGTTCGTGAGGGCGGACTCACGTAAACATGCAATGACTCCTTCTGAAAAGAAAGACGGGCACTCACGGGGTCAATATCAAGATGATTTCTTTCTGCAAGCAGACGCGTTTCAGCTCCATTGCCTTTCTCAATGCTTGCTTATATGAAAAGCACATCCCATCAGTAATCTCATTTAAAGGCAAACAGCTTTGACCCTTATGGCCCAGCCCTTCCTCTATGTCTACACTCATTTTTGAATGAGGGCGCAGCTGTTTGCCTTTAAATGAGATTACTGATGGGATGTACTTTTCATATAAGCAAGCATTGAGAAAGGCAATGGAGCTCAAACACGTCTGCTTGCAGAAATAAATCATCCTGATATTGACCCCGTGAGTGCCTGTCTTTCTTTTCAGAAGGAGTCATTGCATGTTTACGTGAGTCCGCCCTCACGAACGGTGCACCTGTCTCAACAGTGTTCGGCAGGTTTGGTGGAACTTTGTGAAAGAATGAATTAACACTGCCAGAACCGCCGCAGTACAAGTGAATTGGCCCGTGTTTTGTCGACTGAAAGTCGGGTTTATTTATTCCAAGGATGTATAGCCATTGGGCCAAAGTCCTACAAATATGGGTGCAAGGATCCTTGTAATCTAACATGTGCGGCAGTCAAGGGGCATTTTGGAATGCATTTAAACACGTCCTGTAAGGAGGCATGAAAGATCGGGAAAGGCGCAGACAAGTGAAAACTGTGCCCCTGTAATGCTGAAGAACGGCGCGCAGGACATTGAACAATGACCCATCCTGGGTATAATTTGAGGGAGGACTGATTATCATCTGTCTACATGTCGATAATACCAGCAAGCATGAATGTTTTGTGACATGTGTCTATTTATGACAAGATTGTTGATTTTTGCACATGCTGCGTGATATTATCCACTTTAACATTCATGCCACCATCTGTTTGAATTGGTCATTTGACATGTTAGTATGGCGGCCAAGGATAGAGGATTTGACCCTGACGGCCCAGCCCTTCCTCTATGTCTACACTAATTTTTGAATGAGGGCGCAGCAGTTTGCCTTTAAATGAGATTACTGATGGGATGTGCTTTTCATATAAGCAAGCATTGAGAAGGCAATGGAGCTGAAACGCGTCTGCTTGCAGAAATAAATCATCCTGATATTGACCTCCTGAGTGCCTGTCTTCCTTTTCAGAAGGAGCCATTGCATATATATATATATATTCACTGAAAAAACCACAGGTTACAGGCACGTTATAGTTAGTTGGACATTTCACTCGTACAAAACTAGAGAAATTCGGCCGTTATAGTTAGTTCAGCTAACTATAACTCGCACCCCTGCAATGCACTGCTGATGACGTCACATATTACATCATTCACGACATGGTCAGTGACATCACTGATGACATCATCCAGTGACTGTGTGTTTGTTTAAAGTTTAAATATGTTTTATATATATATGCCAAGGTGTATTGAAGAATGAGTGGGTGTTTAAGTGTCTGGATGGAGGATTTAGTAGGTGCATGACTGACTGTATAAGTGAGTGATTAAATGTGTCTTAGTGAATGCATGGGTTAGTGACTAAACTGTGTGAATGTCTTTATCAGTTTGTTGTTGTGTAAGCTGCTGCATGGGTTGGTCAGTAGCTACATGAGTGTCTATATGGGTTATTGATTGGTTGCCCTGAGTATTTGTATGGGATACTGAGTGTGTGTGGGTGGGTGGAAGGTGTGTGTCTCTGTGCATAGATGTGTGAGTGATTGATTCACTGGGTGTATGGGTTCAAGAGTGCATGTGGAAACAGCTAAATGGTGGGTCAGTGTGTGTATGGGTGTGTTGGTGAGTGAATGGATGTCTCAGTGGTACATGTGTGAGTAACTGCATATGTGAAAGGCAGTGTATGTGAGAGTTGGAGGATATAAATGACTAAACATGAGTCAGTGATTGTGAGAGTGGTTGTATGGATGAGTGTGTACTTGTATCAGTGATTGTATAAGAGAGTAAGTATGTGTTAGTATCTGTTTGAAAAAGTGATGTGGTGTGTGTAACTGTATAGGTCAGCAAATGGAAGTGTGATTAATTATTTACAAGACTGACTAGGTGTGTGAGTAACTCTGGATGAGTGGTGGTGTGTTAGTGTCTGTATAGGTGTATGAGTGCATATGATAGTGTTGTATTGATGAGTGACTGCATGTATGAGTGATTGTATGGGTGAATGAGTGGATGTGTGTGTAGACCTAAGAATCAGTGAGTGCGTATGTAGTAACTGGTATTGGTGTGTCGATGGTTTCGAAAATGGTAGTCTGTATTTTACAGTGGGTGTATCAAAGGTTATATTAGAGTGTGAGGAGGTGCATCAGATTTTCACATGGATGATGTCATCAGTGATGTCATCAGTGATGTCACTGACCATGTCATGAATGACGTAATATGTGACGTCATCAGCAGTGCATTGCAGGGGCGCGAGTTATAGTTAGCTGAAGTAACTATAACGGCCTAATTTCTCTGGTTTTGTACGAGTGAAATGTCCAACTAACTATAACGTGCCTGAAACCTGTGGTTTTTTCAGTGAATTTCTAAGGTTTTTTAAATGCTAATTTCTAACTATAACGTGCCTGAAATCTATGGTTTTTTCAGTGAATTTCAATGGTTTTTTAAATGCTAATTTCTAACTATAACGTCCCTGAAACCTATGGTTTTTTCAGTGAATTTCAAAGGTTTTTTAAATGCTAATTTCTAACTATAATGTTCATTAAACCTATGGTTTGTTCAGCAATTTTGATTTTTTTTGGGTGATATTTTGTAAGTTTAATATCCTAAAAATATTTTTTTAATTTTTTTGTTATTAAAATTATATAATTTCTTCTGTTTTCTTACATATTAATATTTCTTTTGTTGAGAAAAAGTGGAGCTGCACACCCATCGCGTTCACACTAGGGGCCCGCGCTGAGCGCCACGCACCCCTCGCGTTCACACTAGGGGCCCGCGCTGAGAGCCGCGCACCCATCGCGTTCACACTAGGGGCCTCACTGAGCCCCACGCGTTCACACCAGAGGCCGCGCTGGAAGCTGCACACCCCCCTGTGTTCACACCAGGGGGCCCGCTAGGGTCACGACCCCAATTTTTTTTAAAACGTCCACTTTCATTAATTTACATTCGCCCCGGGGACTCCATTCCCCGGGGCATGCCCAAATATACATTTTTTATGTTTTAAAAAAAAAAACGTAGGAGGGGGGACTGCTATCCCCCTGCCCGGCCATTTTGGGCCCCGGGGACCCCATCCCCCGGGACCTGGCCTCATGGTTAGGGACCGTGGGGGGAGCCCCAATGCCCCCACGGTCCTGCCGGCTCCCCGCCTCCTGCGGGAGCCGGCATTGCTTTTCCACACGGGCAGCTGCTGACATGCACCTCCCCGTGTGGAAAAGCAATCTGCTTTGGATTTTGGAAGAGAGAGCAGTTTTCCCTGCTCTTGCTTCCAAAATCCAAACCAGTGTTTGCTATGACAGGGCGGGAGCCATGCTCCCGCCCTGTCATAGCAAACAGTAGTGTCCCGGGGGTAGGCAACCCAGGACACTGCAGGAGCCGGCCCTGGGGGGTGGCGGTCCCCAGGGCCATCAAGGGCTCCAGGAGGGGGACCAAGCGGCCCCCCTCCCTTTATTTACATAGCCCCGGGAGGTGGTGGTCCTCGGGTCTGTAACGGACCCCCTAATTTACATTATTAATGTCCCGGGGAGGTGGTGGTCCCCAGGGCATGTGGGGGGGGAGGGCTCGATCCCCCCCACAGGTTTAATTTTTTTTTAAAAAAGCCCTGGGGAGGTGGTGGTCCCCGGGGCTGCGGGGGCCCAGCGGGCCCCCGTAATTATAAATACAACAATGCCCCTGGCCCACCCGGGGGCCTCATTTAAATCAAGCGCGGGCTTCATTTAAAAAAAAAATTTCGGCGGCTTCGCGACCCCATTGCGCATTCTGCCAAAATTATAAAAAATAAAATACTTTTTGGGCCTTGGGGTCCTTGTGGGACCCCTGAACAGGCCTAAGGGGTCAGAGTGTTTCTACCCAGCCCCTTTTCTTGTTTTTAAACATTTATTTTACTGTTTTCTTGTGACTCGGTTCTACTGAGTCACAAAATGGGTGCCAACAGTTCCCAGTTTGGAGTGTTGGCAGCCAATGAGAATGAATCTCGTGCCTGGGAGGGTTCGCGAATCCACCGCGTCCCTATATATCGAAACTTTTTCTTTTTCAAATTTCTCAGGAACTACTGAACGGATTTACACCATTTAACAAAAAGGGCTCTTTCTGAAACAAGACCTACCTTTTTGCCAAATTTGGTGTAATTCCGTTCAGCAGTTCGGGCTGTAGCTGTGTCTAAAGTTTCCTATGGAAAGTTACATGGGGAAAACACATTTTGGGACCCCCCTTTTTTCTCAGCCCCCGCTTTTTGAATCACCCCGAAACTTTCAAGACAGAAACTGACCGGAGCGGGCCACTAGTTTTGAAAATTTCGCGAAGATTCGTCAACCGGCGCCAAAGTTATTGGAAAAACAAAAAACGCTTTTCCTATGGAAACTTGGTCCTAACTATAACTACCTACTGGCGACCGCCAGTAGGTAATATAGATAGATAGATGTAGACAGATATAGATATATTCATTCTTTTCTCCACCACTCTGCAAACGCTCCTAGTAGTTAAAAACATAGAAATTCACTTTAAAAACCAAAGCTTACAGGGAAGTTATAGTTAGGAAATTGTATTTGAAAAACCTTAGAAATTCACTTAAAAAACCAAATGTTACAGAGACATTATAGTTATGAAATAGAATGAAAAGAAACTTAAAAATTCACTGAAAAAACCAAAGGTTACAGAGACGTTACAGATAGGCTGACATCTCACTCGTACAAAACCAGAGAAATTAAGCAATTATAGTTACCTGAGCTAACTATAACTTACGCCCTGGTAATGCACTGCTTATGACATCACATATTACATCACTCATGACATGGTCAGTGACATCACTGATGACATCATCCAGTGAGTGTGAGTGTTTTGTAAATGTTTCTGAGACTTAAATATATATACTAAGCTACTTCATAAGTTAAATTAATATTCTTTCTGTACTACTAGTCAGTGATACTGTTTCTGAGATATTTCATCTGAGTGAATGTGTGACTGTGTATTAGTGTGTGAGTGGATGTCTGAGTGGTTGTATGGGTGTGTGAGTGGCTGTATGGAATTTGTTGGTGGGTATGTGAGTAGCTGTATGGGCGAGTGTGTGGCTGTGTGAGTGGCTGTATCTGAGAGTGAGTGAGTGTGTGGGTGAGTTAATGGCTGCATAGGTCTGTGATTGGGTCCCAGGAGTAGTTCACAGATGCTAGGATTTTGCTGAAAGCATGTATGCGGCTAGAGACAACACTGAGTCCGCTGAAAGACTGGGGTGTCCACCGATCATTACCTTTCATCTGGTGCATGTCACAGTTCCCTCCTATCTCAGGCCCTTAAACAAGAGCGCAATGAACGGACGCATTCCACAAGCGAGTACATGTGTGCATGTGCAGCATGTGAGGATTATATGCACTGAGAAGCCAAGGGAGTGCCATGAGTCACACGACAATCAGTCATCGGGCCAATCCAATGGGTGAGGGATTTGTAAATAGCACCAGAACCCAAGAATCGATTACTGGGCCTTAATGCGCAAACTTATGTACCTTCATTTATTTTATTATTTACAGCTGGGCCCGTGAAATTCCTCCACCCTAGGTACTGTCAACACAGCCTCTACGATAAACGTACCTACCTCCACACCCCCGCTCCCAGTATGGGTGCACACCTCTTCAGGAAGCTTTAAATGGTAACACATTGTCAGAATTTCTGGATTTGTTCAATGTCCTCTCACAAAGGAGGGGAGGGGGCAGGGGTAGTTAAAGCCAAAAAGGGTGCCCTGCTGCAGGTAGGACACAGAGTTAGCATTGTTTTTTTGGGAGGGGGCGGGGAGTATCCTTCAGCTTGGTTTCACCATAGCGCTTTCATATATATTTCCATACAGCGCTTTTAAATCCCGGTGCAGGGTCCTATTTACTTTAGGCTGTAGCAGCCATTATTTTCAACGCCTCGTCATGGGTAGAAAGTGCTATATAAGTGCAATTACTTGTGCGACTGGTGAAGAGCCAAGCAGTACACAGCTCTTTGTGTTTTCAGCTCTCAGATGGCAAAGGTGGGGAATGGTGCTCTCCAGCGAAGTCAACAGACAACTGTACCCCCACATGGGTCTCCTTGATGCATGTGTGTCTTGAATATAAACCGAAAGGTAAAGAAACAGACAAAACAGAGGGGGACATCTGGTTAAGTTTCCCACAAACATGCTTGGCAGCACCTTACCAGTTTGTTGACTCCTTATTTCTGTAGATCAAGCCCCTGCCCCCTGCAAGCATTTTGTAGATATGCAGCTGCGGTTTTGGGGTGTCGGGCCGGGTTATAATAGTGTAAATATATGTTTAAATACATCTTCCTTGTCATCTAGTTTTTAAAGTTACTTGCTACTACTTTACTTTTGCCACATTAATTTAAAGTACACTCTGTGGTCATTTTTGATGGAACGTCATGAAATGAATGGGAGGAGACTTAACGTATTGTGGAGCAGCTTATATTAGCCAGCACCCAGTAGTTTCCTGTTTGTTGCCAATGGCAAATCATTTAGGGAACTTGGATGTATTGCACAGATGCATACATGCCTACTTTACCAATTTAGGTGGTAGGCTTTCACTTTTGAGGCAGCACCACCTCCAGATTTACTAAGGTTATCCTACGTTCTTTCATGAGTTTAGCCCGTGTGCTTGGAATAAAATATATAAACGGCACACGCATGGCCAGAAACAGGCTGCCTGTCCAGAAAGAGGCTGCCTGCCCTGAGGGATAACTGACCAGCTATTAAATAGGGCACTATCAGCCAATTAAAAATAAAAACAAACAAGCATTTGCAATGCAATCGGTCTCGCATTGGTGAAAGTTAGAGCTAATGGGGTTGCAAATGACAATGTTTCTTAGTTATTTTGTTTGTAAAAAATATCCCAGCAGTAGCATAAGCAATAAAAGCAAGGAAAGGGTGCAGTACCACATGCTCTTGTTTTCTTATAGCTCATTAGACGGCAGTTTCTGGGTATCATAACTTACGGGCTTTCTGTAAATTACAGGGCATGCGTGAAACCAAGATAAGGTGTTTAAGCGTTAACACATTTAATATAGCAGCCTTAATTTTAGTTTTCGACCTGACTAAATAAGGAAGTAATACTGTTACAAAATGTGCCGCATTATGCTGCATAATTTGCCTTTTCTTACCACATAATTTACTCAATCCTACAGCATAATTTGGCCCTCTACTGATGCATAATTCCAGTGGCCCTGCCTATAGGGCAATTAGGCAGTGCCAGATGGGCTGCTATGAGAAGTCAGTGAAAGAGTCGGTGTTTTGAATGTTTGTGTGCCTGTTTTATTGTCTTGTGGGACAACAAGCTATCTGTTTTCAGAAATGTTTTGCATAGTGTGATGTCGGCATATGTACTGGTTGAGAAGCTTGCGGATAGCTGGCCTCCTACAGGGATCCGTGCGCACACCTGAAATCAGAGACTGTTGTTAGTGACAGAGTGGTTAGTGTGCCTGCTGCTGAGATTTGTACTCAACCTACAGACATAAGTTTGAATCCCAACAGGACCATGCCATCATCCTATCGTTAAAGAGAGAAAAAGAGTACCTTAGAATATGGGGAAAAGCTACTATTTCTATAATGGCTTATTAACTTCTAAGAAACTGAGAAGAAGAACCAAGAGGGTATTTAACATGTTCCCCGCCCTCACCCCTAATAAACACATGCCTGCAACATTCCCTACAGGGGAGGGAGACACTTAGGATAATAGTAGGAACATTTGTTATTTTTGAACAGGTGTTGATGTGGGACTGAGGACCACAGGGTCCGCTGTCAGGCTGACATTAAGCATCATGGTATGAACACTTACACTGTGTGCTTAGCACCTTCTCCACTTCATGAAACACAATAGTACAACAAGGGTTGTCGGCATTTCTTCCTCCGCACTGTGGAGTAGTGTATTTTATTCCTCCAAAGCCCTGCCACCCCCTGTGGGCAGGGTATCAAGTGGGCTGCTTGTGCCAATAGTGGAGCATCTGCTAGTAACATATTTATCCATTTTCTTTTACTTTTCCTGGGGAGTGAGTATCCTTCAGACATTCCGGGGGAGGGGGATCTGTACCACAAGTTTGGTAAAATAATGGGCGCTCCAACAGCGGCGATGACAGAAAGGTGGAAGAGACCTGTATCTGTGCACAGGACGTCAATGATGGTCCAGCTCTCAGGGCAGATTTGACATTTACTTTCCCTACAGTCGAGGCACCACAATCACTGAAACCCCAATTTCAGTGCTTCCCAACCTAGAGCTATACATTCCAAATGACAAGCTTCAGAAACTGAAGGCTCAATATTAACTGCCCTGCCATGCTCGGTGCCCAGCTCTATTCAAAGTCTAGCACTTAGAAACTGCTCAGTGCATTAGTTGCGCTGTACGTAAGGGAAGACATAAAGAGGAAGGAGATTGGGTGGTGGTGTGACTGGGAGTTCTTCTTTGCGTACAGGAACATCAGTTCAATAGGCAAGTCTATGGAAACATGGCACCACGCTTGACATTTGGATGGGGTATGCTTAAGACCCTTAATCCCCAGTGACCAATTCATATAAGTAAAAACATTACAACTCTAGAGAAGAGAGAAAAGTATTATAGTGACAGACGTCTAAGTGGAAGTATTTAATCAAGCCATCGGGGAGGTGTCTAGAAGTGTAACCAGCGCTTTGGTGTGCATGCGCACTGCTAAAGGCACAGACAGTGTTGACCTGCGCACTGCAGAGTAAAGCACTCACCGTCTTTAAACTTTCCACAGGTCTTGCCTATGGTGAGAGCTACTGCCCATCAGATGTAACTGCAGGAAAGCATCTGACGCGATGAAATATTTTGTTCACGGCTGTGAACTGTAATCAGCGGGATTTGATTTTGGACAGAGAAGGCAAATGCAAGTTTTCCATAAGGAACATATTCTAAGATTACAGAACAGACCTCAGGGGCCCGTCTAACATCCTCACCCCCTGCATGGTGCATCACTGTAGACTGTAGTGTATTTATAATGTATTGGAATAGTAATATTGCAAGTCTTAATTTACATGGCATCACTTACATGGACAAACGCAAAAAGTGCCCAAATAAATGTCACAGCGTACACAATGTGCTCCTTTGCATGCCTGCGGTGACCGAAAGGCCGCTGCATCGAGTCGCTTTCATCTGGAGCTGTGTAAGGCAAGCCACTGCCAGTAATCACAGCAGGGCAGAGGTGGGGAAGCCGGTGTGCGATAGGAGACGTGCCAAGCTTCCTGAGGACTTTTCTTAGTTTCCTGAAGAGAGCAGCTTGCCCGAGATTGGCCGGTGTGCGCTGGCAAAGCTGCCCTGTTCTCCCCCGCATGCCTCCCATGCCTGCTGCCTAGGCAGCTGTAAGAGTATCAAAAGCAAACCCGGCAATCACCTTGGTGCCACACACTTAATCACTGATTACCCAGTGTCTCGTAGTTCCCACTAATCCGTAGAATCTGCTCGTATGTGAACAACATAAACTTTGGGTGAGGTGCCTAGACTGATTCCATGCACCCCTGTAGTATATGTTGGCCTAGAGACCAGCTAGCTCACAGTGCCAAAATAACCCCCCCCCCGCCTAAACCCAAACCAGGAGCAAATGGTTTCTGGCAACCACTGAACATGACAACCCTGAACCCCAGGGATAATGGTAACAGATCTAGCACCTTTTCGCTCAGTCACTCGTGCACTCTTGTTCTTGGAGAAAATATACAGAGAATACACAATGGGATGTTTTCAATATATTTATTGAGCCAACGTTATTCTTGTATAACAACAGATATAGTTCCACTATGATGCTAAAACAGTGTATATATGCAGGCATATAGTGCAAGGTAATAATCAAGCGTTCTCCTACTATGCAATCCCTACTCTGTGTATGTCTAGAGTGTATGTAGGTGTAGAGCGCCCCACCCCGGATGATCCAACCCCATTACCTGGCGAGAAAGAATGTAGGACCCCATCTTGGTCACGAACTGGACACCCCTCATGGAGGTGTTAGACAGCTGCTTGGTGAAGCCTCAGCATGCTGGACCTTACGATGTCAGCGGAAGTGTCGCCTCTGCTAACACCCAAAATGCTTCTTTATTTCTAATGAAAAGCATCCTTGCGATGTATACGCAGATTAGCATTGGTATGGATATGCAGATAACCCTGTCGCCCCGTGGATGAAGATGGAACAACATTTGTACATCGTGCGTAAAAAGGCCTTGTACTCAGTTTTCGAGGCATCATGATAATGTTGGATGAAGCCAGATGTATAAGGAAAGTTGTTTCAGAGAAACTAATCCAACATTGTCACGCACATGAATATGTGCAAAAGGTCACATCAATAAAGTTATTGTGCAGAAAGAGGACAATGTAAGAAAACGTACAGCGTTGCTACATGGGCCTAACTCAGGCACATAACACCAACAGGAAAGCTGGTATCGTCAAAACCACAGATTGCAAATTTAATTCAGGTCTGAGACGGAGGCTGCAGCAACTATAGGAAGGCAGGGACTGGGACATGCGGTTCAAAAGCAGAGGGAGGAGAAGGCAGCTGCAGCCGAAGAGAGGGAGCGAACAGGGAGAAGGAGGAGTCAGCTGCAGCCGGGGAGAGGGAGCAAGCGTAGGCGCGTGCAGTTCCTGAGCTTTACAAGCAAAAAAGGAAAAGAGTGATCCGAAACTGATAAATAACATAACGAGTACCAGCAAATGTAACAGGGGCAGTCTTCATGGGAGGTTACAAACGTAGAAAAGGAAGGACTACTGCGCTTATTAAACAATGAAAAGCAGCCATTTACGTAGGACAGTAAAGGGAGCCAATTAGAAAGATGGCGGTGCTTAAAGCCCATATTCTAGATACAGCATGTCTCGAATAGACAGCGCATGCACTGCCTAGGTGAGACCTACAAAACCCAAAACTCTAGGTGTTAAGAAGACATCACAAGTGCACACATTAATTTTAACTCCTGCGATTTATGAACAATGTAACTATGCTGCAGCAGCACTCTTCGCAAGCTCTCAGTCACTTTCAAGTGAAAAACCTTTTATTGCGCATTCAGGCAAATTAACTTTGCATAGGGGGAGCAGTAAAAGTATAAATATACTTATCTCCTTTCACTTGTGTACATTTACGTTTCATTATGTGCACTATTTTTTTGCTGTTTCTGACTGTATTTGCGGTAGGTATTCTTTTAGTTGTCTCAGCAATACGGAATGTGTTGGAAGGAGGCGCCACAAGGTGGACATGCACACCTACTACTGCCCAGCTCCTCTTTGTATTGTGGGAAGCAGACCAGCGCCCACACCATCCCCATCACTCAGTGTCCACCATCTCCAGTGTTTGAGATCTCCCTATGTCAGCCATCCCACCCCTCCAATAATCCAGCAATTAGTAATCATTTTTACATAGGCTGTCATAAATTTGAACTCTTCACAGGCGTCATCGCCAGATCACTAGACAAGACTTATTTAGCATCATTATAAAACATCATTTACCTACAAAGAATAAACATTAATCTCACCTACAACTTTCACGAAAACAGGTTTAGGCATGAAAACGATGCAACAGGAACATATGTGTGTGCATGCTTGCCTGTGTTGATATCTGTAGCTGCTGGCGTAAGCATGACTACGTGCACATGTGATATGTAGAACTGTGGGTGCATGTGTATGTATGTGAGTGTGCGTATTTGTATGCCCATGCTTGAGCAAGATGGCAAAGCCAGAGCCAGGAGAATCCAACCCTGCTGGCAGCAACAGGGTTGCAAGGGAGCTGTCTTCAACTGGCGTCGTTGACTGTTCTTCCACAGACCCTGAACTGCAGAATGAAAGGCCACATGCACCCTGAAACTGATCTCTGTTTTGGTTTAGAAATGAAAGCTATCCCCAGAGCTCCGCTGGAAATACAGACTCAACAGTGGTGTGTGTGCACGTGCACGCTTGGCTGCATGTGTGTGTCTGAGTGTGCATATGTGCGAAGGTATATAGGAGTGCCTGCGTGAGTGTTTGTGTGTTTGTATATGTGCATGCGTGTGTGCGTATTTATATCTCCCTTTGGCAATGCTGTATATATATGTGCATGCTTGCTTATGTGCATGTCTATGTGCGCGTGTGTGACTGTGTTTGTATGTATGTGCTCGAGCCTGCATGTGTGTATGTGCATGAGTGTGTATGTATGCTTGTGTGTTTGTATGCAACTGTGCAGGTGGTTGTGTTTCTGAATGTGTGTATGTCTGTGTGTGCATTTGTCTGTGTATGTGTGTTTCGGTCTATGTTTGCTTGTACATGTATGTGGGTCTGTCTGTGCATCTATGTTAATTTCGAAGGTTTTTTAATTGCACATAGAAGGCCCAGGGGGTGAGAGCGCTTTACTGAGAACAATATCTGTGACAATCATTACCAAACATATGACACATTGAGGAGCCGAAAACACAGCAATACCAACAAAATGGCGCAGTTACACACATGAACTTGTTGTTAAAGTATGTTGTCCTCCTTTGTTTTACCTTTGTCTAGCTTGTATTTATTTCTGCCTGTTCTATGTATGTGCTTTGAAGCTGATCTCTTGGCATATCAGCACTATATAAATTGGATACAAATATTCTAGTATGAACAACAAATAAAACATATTCAATAAGTAAAACAAAACAACAGTACAACAGCTCACTCTGTACAACGTGAACATATAATAAACAATGCACCAACAGTAACACAGCAGATTCTGGTAACAGAGAAGGTTGAAATCAAAGGCTGGAGAAAGAGACATTAATTCCTAGACCACATGGAGCAGAACAAAACAAAGGGGCATATTTACAACAGAATGGAGAAGCATGGCGTTAAGCAAACATTGCTAACACCACGCTTCTCCATTCTGAAAACGCAGGGATGCGCCGTATTCACAAGAATGTGGCGCACCCCTGCGTTTCCCCTAGCGCTGGCGCTGAATTCAGCTGCCTAGCACCAACGCAGGCACCCTTGCACCATAGTGCAAGGGTGCCTGCGTTGGGGGAATGATTGCTTATGTGCAGGAAGTTCTCCCTTCCTGCACATAAACATTCATGGCGTTTTGAAACTTCTATGTGTGCTGCTTAATGCAGCACACATAGAAGTTGCAAAACTTCATTTTGTTTGTGTGCAGGAAGGGTCATCTTCCTGCACATACACAATCAATGGCAATTTGCTGTTTCTATGTGTGCTGCTCAAGGCAGCACACATGGAAACAGCAAAAACGAGGAGAAATAAAGCATTTCTCCTTGTTGCACCAAGGTAAGACCAGGTTTTCCCTGGTCCTAATGTTGGCACTGCCTCCTATCTATGCCACCCTTGTAAATAGGGTGCAGCATCACAATCAATGGGTGTTGCGGTGGAACGCCCACCGCAACACCCATTGCCCTCCCCTTTCACGCTGAGTACAGCGTGAAAGGGTGCCTTATTTACAACGCAGCGTTAATCCACGTTAAGTGGCTTCACACTGCCTTGTAAATAAGGGGAAGCCCCTATCACAACCACAACGTCACTGGAAGTGATGTTGTGGTGGCGGTAGGGGCTTGTAAATATGCCCCTAAGTGTAATACACCATGTGTGTGTTCCTGTGGGCCTGTGTCGCTGTGTGTATGAGAATGTGTATCAGTTTGTGTGTCTGTGTGTTTCTGTTGCTTATATTTGTGCGGGTAATGACTGTGGATGTGTGTGTGTATGTGTGTTTGTGGGTGTGTGTGTTTGTGCACTCCTATCTGTGCCTGTGGGTCTTTGTGACTGTGCATGAGAGTGTGTGTATTTGTTAGTATATGTGTATCTGTGGGAGGTGCACTAGTGAGTGTATTGCAGTGAGTGTGAGTGCTTAGTTGTGTGTGTGTGTGATTGTTGGTGTATTAGTGTGAGTGTAGATGTGAGTCTTTGGGTCAGTGTATCTGTCAGTAAATGAGTGTGTGTATATCACTATGTTGGGTGTCTATGCTGTGTGCGGGTGTATCACTGTGAATGTGTTTGTGTGGGAGTCTATGCTGTATGCATTGGTGTAGTGGTTTTATCACCATGTGCTGGGGCCATGTATACCCAGGGAACTTTATATTTGTGGGTATGAGATTTTGTGCATATCACATATTTATGTATGTATGTGTGTTGTGCGCCTGTTTGTGGTGGTATCACTGTAAGTTTGTGTGTGTGGCGTGTGCTTTTGGGTCTATGTATCTGTGTGTTTGAGAGTGTGTGTATATTACTGTGTGTCTGTGCTGTGTGCAATGTGCATGCCCGTGTGCCCTCTGAGAATTTATTTCAAGCACTACAGTGAGTTCACAAAAAGAGGAGCAAGGGGTGTCCTGTGTTTAAACAATTCTAACTCTGCCCCACTCCAATCCAATATATTCTGCCCCACTCCAATTCAAGACAATCTGCTCCATTCCAATCTGCCCCACTCCAATCCACAACAAACTGCCCCATTCCAATTCAAAACAATCTGCCCCACTCACTCCAAAACAATCTGCCCCACTTCAATCTTCCCCACTCCAATCTGCCCACTCCAATGCAAAACAATTTGCCCTGTATATTTAAATGTAAATAAAATGGTTTACTGCTAACAAAAATTCAAATTATAAAAAATAAAAATAGAAGGAAAAATAAAAACTTTCAACAACAGAAAAAAGTCTTCTTTATTTGTATACATGCATTCTTAAACAATACGCACTACAATACCCCCCAACCAAGCTTATAATTGCATGTGCACGCAGGCATATCATTACTCTTTTTCCTATTAATGCACAACAATAGCAACAACAAAAAATAACAAAAATAGTAAACCTGCACTCACATCCAAAAGGCGAGACCTATTGGCTATGCCAATGCTTGTTGTTGTTTGGTGGAAATCTGTTCAGTGGTTTTTGACTTATTAAAAGAAATCCAAATTTGTATATCTAGGGACACGGATCCTTTGGAACCCCTACGCGGAGTGTCATGGATCCACGCTTCAGGAGGAATGCTGTTATTGGCTGGACACAACCTGAATAGAAAGTTGCGGCCGCGATTTAGCAGAGCGGGACCATGTCACAGGGGTGAAGTTTGATGCCAAATAGTATAGAGGGGGTCAGGGTAGGGGTACACTGACCCCATGGATGCAATGTAGGGGTGTATAAGGGACTGTGTTTATGAGTATTAAAATGCCACAAACGATTCTTTTCCCACATGCTGGGAGTCATGACTCCATCGCAGCGCTCAGTGCCGTCCCCCTGTAAGTCACGAACCTTGTCGAAAAAAAATACAGTCATACACTCACTTGTACACTAATATACACACTGACAGACCCAATCAGGCACTTATTCACCTATTCACTCACCCACTCAAAGACTCGGGCACCCACTCACAGACCCACTCAGACACTCGTGCACCCACTCAGACGCTCATGCATGCACTCACATACCCACTCAGACACTCATTCACCCACTCACTCATCCACTCTGAAGTTCATGAACTGACACACAGACCCACTCAGATACTCATGCACCCACTCACAGACTCACTCAAACACTCATGTTTGCACTCACTCAGAGACCGACTCGGACACTTAGGCACCCACTGACAGACCTACTCATAGACCCAGGCACCCACTCACAAACCCACTTAGATACTCAGGCACCCACTCACAGATGTACTCAGACACTCATGCACCCACTCACACTCATGCACCCACTCACACTCATGCACCCACTCACAGATTTACTCAGAGACTCATTCACCCACTAACAGACCCACTCAGACATTCATACACCCACTCACAGACCGATTCAGATACTGACATACCTACTCACAGACCCAGTCACAGACTTATGCACACAGTAACAGACACACTCAGACTCTCATGCACCCATGCACAGACCTACTCAGACACTCATGCACCCAATGACAGATCCACTCAGAGACCCATGCACCCACTCACACCGCCTTTCAGACTCATGCACTCACTCATAGAGCCTCTCAGACACTCATGCACCCACTCACAGACCTAGTCTGACACTCATGCACCCACTGACAGACCCACTCACAATCATGCTCCCACTCACAGACCCACTCAGACACTCAGGCATCCACTCACAGACCCCCTCAAACACTCATGCACCCACTCACTTACCCATGCAGACACTCATAAACCCACTGACAGATCTACTCAGAGACTCATGCACCAACTAACAGACCCACTGAGACTCATGCACTCACTCAGAAAGCCACTCAGACACTCATGCACCTACTTACAAACCTACTTGGACACTCCTGCCCCCACTGACACACTCACTCAGAGTTATGCACCTATTCATAGACCCACTTAGACACTCATGCACCCACTCACTCACCCACTCAGACACTCACACATCCATTCACAGAGCCACTCAGAAACTTATGCACCCACTCACAGACCCACTCTGAGGCTCATGTAGCCAGTCACAGAACCAGTCAGAGACTCCTGCACCCACTCATAGATTTACTCATAGACTTACCCACTCAGAGACTCAAACACGCTCTCACACACCCTCAGACTCCCAGTGACTACTTAGACACTCACACACCCATTCACTTGCCCACTCAGAAGCTCATGCACCCAGTCACAGGGCCACTCAGATAGTTATGCACCCACTCAGAAGCTCATACACACAGTCGCAGTCCCATTGAGACATTTATGCAACTCTGACACACACTCAGACACTGATGCACCCATTGCCAAAGCCATTGAGACACTCATGCCTGCACTCACACACCCACTCAAAGTGAAGTATATACTCTCCGACCCATTGAGAGACTTATGCATCACTCACACACACACATGTAGACAGTCACAAAACTAGTCACAGAGGCATTGTTACATCCATAGAGTCAAAATGAAAGTTATAAATCTTAAATGTGTTGTTGTGAATTGAATTTGTGCTTTTGCTTTGTGGATCTGCGAAAGAGTCGTGACTCCAAAAACTATTTTTTTAAAGGATTTTAAATGAATATTATTTAATGTTTGGAAACAGAGTGGCTCTTAGAAGAGCCTTTGAGCTTACTGTGTGTAGATTATTGCACACATAAAACAGGATGCAGTCTTTGAAGTTAAGGAATATGCTGTTGCCTTTCTCAGAGCAATGTACTCCATCATATACATATATATATGTATTTTATATATCTATGCTCCATGTTGAAACGCAAGTTGTTGTTGTAGATGGAACCCATGTTGTGGTTTCTAAGAAATGCAGAAACAGTTTTATTAACATGTTTCCTGGCTTTGTCTATTTGTGGACAGAATTCATCTGATCATTTCCATTTCTGCCTTTGGCAAATGTTAGAGTACACCAAGGCTGTACGAGGGAAAAGTGTCATTAATTGGCCAAAGGTCTCCTTCATTGCGATTTCGAATCCTACCCCAGTAAGAGTGCCTAGGTCATTGCCACCACAGTGCACAATTAAACGGTCTTTATGTCGGCAATCTGCAATGCTCTCAACCAAAGAAAGCAACTGCTGCCACTTTAATCCTCTCTGGCCAATCCAAGTAATGTCCACAGTTGACAAACCCAAGTCCCTGTCAATCCCACTCTTTCTAGCAGGCTCACTGGCTCAAAAGGCATAGCTGTGACCCACAATCCACACTCTACCCATATTGAAGGAAGGAGCAGTAGTACTCAGGAGATGGCTGTATCTGTTTTTGACAGTTGATAGAATAAAAGGCAGTTAAAATGGTGGAGTGGACATAGTTTAAGAAAAGGACGTGTTTGATTGAGTTGTGTAAATAATTTGATAGCTAAAAATAGGTAGTGATTTAATAGGTAAAGTAAGTAGATCTGTGATCAGCTGTGAATAAATTTAAGAGAAGTTACGCTATTGTGGATATGTTAAATTTTCAAGCAGTCAACCACACCGGCTGCAGTTGAACTTGAAGCTGGTATGGTCTTGTTAGAAAGTGCTGTGAACTTTTGACTTACTGGTACAGTAGAGTATTTGAAATCCGGTTGCTATAACAACCGAGGTAAAGCAGTGTCGGGGAGGGGTTCTAAATAATACTGCAAGGTATAGTAGCTTAGAGTCAGCACATATTGAGAAATACAAATTTTCTAATTTAGTAGTGTGATAGGATTTGAAATATATTTTAAAAATTATAGCACAATGATTGTAAATGCTTTAACAGACTCAAGCATGGAGTTGCGACGGAATTTACATAGGGAGTTCACGCTGGGCATCGTGACAGAGTCGCGAAGTCATCCACAGACATCAACAGATTGGGCTTCTTATCAGGAAACTAATAAAGGGTTTAAAAAAAAGACCAATAGAGACTGGAGAAACAACAGGAGAAATTGTAGGGAACATTTTGATTTGCTAACTACATCAGTATCACTGAAAAAAGAGAGGGAAAAATTGCCATTACTGGTTCTTTCTGACAAAGAGTGGTAGTTATCATTTTCTGTGAGATGAAATTTGAAGTGCAAGTGTGTTAAAATTTGAATATTCAGAAAGCGATTTTATAGGTATGTTAATAACAGGCAGATTGGTAATGTATACTTAAATAAATATAGTGAGTTACATGTCCTGTAACATACCTTAAAAGGGGATGAAATTATTGATTAACATGAAGTGAAGTGCTTAGGGTACTAGTCAATCATTTGAATAGTAAGTAATATGTACATGTAAACAGTGTGACAGTAAGAAATATAGTTATGTAATCAGTCATGTAGTGGAATTAAGCGACTGAAAACTTTGTTAGTGGGTAAGTGAATATTTTTGTGTCCTACATATAGTTTTGTTACCATATCTACATTTGCTAAATGTAATTTATTTGGAAGGCTGCTGTTCATTGCTGTAGCTATGGAGGGATCTGTAAATTAATCACTAGTACACAGATTCTATGTCGGATCATGTAACACATAGGAGAAGGAATGCAAATAGGTGTAAGACATGCTACTCTAGAACCACTGTCTGACCTTTCAACATGTCTTGCACCTTATACTGGACAGTCTTAAAGTCCTTTTCTACTATATATAAGCTTCAAGGTGGGCTGTAAATAGACCATAGGCAGTGAGGTATGTGTTTAAAATATAAGACATATAGTTTGAAGTTTCCGTGACTCACATGTGTACTTACAGAGCCATATGTGTAGCTATACACCCACTCCCAGAGTCACACTGGAATTCACATACCTATCTATAAAAGGATACAGCCACTCACACACCCAGACATTGACAGAGGCACCTCAACATTCACTCTCACAGAGACACACCTCTTATGTATCTAGGCCTACTGCAGGTAGTTGCGCTCACACAGTTGCATACCCCAATACTCACGAGCACAGCCAGTAAGCAATCCATGTAGCCTCTTAGAAACACATTTAGAGAGCCATAGAGTCACTAATAGAGGTAGCCATATAGCAACATACTTCCTTTTATTTTCCAAAGACACACCCAAATAGGGACTGTGATACTCATTCAGATATTTACTGAGGCACTAACACTAACAAGTCAACCATGTAGACAGGTTGCGCTTCAAACATGTCTCAGGCCTGCTTCTGCAGAACCTGTGTGTGCAGTTTTACCGGTAGGACAAACTGACATTTAAGAGTGCTTGCCAAGCCTTAAACCCCTCTTCTGTTACATATAACTCAACCCCAAGGTAGGCAGAAGGTTAGGCATAGACAGTGAGCTATGTGCTTAATACATAAGACATATACTTTCAACTTTCAGTGACTGATATCTGCACTTACAGACCCGTATGTCCAGTCTCACAGTCACATTGCAACTCACATAACTATGTACAAAACCCACCGATCACATATATAGTCAGTCTCACACTCACTCACTCACCCATACACCTACTGACATACCCACTCACTCACCAATGCAGCCAGTCAAAACCCATACACTCACCCATACAGGCACACATGCACAGTCTCACTCACACATATAGCCAGTTACGTAGTCACTCATTCACCCATACAGTCACTCATACACCCACACACCCATACAGACATCCAGTGTTCCTTTTTCATTTGTCACCTCGATTGGGACGGGTATGCACAGACGTGGGTCCTGTGCTCTTCATGCCCTGGAGTGAAGCTAGCCTGGCTGATGAGGGGTGAATCCCCGAAACCAGTCCCAGGATGCTTGTTTCCAGTGCAGGGAGGACCTGGCCTGACAGTTCGTACTGGACTGTTCCCACAGTGAGCAGGGTCAAGACTGTTTTACAAATTGTTGGGTTTAAACTGGAATGGCATGGGGAGCAAAAAAAACAATGGATTTGGCCCAGATCTCTGTACTGGGGTGAATGTTTGACATTGTTCAACATTCTGTCCATCAGTTGTTCTTTTTGCATTTGTCACCCCGAGTGGGACGGGTATGCCTAGACGTGGGTCCCGTGCTCTCCATGCCACTGGAGTCAAGCTAGGCTGGCTGATGAGGGGTAAAACCCCAAAACCAGTCCCAGGATGCTTGTTTCCGGTCCAGGGAGGACCTGGCCTGGCAGTTCGGGCTGGACTGTTCCCATGGGGAGCAGGGTCAAGACTGATTTGCATATGGCTGGGTTTAAACTGGAATGGCATGGGGAGAAACAAAACGATGGATTTAGGCCCAGATCTCTGTACTGGGGTGAATATTTGACATTGTTCAACATTCTGTCCATCAATTGTTCTTTTTGCATTTGTCACCCCGAGTGGTACGGGCATGCCCACACGTGGGTCCCGTGCTCTCCATGCCACTGGAGTCAAGCTAGCTTGGTTGACGAGGGGTGAAACCCAGAAACCGGTCCCAGGATGCGTGTTACCGGTCCAGGGAGGGCCTGGCAGTTCGGGCTGGACTGTTACCATGTGGAGCAGGGTCAAAACTGATTTGCATATGGCTGGGTTTAAACTGGAATGGCATGGGGAGCAAAAATACAAATGGTTTAGGACCAGATCTCTGTACTGGGGTGAATGTTTGACATTGTTCATCAATCTGTCCATCCATTGTTCTTTTTGCTCTCCTTTCTAGGTCGAGCATTCGAGACCTCTTGTATATACTTTAGTATATATTTATATGTGTATGTACTTTGTGGGCTCTGGATATCAGCCCTAGGACTTGTCTGCTTCCGCTTAGGGACTTTTTTTTCAGTTCAACTGCCTCTATTTAACTTTCTTGATAGAAAACGACCAGCAGAGGTCAGTAAAATACCAGAATCACGTTAGCATTCTCTAGATTCCAGTCCATACAAATTGTCTTCCATGAGCACCCGGCGACAATAATATTTTTTCCAAATCTTGTATTTTCAGTGATATGACCACCGAAGGCCCTGATTTTAGATTAAAAACAGAGCTTTGGACTATACCATTTCCCGCTGAAAGGCAATATTTCTCTCCATGTGTTCCCATACCTGGCGTGTCACACAGTTTGGTGCTTATTTTCCCTCCATGTTAAAAAACAGTAGATGTTTCAGCACCCAGGCTAATGTGCTGCATAGCTAAATACATATAAGGTCCCAAAGATGAGACCGATTGCATTGCAAAAGCTTGTTCTTCTTAGCAGGCTCTTCCTGTTCCTCTAGAACATTCTCTTCTTCCTCCTCTAGATTCTCTGGTGCAGATGCCATCTTCAAAACCAGGGAATCCACAAAACAAACACCAAGCCAAAACTCAAAATGGCGACTGCCTAAAGATACTGGGGCACATGCATCAAGCCCGCATTTTGCGATTCCCAAATAGCAAATTTTACCGATTCGCTATTTGGGAATCGCAAAATGCTATGCATGTAGGAATTCCTACACATCCTTATATGCGACTCGCAAATTGCGAATCGCAAATAAGGAATGGCTTCCCATTCATTCCTATGGACTAAGGCCCATAGGAATTAATGGGAATTGCATGCGCAATTTGCGAGTACCAAATAGGTACTCGCAAATTGCATGCAATTTCAAGGGTGCAAGGGTGCCAATAGGACACCCTGATGCACCCCTGAAAGTGCAATTAAAAAACATGTTGCACACACACATGCAACACAGAACTTTGAAAAATGCACTTTTCTGCATTTTTCAAAGTTTTCGCAAATTACCATCAACTTTAAGTTTAATTTTAAGTTTGCCTCCTGTTGCTTGAGACTCAGGGATATCAAAATGTCTAGCCCTGCTCCTGTGCCAGGCTCACTGGAAGTGGCCCAGATACTTGCATCACAGATTTCAATACATCTCCTGTCTGTGTGTAACAGAACCGGCGAATTGACCCGATTGCGGGAGTAAAATCGGAGCATTGCATTGGAACCAGCACTTTGCCTCTACAGATCGACGCATGGGACAGTGTATCGCCACTGCTACAGCTTGGTGAGCTCAACGCATCCCCTCAACTGCGTGGCAGAATCCAGGTCATCGCTCGACGCCTCTCGACTTCGGCACCTGTCTTCGAAACTGACACATTGCCTTCACTGCATGGAAAGGATCGATGAGAGTGTGTGTGTGAAAGGCTTCAGCTGTGTTCTGCCTCATACAATGAAAGTGAAATGAAATGTTGAATGCGAATGTGATGAACATTATGACAATCACCATCGATGAGGCTTGCAGCTGTGCGGCGAGGCTTTGCAGGGCTGTGCGTCACTCGGTGTCCGTTCCGATGAAGCCTGCAGCTCTGCGGCAAGGCTTTGCAGGGCTTTGCGTCACTCTATGCCAGATTGGGTGGAACCTTCAGTTAGGCCAGGAGGAGCTGCTTGATACGAGCCAAGGACCCAGGACCTGGGGAAGCACCAGTAGGGGATCAAGAACTCACTCTAGCAGAGGCCAGCAGGACTCAGGCAGGTCCAGGCAGGCCCAAAGCAGCAAGTCAGCTGGGCAGTTGCAGGGAGACCTCTGGAGCTTATGTCCCTGTAGCTCAGAACAGGAGGTCAGTCAGTTCCCCTTTGGGCCCAGATTTACAAAGGCAGCATCTAGCTCAATGCAGCACCCAAGGTACTGCGCTTCATTGCGTGACAGAGAGAGATCGGGAGAGCACCATATCCACAGAGATATGGCACTCTCCTCCCCTCTCCCTAGCACTGCCATGGAAATTTGCTGCAGAGTGCCACCCACACACCTTTGCACCATAATGCAAGGGTGTGTGCAAAGGTCTAGCATAGGTTTTGTACTGGAAGAGTACCCTTCCGGAACAAAATAATATGACCACAGTTTGAAAACTTTGTCTGCTTTGTGTGTGCTGTACAGTGCAGCACACATGTGAAGCTGGAAAAGAAAGGAGAAATGAAAACATTTCTCCTTTTAATGTCTGATTTCCAGCAGCGTTATTTTTTGGTGCAAAACCTTGTCTACTAATGTTAGTAGATAGGGTTTTGTGTCAAAAACCATGGGTGGTTGCATAAGAATGCCCATGTACCACCCATGTAATGCCCCATGACTATAAGTAACGCAAAGCAGTGCTTCCCGCTGGTTTGCTTTACTTTTCCTTCGAAATCAATGCAAATACCAATTTGCGTTGGTTTGTAAATCCCCAAAAAGGTTTTGTGTCGGGTTTGTATTAAAAAAGTAACTCAAACCCGACTCAAATCCTTTGTAAATCTTGGTCTTGGAGTCACTCAGCCTGGGATGAATGGAACAGGTCCAGTCTTCCTTCTCAGCAAGCGGAGCAGGCCTTAAGCAGCAGGGTCTTCTTCTGTAGTATCACAGGCCCAGGAGTGTAATGAAGAGTGGGTCTGAGGGTCCTCTTTTTATACCTAGTGCCCACTTTGAAGTGGGAGAAGCTTCTGGAGTTTCCTTCTACAGAGGTGTCTGGAATTTCCTGCCCTCCCTGCTCTGGTCCCAGTCTGTCTGGGGGCACAATAGGCTAGTCACATTAAATCAGAACTTTGTATTAGAGGAGTTATTAGAATGATCAGGTGGAAGTTCAGAGGGCAACCTCCCTTTCTCTCATAGAGACCAATCTGCTTAACTCCCAGAACACAGTCAGCGCTCTAAGACCCAAAAAAGCACCAGGCATCCGAGGCATTGGGGAACGCAGTGGTAAGCAAAAACTGTACAGCATGACATATCACTGAAGAGCTGCTCTTTTGTAATTAGCCAGTTATATCAAGATTTCCTGTGCCAATTGGCAAATTTAGAGGAAGGCAGTAGCTTTAGGGAATAGTGTCTGTCTGCTTGCCTTCAGGGCATTGCCACTTCTGTGACTGTATATGCAATGAGCATTGTGTATCTTTTTGGTGGCAGCAGTGAGGAAGCTGTGTGGTCATTATGTCCTTGTCTGCTACAACTTGACAAACTATAGTAGTTTATGCCACAGTTTGAGCTGGGCTACAGTCGCAGTATATAAAATGTCACTGCAGCTTGGGTTCGTTACCTAAGGCTTGATCTGCATAATGAGTGAATTGAATAATCCCTCTCCAATACCGCTAAGCATTCTGTTAGAAAATATGTGCACTTGGTATCAATCAAAATAAACACTGCCCTTGGCATTTAAATAGACACTCCCCACTGTACTTCTCAGCAGCTCTTGGAAATGTGTTGCATATGCAATCACAGCCTTGTAGAGTACACAAAGTACTACTGAATATTCCACTAATGTAAGAAAGAAAAAAACATCTGGATAGGTTGGTTTTATAGAGCTAAAAGTTGCTGGTGTAATCACCATATACAGTCCTGCTCCTCATTTCATCATTCTGATTGACCCGTTATGTTTTTCTATACAGAAGACACGCATAGAGTTCCCTAGACAGATTTTCCATGTTACCTTTGTGTTGCCCATAGCAGAGTTCTAGACTCGGCTGTAAAATACATATAGAATTCACGAGTGACTATGGTCAAGCCATGATATGACTAATGATTGGCAACAGTTCAGCTGTACTTGTGGGCTATTTGACTGACTGTTTTACCTGCACCCCAAAGTGGGGTGACTCTCTTTTGTAAATTATGTATAGTCTGCTAAGTCTGGGCCCCCAGCAATACTGTGTGTAAGCAGCACTTGGATACATGAGGGAGAGTATCCTTCCAGTTTGACAGTCCTCTTAGCCCTATATGTGTAGGGTATTTCAGATGGTTAGTGTAGGCTGTCACCCATTTTCAGGCATCACCCACACTGCTCTCTCTGTGTCATCTATTCCTCTTCCCTGCAACAGCCATTCTGGCCAGGCGTTGGATGTATGGTTTAGAATGAAAGCTCTTTCAAGGAAACACAAAGGTTTCTTTATGTCCCCTTTTCTTTGATTTGAATTATAATCCTTTGAATACATGACCCCAGGGTTAGTATTCGAGAAAGTGCCCCGGTGGCTAAATGGGTGTGTGTGCCCACTTTGTGTGCGCACTGGGTACTTTGGTATTACAGAAGGGGCTGCAGACATTTGTGCAGCCCATTTTGTGATACTGATAGCACTGGCACACATTTAGTGCTATTGCTATCATGAGAAGGCATTTCCTCATTTGCAAGGGGCATGGCCCCATGCAAATGAGGGACGCACTTTACCGCTGCTCCTGTGCCATATTACAAACAGGAGCAAAAAGAACAATTGATAGACGGAAAGCTGAACAATGTCAAAAACTCACTTCCTCGGTACAGAGATCTGGGCCTAAATCCTTTGTTTTTTTGCTAACCACGCACTGCCAGGCCAGGTCCTCCCTGGACTGGATACACACATCCTAAGACCGGTTTCAGGATATCATACCTCATCAGCCAGGATAGCCCGAATCCATTGGCATGGCAAGCACAGGACCCGCGTGTGGGCATCCCAGTACCACTGGGGGTGACAAATGACAAAAGAACAATTTATGGACGGAATGCTGAACAATGTCAAACACTCACCTCCAGTATGGAGATCTGGGCCTAAATCCATCGTTGTTTTGCTCACCATGCCACCCCAGTTTGAACCAAGCCATATACAAGTCAGTCTTGACCCTGCTCCCCATGGGAATAGTCCAGTACGAACTGCCAGGCCAGGTCCTTCCTGGAGTGGAAACAAGCATCCTAAGACTGGTTTCAGGATATCACCCCTCATCAGCCAGGATAGCCTGAATCCAGTGGCATGGCGAGCACGAGACCCACGTCTGGGCATCTCCGTCCCACTTGCGAAAAATGCAAAAAGAATAATTGAAGGATGGAATTCTGAACAATGTCAAACACTCACCCCCAGTACAGTGATCTGGGCCTAAACCATTGTTTTTTTGCTTACCACCCCACCCCTATTGAGTATTACATTGCATATTACAAACAGTGGTGCAGAGGCAAACATGCCCTTAGGAGGTGCCTTGAAAGGTGTGACACTGTTAGTGTGCCCCCTGAGGCAGCTCTTTCATGGAGGCAAAGGGGGTTCCAGTCACCCAGTGCACCCACCTGCAAGGGGATCTCTAATCCCTCTTCAAAGTGGAGGCAGGTTGCCACCTGCATTGTAAAACACAGAGTGGCTTTGAATCAGCTGCTCTGTATTTCACTCGAATGTGCTGCCCTCAGTGTAGCCTAAGTTTGCGAGTTCCCCTGGGGGCAGAACATTCATCATAATAGGATGCATTTTCCCTCTTTCTACCTGGTGCACCTGTTTAAAGGAGCATTGTGCCACAAACGGGGAAAGTGCACCCAATTAGTAATATGGGCCCAGGAGAACTTGCCATATTTGTAAAGCACTCTGAGCTAGTGCTGTATGCTCTTCAGCAGGTGTGCATGGACCCCTTGTGGTTGGCACAATGGTTGCATTTTGATGGCCTGAGCAGTGTCAGAGACTCAAACACGTGTTTATTGTTGTTTTGATTACACATGCTTTATTTAAAATATTTTTGTGACAATAACTATAATTAAGCATTATCATGTGTGCATTTATAAAGAATACATTGGATCATGGTAATTGATAAATGATTGTGGTAACTTTTTCACAAAGCCAATAGGTGTCCCACCTGATAAAGCCAATAGTCTTGCCTTTTCTAATTTGGTGTTATGGGCCTTTGGCAAAGCCAGTAGGTCTGCCTTACTTAAAATGTCACCCCTATATATTGTGGGGCAGATTTACAAGCCCCTTGCGTGACTTTTGCGCTGCAGTTACGTCACTTTTTTGACGCAACAGCGGCGCAAACAATGCGGCCTATTTACAACGTGACGCATCTAGGGAGATGTGTCACGTTGTAAAGCCCTGCATCACATTATACCTGCGTCAGGTATAATTTATGCAGGGTGGGCGTTCCCACGCAGGAAGGCCTCATAAAAGTGACTCAGTGAAATCTACAAGATTTCACTGCGTCACTTCTAGGACGCCACTGCGTCAAAACCTTACGCCTGCTTGAAGCAGGGGTAAGGAGTGACGCAGTGTAGTGGGAATAGGCCTCAAAAAGCATTGCTGGAGTTGCGTCGTGCTTGCGACACGACTCCAGCAATGCGTGACTTTTGCCCCAACAGATGCGTCAGAATTTCTGACGCATCTGTCAATCCTTGCGCCATGGTGCGCCGTATTGTAAATACGGCGCATCCATGGTGGCGCAAGGGTTTCTCAGTGTGGCGCAGGGAAAGTGACGCATCTCTACAGATGCGTCACTTTCTTGTAAATCTGCCCCTATATATATATATATTCACTGCCAAAAACTATAAATCACGCCCCCGCTATGCATAGTGTTGTCAACAATGATGTCATTTCAGATGTTGCAGTGATTTTAACAATGATGTCATAGAACATGTCATCAGTGATGTAATATGAACTAACGTGAGGTAATGATAACATCGCTTTAATGGAAATCATCAATATAAAGGGGTGTCATCACTTGAGATAACTATACCTGGTGAATTCCAGTGGTTTTGCTCATTTTAAAATGGTATGTTTTAACTCACATTTTCACCTAACTAGAACACCTCTTTAACCTTTGGTTTTTTCAGGATATATATATATATATATATAATCACGAAGTCGCCGCTGTAATCCAAGGATTTCTCCACAGTACGGACACGGACCCAAGTTGGTGATTCTTATAAAATGCTTTATTCAATCGCCATTACGCGTTTCGGCTCCCTTGTTCACATGACATGGTTTGAAAACTAAGTGCGGTTTTTATAGTGCCAATAACAACCAATTAAAAATATCACGTGATGCCTTCAACAGTAGACATGGAAGATACACTTTCTCTATCACACAATTGAATTTCTAGTCCAACCTGGTTATTATTTCTGTTGCAAACAATTGTATTGCGATAATTCGTAACATTATCATGTCTTAGATTGCAACTATATTTGCCATTTAATCTATTAATAGATAACTTTTTAATATATGGATAAATCCAGATTGGCAAACTGTGTTATATAGCTACCTGTTTGTCCTACTGTTGTGGTATTGGTTGTGATAAATAAGATTACGTGTTAAAAAGTGCAAAGTGCTAAAATATTAGTGCTTTAATATTTCTATTAAAATAGTTCCATTCTATTATATGATCTTATAAGAATAAAATAGATAAATGAGATAAATCTTGTACCATTGTTACGTTTTCCCTTAATTGAATCAGTATATGTATCGTGCCTTCTTATACATCTATATATATATATGATTATACCATAGCAGGGCATCCTCCAATAGTTTTACAATGATCTGTCTCTTATGTGTGTAATATTGTCCCTTGTTTGGATATATAGCTGTATCAGTGTTTAGATGTAACAATATGTGCAAATTGCAATCAGTGCATGTACATAATTAAATAAATATATAAATACATTTTTAGACTCATTACATGTATGAAATAAGGTCATAAAAATATTTCATTATATACGTTAAATACTGTATAAAAAGATCGACCTTAAATAAATAAATAAATACATATATAAATACAAATCTACATAAATACATATACCAATCTGTCAATACACTCAAAAAACACTTGATAAAAATATATCTAAGAGACTAAAACACTGAATCACCATATAAAGGATACCCATGCTATATCAATGGCCTATATATATACTTGAAGATGAAGGATCACAAGAAAACAACAGCCAGCCAGGGCAAAAATCTGGATCCCAAATATATTTTTGTTCTTTGGTGAATCTATCTGTTTGAGTCACTTCTTTCTTGGAGAGATATATATATATATATATATATATATATATATATATATATGTATATATCAAACCACATCCCAACTTCACACATGAAAAAGGGGCACGCACACAAGGATTCTCAAACTTGGCTGTTTTAATGAAGCGTGTTGTCTTCAAACCAGGCAAAAGTCACTGAGACGCGTTTCGGCTGAACTCAGCCTTTCTCAATCAGTGAACTGACGCAATTAACTACCGTTTAAAAACCCCACAAATCATGAACATAGAAAGGATACTACTTTCAAAATACGAAAAACTTTAGCAAGCAAGAATGTTTGAACACATACAATACAATCGAGCGCGCTAAACCTGTTGAAGCACTGTGCAAACACATAGTGAAATTCCCCGACCCCAGTGGTCCTAAGAACAACATATGCACAGTTTGCGCTGCACGTTGTCACTAACACTCAGCCTGCTTACACTGATTATGCTATCGAAATGATGGTATAATTGTTAAAGGAGCATCATATTGTCATGTATCAAAACGGGGCATTTAAAACATTAATTGAAAAAATATACACACTAAATGTAATAGCACTTTCACAACTGAATCTGGCAGTAATGAACGACAGTTCGCACAAGCTGAATTTGCAAACTCAGCCAGCGTGTGCAGGGAGGGGAAGGGCCGAGGCATGGGAGGGGGGAGGAGTGGTGCTACGTGCACTGCCTAAGTGCTCATGTGTGTTTGGCTGGCCGTCTCAGGCCGACCAAAACACAGATGTGGGCTTAGGTTTCTTTAACCCGGCTGTAATGAACAGCTGGGTTAGAGAAACCCCACAGGATCCCTGACCTGAGCGGAGCATCTTTCCAGCCCGCTCAGGCCAAGAGCAGTGTGGGGATTGGACAGGGAGTCTGTGACAAAGTCACAGTGTCTGCTTGGACAGCACCGAGGCGTGACGCGGGAGGCGGCCGGCAGCAGGTAAGTTTAAAAACAAGCATTGGCATAGCCAATAGGTCTCGCTTTTGGGACCTTATAAGTGTTTAGCCATGCAACAGTTGATGTTGTTGCACCAAGGATATTGTGTTGCATAACTAAATACTTATAAGGTCCCAAAAGCGAGACCTATTGGCTATGCCAATGCTTGTTTGATTCGCTTTCTGGTTCTTGTGTTGTTTTAATAAAATCAGTACTACGGATTCCAGAATGCAAGGCAGGAATCTAGACGGAATGAGTGATTTGTCCGTCGGCGTGGTGGTGTGCCTGTGAAGACTTTATAACAAGCATCACCCAGAAGAGATGTATATGACATGTACAGAAATGATAGAGAAGTGGAGATAACAAGATGTGTACTGTTAGATTTTTGATTGAAAGAATAAAATTAGAATGTTGCAGAGATGTGCATGGGGTACTTCTCAAGACTTTGAGATTCATAGGTTCTTGGAACGAAGATCTCTAATTTTATTTGGAGTTAATTGATGTGTCTCATGAAGCATTTTTCAGCATGCTTTATAGACTTGTTAGCCCCTCCCATTTATCTCTCAATGTACTGTGCAAGCGGCTGCTACCTTACAGAGCCACCAGCAGGGGGCAGTATAGAGCACCATGTTCCAGCTGAGAGATGAACATACAGTCAATTATCTTTGTTGAAGATGTGAATTGAAGGCAAAAATGTATCCACAAGAATATTGCTAGTTTCAGGAAGTATTCCTTCTGGAAAGAGTGGTGTATCCCGATGTTTGTTATATCATCATCATGGCGACTAGAAAGCTATTTGGGTTCGTATTACATCAGGCTGCCACACATTCGAGGATAGTCTTTGTGGACGCACTCTGCATGTTAATTCTGTGCCATGAACAAGGGGTAGCCTTGTTTATTTGTAATTCTGGGAGGATGCACCATATCAAGGACAGGGACAAAGCTAACTATAAACCATGATTTATGTAACCTGACTACCAGAAGTTGAGTGTCAACGAAAAGATCATTAATCCTCCTCTAACCAAGACTCGCATTTGTGGAGCTCAACTGACCTGATCTCTTTCTCTGTGAACCAATACACATCTCTAGGCTAAAATGAACCTACTTCCGCACACTTCCTAAGTGCGTCATAAAAGTGATTCTCATCAGCATCTCTTCTTCAACAAAAACATTTAAATCGTGTTCATCACCTGCTCTCTGGGTCTTGTGTTGTTTCAATAAAATCAGTACTACGGATCCCAGAATTCAAGGCAGGAATCTGGATGGTGCGAGTGAATCACCCCTGGGCATGGGTCTGGGGGGGCATGCCTGCGAAGACTTTATAACAAGCGTCACCCAGAAGAGAAGTCAAATCTCCACAAAGGCACAGCCTGCACCATAAATGCCACATGTATTCATGGCGCAACACAGGCGAGTAATGAGACCAAAAACATTTAAAAGATGTCACAAGGAACTCTCGCAGAAACACCCCGGAGACTTTTAAGATGTTGCATGGACCAAGAGGCAACTAGGCAAATGAAAACATTCAAGAAGGGATGTGTTGTGGAGCGCGGTATCATAGTACTCTGTGATCGGCTGAAAGGCACATATCAGAGCCACTGCACCCAGCGTGTTTTCACTTCATTTTTCTCTTCACGCTTTGCATTGGTTTTCTAGAAGTGGTGCCTTCGTTCAGAAGCTCTTGGTTGTGTGTTTCGTAAAATGATTTCCTTGTTCGGGACATAGAAAGTTGCTCTTTGCCTCAAGATCCCGAGTAATGAGCTGGTTCATTAACAGCAGAGTGCATGGCTGAGCCTGAACAGCTTCAGAAACAATGTGACTCCCGTTCTGACCCACCCATGAAGCACAGGTCAGCTCAAGCAAGCAGCAGGTCCCTAGGGTGCCTGGTCAGGAGGAAGAGGACCGGCAGATGTAGATAAAGAAAAATGAACACCGCGCTGGGGGACACGTCTGACATTTTATCTTCCCGTGAACAGCAAATGCGACGAGATAAGAATTATGGCACTATTTACACAAAAGGTAGAGGAATGAAAATACAGAGCGCTCCCTTGTGTGAACTGCTCTTAGACAAGTAAAACAAGACAAGCCCGGCTTCAAAAGTGGTGCGCGAGGGCCCGCCGCGCTGAAAGTGAAAGCAGCATATGTTTCCAATAAACGCGGCAGGGGAGGGGCGGAGGAGCGTTCAGACAGCAAGCGAGAGGAAAGCCAGATGGCGCCTGATCGGGCGCTGAAAGCTGGCGGCTGCGCGCGTGCACGCGATCGTGAACGCAAGCTGGAGGCCAGCAAAAGCGTGGGGTAGCACTTTGAAAACCCACTTCCTAAATGTCTCGCAGAGCAGCGCATGCGCTGGCTCAGGCGAGACCTAAAAAATGTTATTATAGTTCCCCCAGCTCCATGCCCCATCCCGCACTCCACCCCGCGCCCGCTCCCCACATTCCACCACTTTTTGTATTGGGCACCTTTGTAAATCCTGTTGGGAGTGGGACTTTGATGGAGGGAGGATAGTGCCATGCTGTGTTTCTTTCTAAGCCAACATTGTCTGTTGCCTGTCATGCACCAATAAAGCCCAGCGTCACCTCCCCCAGTGGAAGTCAAGATCTCCCCAAAGACCCGGGGTGGGGTTCCTGGGGACTGCATGGGGCTCTGTCCTCCTGAGCCAGTGGGGCCAATTTGTGGCACTCTTCACTGCTGACATAGCTGCTTCCTGTGACTCTGCCCACGCAGGTCAGGCAGCCCCACATTACCCAGGAGAAGGGTGCCTGATCTGTACACAACTGATCAGTGGCCATGTAAGCCATACCACTTCACATCAACGTAGTGTATGAAGAGGCATTGTTGGATCGGAAATTCTCACCGCTTGGTCACATATGCCATGTGTTGCATAGTCACAGTACATGAAGAGGTTATTTTGGCATAAATGTTGCAAAGGACAGAATATAATCATGAACATAACTGGAACTGCTAAACTTAAAAAAATATCATTAAAAGAGAATGGGCAACCATGCAGGGGTAGGGCTTGGGGACAGGGGTGGAGCCAGTTACTTTATTGGCGTGGGGCCAGTGAGAGGGGGGTGGGCTTTGTTTTGGGCAATGCCTGAGCACCCACTCCTACTCACCCACAAAATGCAAACAAAGGCTTCCTCCCACAGAGCAGGGACTTCCACATTCCAGCTGCAATGAATCGTGTCTGTGCTGAGCCTTCCCACCTGAGCTGGAACCCACCCCTTTGTTTGGGTGTTTGCTATATGATATCGGCTCTTCACAGGGTGACCCTGTGTGTAGCTCCTATATCATGTGACACACAGTGTAGCAGGGGGGACAACGCCGCCATAACGCTGCCGTGAAGGGAACGGCCAACGTTGCTGAATCTTCCCTCATCTGCCGTGAGGGGAACGGCTTTCTCTGACCACATCACCCAGCATCCCTTGCCCCGTTGCTCGCCTTGACGCTCTGCAGCGCGCCCGGAGGTGCGATAAAACCGCTGCTAGCCTCCCGCAGCGCGGGACGCCAAAAACAGCAGATTTCTCTCCTTGGGCTGTAGCAGGGGGGACAACGCCGCCATAACGCTGCCGTGAAGGGAACGGCCAACGTTGCTGAATCTTCCCTCATCTGCCGTGAGGGGAACGGCTTTCTCGGACCACATCACCCAGCATCCCTTGCCCCGTTGCTCGCCTTGACGCTCTGCAGCGCGCCCGGAGGCGCGATAAAACCGCTGCTAGCCTCCCGCAGCGCGGGACGCCAAAACCAGCAGATTTCTCCCCTTGGGCTGTAGCAGGGGGGACAACGCCGCCATAACGCTGCCGTGAAGGGAACGGCCAACGTTGCTGAATCTTCCCTCATCTGCCGTGAGGGGAACGGCTTTCTCAGACCACATCACCCAGCATCCCTTGCCCCGTTGCTCGCCTTGACGCTCTGCAGCGCGCCCGGAGGCGCGATAAAACCGCTGCTAGCCTCCCGCAGCGCGGGACGCGCGCGGGCAGCGCCCGGGCGAAGCCCGGGCCAAGGGCGGGCCCGTCCTTGCCCGTCCGTGACAGGTAGAGGCAGGGCTGGGCCACCCCCTTTTTATTTCACAGCGGATGTAGTAAAACAAGGTACTGTGCATCTTGGGCTTTTTTACTTGAGGAGAATTGCTATTGTCTGATCATTCAGCAATATTTGGATATTGTTTCTGATGGTGGTTGGTCCCCTTGTTTCATAGGGGATTATAGGGGATTGTATAGCGCTTTTTCACCTTTATTTATTTTATTGTTGTGTATTTCTTTGCCTCTTTGTTATTAATTATTGGGGCTTACAGGAACATTTATTTGTCTAGCCTGTCAGAACTGTGGGCATCTATTAGTAACACTATTGGAGTTATTTGGTAATTTGGGATGGGGAAGCGAAAAACTATGGAGGGAACTGGGGGAAACGGGGTAGGTAGGCCAATTAAAGGGAAAAGGGCTAGAAAGTCCCTCAAACATCCTGGCAGTAATTGCGTACTCGACAGGATAGATATCCTAATAAACGAGTGCGAGGAAATCTTGGAATGTAATCAACCGGTATCCCCAATTCATGAGGGTTCGGCTGAGAGACCACCTCCAAGTTCAAGCTCAAGAAGGGCCTGCCCCCCTGTTATCCCAATGATGTTCCAAAAGTCGCATCCAAAAAAGACATTAATAAAGTCTAAGGAGCCTGTTCTTCTCGCTCTAGACCCAGCCCAATTTTCTATTTCCCCCCCTGCCAATACTAGCACTAACGCATCCCTAGAAACCCACGATCCAGAACCCACCATTCCTTGCTCGAATAGATTTTTACCTCTCCAGGCAATTGATGATGAGTCCAGTGTTAAATCTCCTCAGCCATCGTTGCCTGGTACGCTAGATATCACTGGGGTGTGTGGTATAATTAATCAAGTCAAGTCTATAGATACAGCTTCTGACATTAATTTACTACGAGCAGAGATTGGTGTACTGAAAAAGATGGTAGTGGACCTTACAACCCTAGTTACATCCATAGCGAGGAAGGTCGTGCCTCATAACGAGGATGTCACTGCTGTACAATATCATTGTCCGCAGCTCACCAACAGTTGTTCCAAACAATTAACTCCATCAATCTTTAGCGCGAAAACTTCCACCCATGATCCCAATGTTCATCAACTAGACACCCTTGCATCTCCGATTTGTAAGTTTATCCCTAATGAATCCAGGACTCAGGGTATTAATAGGCCTTACAGCCATATACAAGATAGGCTTCAGAGGTTGGCAGCTCCGCAGACCCTACAGACCCCCGAAATGAACCATATTGCCCAGTTACAACAGGCACAACCAACTACACAACATCCTATTCATGGTAATCGAGACCTGCAGACTCCTTTAGCCGCTACAACCATTGGTAATGGATCTCATTCTAGGAAAATTTATATGACCAACGTTCCGAGACTGAAAACCGCTCCCAATGGCATTGTAGAGAATGAAGAATCCTTAATTAACAAAGTGATTTATTGGATTCGTTACACTAGGGGTTGCCAATCGGTGATTAGGGACGATATACTCAGGGCACGAAGGCGCCCCGCTTCCTTTACACAATTGGATGACATTGAAATCACCTTGAAGGGAAGTGAGATCGCGGGGAATCTCCTGGCCCTAGAGTTTCGCACCTGCCCTCCGGACGGTTCTTCCATCCAGTTCAGACGTCAACCTTTGCATGAACAGGGTAGATTACAACACACGCAAGTAATAATGCACTTAGCAAGCCCCTCTTCCCTGGAGTCTAATGATTGACTACAAGAACCATCGCACTTGTTGTCCCCAAATAGCTCAAACCACTCTAGGCAAAGTTCCCAAAGTTTGATGGGCACAAAAGGGGTTAATATCACTACAGATGGGAACCTCGCCACTGATATGCACTTGTCTTTAGATTTGTCATCTCCAGTTTCATCTTTAGTTTCTTTTCCAGAAAATACTTCTACCTTCTCACAATGTATAGCCCCTATGCTGAGCCATCAATTGAAGGTCGTATCTTGGAATGTGGCGGGATTGAATAGCAAACTTCCTCTTCCTCATTGGAATGATTTTGTAGGGAACTTTGACATTTGTATTTTTCAGGAGACATGGAGTCTGGTTCCCCTACATAAACCTGGCTACACCTGTCATTTTATCCCTGCGATATCGGTTGGAAGAGGTCGCCCTTCAGGGAGTTTGATCGTTTGGATGAGCGTTGCTCTCGATTGTCGAGTTGTTCCCCAGCCAAGCCTTAGTCCAGATATTCTTTGGCTCAGTATAAGGGGTTTAAGGGGTGGTAGTCAAATTGAACTTTTTAATGTTTATGCAAGAGGGACAAACTATGGCAGGCCTTCGAATATAATTTCTGCTTTAGAGGATTGTCTAGATAAATGTTCACCACTTGTAAGAATAATAGTTGCAGGCGACTTTAATTGCACTTACGAACCCCTGGCTACAGAGGACCTGATGGATATTGAACCTCAAGATGTTAGGTGGGCAATACCTCAGCTTGATCTCCCCCCAATTAAAAGATGGACTCAGCAGGCTCTCCAATTGAATTCCATTACTATGGAATATGGCCTAAGAGCAATTAATGGTAGGTCTCTTTCTGACAAGCGTGGGGCTAACACTTATAATAGGGCTAGTTGCCCATCTCGGATCGATTACATTCTCCTCGATATTAGGCTATGGGGGCACTTGATTGATATGCTAGTAGGCTCTACTACAGAAAGCGACCACAACCCCCTGTGCCTATCTCTGAAACCGCTCTGGGAAGCAAATTGCTGTGCACAGAATATCCATCTTCAGGTAGTTACTAGAGAGATTGTGCAGTCAAATTGCAAAAGGACCCTGAAGTGGAAAAGGGTAGCACTAAATGAGGGGAAGTTGAATGGCATAAGACAAGAGCTAGCTTCTGGCACGGCTAAGCTTCAAGCTGCGGTACATACTGTAACAAGCTCCTTAGATGCAGCCAGGGTTCATGAGCACACATTCTCTCAGATTATGGCATATTTCCAGACCCCAATTCAAAAGAAAAATCTTGTGACTCTTTTAGGGACCCATATTCTTGGTTTAATAAAGAATGTAGGGAAAAAAGGTCTGCTCTAATCAAGGCGATTAAGAGGAAAGATAAATTACAAACTAAAATCGCAAGAAATTCTTATAAAGTGGCTCAGCGAGAGACAAAGGCATCTTGGGACACATTAAGATGGGAGCAACTAATAGATGCATGCACATCCAAGGATAACAACCTTTTCTGGAAACTGGTCACATGGGGTAGTAGGTCAGGTTCATGCCCACCCCCGAATTACATCACTAGCCAAGTTTGGTTTGATCACTTTAAAGGGATTTATTCTGTTGAAGAGGATACTCAAGAGGGGAAAGTAGTTGAGTATTCCGGGCACCCGCATGAGGAGGAGCATTTTACAATTTTGGAGGTAGAAGCTGCAATTAACAAAATAGTCCCAGCAAAAGCTGCAGGCCCGGATGGCCTGCCCGGTGATCTATTTTTGGCTGATTCCACCCAATGGGCACGTTACATCTTGCTGCTAACAAATGCCATAGCCGAGGGAGCACCAGTCCCGCTGTCTTGGAAATCTGCAGAAATAGTCCCTATACACAAAAAGGGAGCAAGAGATGACCCTGCTAACTACAGACCTATAAGTCTGATTGATGCTGTGCAGAAGGTCCTTGGTCGGATGCTACTGCACAGGATACAGACTTGGACTGAGGATGGGGATATCCTTTCACAATTTCAGGCAGGCTTCAGATCAAAGACAGGGACAATGGACCAGGTATTCAGATTCCTCCTAATATATTGGAAGGTTGTGGTGATAGGTGGAGGCAGTCTGTATTTAGCATTCATTGATTTAAAGACTGCCTTTGATCTGGTTCCTAGATTTAGGTTATGGGTCTTGCTTGGTGAGATGGGCATACCTCATTTTGTTCTTAATTTATTAGTTCGGCTGCACGAGGGAAATTTTGCCCAGGTTAGGTGGGGTGAGCAGGGTCAACTCACAGAGCGCATCCCTGTCAAGAGAGGAGTAAGGCAGGGATGCGTCTTGGCACCAACACTCTTCTCCCTATATGTGAATGGAGTTGTGGATTTTCTTTTGGAGGAGCCGGCTGATTCTCCTGTCCTGGGGGGCAAAAAGATACCGACCCTGTTTGCGTTGTTGATATCTAAGACCCCAGCTGGGTTGCAGCGCCTAACTGATAGATTCCATTTATTTTGTGAGAACCGGGGCCTGGTTATAAATGCCAATAAAACCAAATTTATGGCTTTCAACCCCCATAGAACATGTAGGAATGGTCCTCTCCTGGGTGGGATTCCCCTTGAAAAGGTTGCTTCTTTTGATTACCTTGGTGTAAGATTCTCTGACAAAATGTCATGGAAACCCCACCTAGGTAAGATGTTGATGGCCCACAAACGTCTGGCTGGTGCAATAGCAAGAGAACATCGTCTCTCCCACACTAGGCCTGTTGCTCCAGCTCTCCAGATATATGACGCCAAGGCTGTCAGCGCCTCTCTCTATGGAGCTGAGGTTTGGGGGTTTGACAATCTTGACGAGCTCCGGAGATCGGAATATAAATTTTTAAGAGATCTAGTCACAGCACCAAAATATATTCCCCTCACGCCGCTACTAATGGATATGGGCAGGCGGTCAATTAGTGACGTAGCTAGGCTGCGTCCCCTGCTCTTTTGGGCCCGCATTAGGAGGACCCCTGAGCTTTCTCCCTATGCAGAGGCCCTCACTGAGGTTATTAGCCTTGACACTGGGGGGAAAATAGGTTGGCTACGCGATATAAAGAAAATGTTATCTGCAATTGGGCTTTGTGATTGCTGGACCAGCCAGGATCCTCCAAGGAGAGAAGACCTCAAACGTTTGTATTGGGAATGGGTGGACCAATGTGCGATCAGTAGATCTGATGTGGGTAGACTGTCAACTGAGTTTTATTATCACAAACAGTGTAGATATTATGAGCCTTACCTTGATCTGATTACAGTACCCAGAGATAGAATCCTCTACATGCATTTTAGGTTTGGCTCCTTACCAGTGGGCGATGTGATAGCAAAATGGTCCGCCGCCAATGGAAAACATTGCCCCAGCTGCCAAGCCCCTGTGGAAAGTATTGCCCATTTATTGTTCGTTTGTCCAGCTTACAAAACAGTATGGAGAAAATGGCTGAGTCCGATTTGTCGACAACTTGGTACACGGGAGCACCAAGTTGCACTCCGTATACTTAAGGCAGATCCCAGACCTTTTTTATCTTGTTGTATAGCGAAGTATTTGGGGCAGGCATGGCAGATTCGATGGAAAGCGCTTGCGAGAAAGTCATAGCCTTCATGTACTGATAAATAGACAAGATCTTAATGTTTTAATAGTATCTTTTAAAAAAAATTTATGCACGAGCTTTTTATTCTTTTTAACTCGTGAGCTCTCCCCTTGCATTGTACTGTTTATAAACAAAATGATGTAATGCTCCCTGTTTTTTAATCAAAATCAAGGATGAGCGAGTGTATATCTATTAATGTATTTTTTTATTTTTATCAATTCTATTAGCCATGTTATTATTGTTCTATGATGCTTTTATGACTTTTATGTCGAAATAAAGCTTGTGATTGATTGACACACAGTGGGACTGTATGAGTTGGCAGGTCTACGTAACAACCACGGATACATCGCAACTTGGTCAGTGATGGTGCAATATCAGCCAAATTACTGTTCCAGTACTGTTGTAAGATGGACTTTTCCACAGTAGTAAGGGCATGTGCGTGAGAGGCATCATCTATGTCCTGCCTGATACAATGACCGTAAAATGTAAGGTTGAACGTGAATGTGATAACAGAGATGATCAACCAGGGCAATTGAGTTTTCCAAACAATTCAAACATATGCTAGGATCAGAATTTTTCCCTCCTGAAATCGTAAAGTGAAAATACCTAAATGGCAAGATGCAGTGGAAGATTGCTTATGCGGTACAGACCCACAATTGAGTGGACATGTCCAGGGGCACAGATGCCACTGCAGCAGAAGCTCCAGTGGCACTGAGCCCCAGAGCCCTCAAGGACTCATTGAAACCTGATCATCTTTAGATCGAGCTAGACAGCGCAGCTGTCTCTTTGCGACCTGCTGTAATCGGTCTGTGGGCGCCAAGTCCATCCCCTTTCTTGCCATTGCTTTCCATTTGTCTATTTCAGTGGCCTTCAAAACTCCCTGCTTGCTAGTGGTCAGTCCTGCCTCTTTGTCCCTCCTTTCTCTCTTCTGTTCCTCCCACAGAGCAGGGACTTAGCACTGTCTCATTCCGCTATGGTTCTTTAACTGTTCTCTTTGGGGACAATTTTTTTCTTCGTTTCCTGCTCTGTTACTGTTTGTCTGTGTTTAGCTTCAGCGCCCTAGCTGCCTACATTCAAATATAACATTCTTCCTTCCACCTCCTGTTAATACCACAGTTGTGTTATTGCTGCCTTGTTTTACTGCTGCCTCCCCCACCATGGCTCCCACTTGGTTGTTTGTTTTAATAATTTTGGACATACTTTATCAGCCCTGCGCTGGTTTTGCTTTCATTCATGTGTATTTTCTCTGCTCTCCCTCCCGCTCCCAATCAGTCAGCAGGCTCCAGCCTGGCCTACTTCACAGAAGAGCAGGGGAGCCATGCGGACGGAGAGGGAGGGGTGTGCTGATAGTTTACAATGCCCTCGCCTTATGCTGAAGAGCTGGAGGCAGAGACCGGTGTTCCTGCCTCGCCTGCTGCTGTAATTAACTCTAATCGGATAATCTGTGCTGAGCGGAATGCTTCATTTTCACCCTCTCACATACACCCCTGGTAGACCTCTCTTTGATTGCTTGTTTTCTTTGGTGTTGAGACAGAATATCGAGTAGGAAATGCCAACTTACACAAATATCGAGTTGGAAATATCGTGATTTAGAAATATCGACAGCAAGAATATTGTGGTCAAGAATATCGAATTTAAGGTAAGAAATATCATTTTTTTAAATATAGAAGTCATTAATATTGTTTGCAAAAATGTAGTTGTTTAAAATATTGATTTTTTTGTTAGTGTTATGTATTTTAGTTTATATTTTAAATGTATGTGATGTATGTTTTTTGTATAAGTATTGTTTATGTTTTTTAATATATGTGTTAAATATTTAGTAGTTATCAATTTTATTTTAATTAAATTTTGCGTTTTTTAGTTCCATAGCAGGTTGTGGGTTTATAGGGGAATAGGGTGGGAAGTAATTTAATTACAATAAATGAATGATTAATTTTTATTTATTTTATTGAGATTTTATAGTGTTAATTGTGGGAAGTAATTTATTTGTAATTAATTATTAATTGGTTGTTAATTAATATTAATTAATTGATGATTAATTATGGTAATTGTGTATGTTTTTTTAGGTGCAGGTTGTGGGGTTTATAGGGGTAAAGGGTGGGAAGTAATTTATGCTTAATTAATTAATAATTAGTTCTTAATTTATATTAACTAATTAATTGATAATTAATTATGGTAATTGTGTGATTTATTTTAGTTGTGGGTTTTGGGGTTTATGTGATAAAGGGTGGGAAGTAATTTATTTTAAATTAATTAATAATTAGTCCTTTATTAATATTGAATAATTAATTGAAAATTAAACATGGAATTTGTGTAATTACTTTTAGGTGTGGGTTATGGTGTTTATAGGGGTAAAGTGTGGGAGGTAATTTATGTTTAATTAATTAATGATTGGTTGATCATTAATATTAATTAATTGATATTTAATTAGGGTAGTTGTTTATATTTTCTTTGTGTGTGTTTTACTTTTTTAGGGGTAAAGGGTGGGGAGTAAATTAATTATACTTTATAATTAGTTTTTATATACTATTAGTTTTTTAATTGAAAATAAGTTTTAATTGTGTAATTATTTTTTTTACAGTTTAATTTTACCAGTGGTTTGTGGGGATTGTAGGGGAAAAGTGTGTTAAGTTTATTAATTTTTATGAGTTTTAATTTGTTTTTTAATTAAGAATATTTCTTTAATTGGTGATTAATTATGTTAATTATGTAAGTACATTTTTTATTAAAATTTAGATGTGGGTTGTGGATTGTGTGGTTTTATAGGGTAGGAAATAGAAAAAGTAAATTTATGTAATAATTAACGTATTTGATTCTAAATAATTTCTAATTAAAAATATGTATTTGTTTGAAAATTATTTTATATTTTATTTAATATAATATTTGTAGGTATTTGTTATATGCATTTATCATTATAATATGTTTTTTTACATTTGTGATACTAAACATATTAGTATTTTAATTTTTAATATATTTATATATTTTTTTATTTATTTTGGTTTTTAAATATCTTTGTTGTTAATATTTTGTTTGTTTTTACTTTTGAACTGACTGGAGTGAGAATATTAAGGGCCCGATTCCGATCTCGCTCGGAAACCCTTCCGACCGACACGGATCGGGAATGGCTTCCAACCGACACGTACGCGCGCTGTCTGACCGACGTAGTACGATGCAACGCGTGTCAAATACAAACGACTTGCACGGAGCACAATATGGACGACCGACACGGACGGGAATCAATCCGTCCGAGCGAAATGTACGGAAAAGAGCCCGACGCGACCGACTCGTACGCGAATGCGGCAACATAGCTCAGCCTGAATGGGAAAGACTCGGACTACCTCACTAATACATGAAAAAGCATCCGTTGCGGTCAACGGAACGTTTCCGTCATGCTCAACAAAATACACTAGAAACAGACAGAAAAAGTCCAAGCAAGCATTGTCAAAGGCAAAATAAATAAATAAATGAAGACACACCCACAACTCCACCTATATAAAAGGCCAAACTCCTTACCATGATCCTTTGCAAATTCAACAGACCTGCCAGCAGATACCACCACTACACTGCACTGATACATACACTCACAACTCATCCATCACACAACCTGTACACTACTAGCACCTGTCAAATACCACACTCACAAACACACATCTTTACTCATACTCACTCACCCTCACCTTCACACTCACCCACACATCCATTTCCACCACCACCCATCACCATGCCCCCAAAGAAGAATCCAAAGTTCACAGACAGTGATTTGGAAGTCATGGTAGATGAAATTCTCAGAGTAGAGCCACAGTTATTTGGCACCTTGGTCCAACAGACCCCCCTGTCCCAGAGAACCAAGATGTGGGAGAGGATTGTCAACTAGGTGAATGCTCAAGCACCTTGCCTGCGCACAACGGACGATATCAGGAGCAGGTACTATGATGTGCGAAGGAGGGTCAAGAAGCTCATCAACAAAGAGCACGAACTAAGTCAGCGGACTGGCGGTGGCCCTCCTGCAACACCTGTGCACTTCACTTCCTGGGAGGAGAAGGTGCGGGCCATCCTTCTACCGGAGGGCATCCATGGAATATCAGGAGTACCAGAGCTTGGTGAGTACATACTCAAATAGCCAATATGGATAGCAAATACACAGCCATCACTGTCAAGGGGACAGTGATACAAATCACTGTCAGCAAAGCCATAACAACATTAAGCAAATGAGCCTGTGACGTGTGTGCCAGTTTGACAAACAAAATACCTTCAATCTCAGAGTAATATGTAACTATTTCATGAAATGTAACAACTTACTAAAAAACACAGCAAGGCTTTGGGCTCAAAACAGCAACCACCACTGTCAGCCATCTTGCCAGCACTGTTTCACTCCCTCACAGGGAAGCTGAGTGACCGGAAGGAAGGTTGGGATGGCTGGGAATGTGGGTGTAGCTGAAAGCATGATTGGAGTCGTAGTCACAGCCAACAGTCCTCCTCCCACATGGCCCAACAAGCCCACCTTGAACCATGCTCATCTCACAGGGAGTGGAAAAGTACTGGCAAGATGGCTGACTCTGGGCTCTGGTGTGTGAAGCACAAGGCCCTGTTGGGAGTTGTGCTCAAACAAACACCAGGCCACACTGTCAGACATCTTGAACGTAAAGTTTGACTCACTGTCATGGAAGCATGGTTCATGGTGGCCTATTTGGTCTGGGGGGGAGGAGGAGTGCCAGCTCTGACTACATCTACCACCAGGCCCTGTCACACACACCCCTCCCACCAACACCAAACAACACACATGGGACTATGCTCTCCTTGAGAGTTAAGGAAAATCTACGCCCAAGATGCCTCACACTGGGCTCTGGTGCGGGGAGCACATGTCCATGCTGGGATATGTGTTCAAAAATAGATTTCTACTAACAACATACCTGCAATGTAACTGGAAAGCTCACCATTCACAAAAATATACTAACTTAGCACCAACCCACAGCAAGGCAATGTGATCCAAACACCAGTCACATGCAGCAGCCATCTTGTTTGCACACATTCACTCCCAGGAAAGCAGAGTCACAGGAAGGAAGGTTTGGATGGCTGGGAATGTGGGTATAGCTGAAACCATGATGGGAGTCGTAGTCACAGCCAACAGTCCCCCCTCCCACATGGCCCAACAAGCCCACCTTTTACCATGCTCATCTCACAGGGAGTGGCAAAGTACTGGCAAGATGGCTGACTCTGGGCTCTGGTGTGTGAAGCACAAGGCCCTGTTGGGAGTTGTGCTCAAACAAACACCAGGCCACACTGTCAAGCATCTTGAACGTAAAGTTTGACTCACTTTCATGGAAGCATGGTTCATGGCGGCCTATTTGGTCTGGGGGGAGGAGGAGTGCAAGCTCTGACTACATCTACCAGCAGGCCCTGTCACACACACCCCTCCCACCAACACCAAACAACACACCTGGGACTAGGCTCACCTTGAGAGTTAAGGAAAATCTACTCCCAAGATGCCTGACTCTGGGTTCTGGTGTGGGGAGCACAAGGCCCTGTTGGGAATTGTGCACAAACAAACACCAGGCCACCAATGTCAGCCATCTTGCCATCGCTGTTTCACTCACTCACAGGGAAGCTGAGTCAAAAGGAAGGAAGGTTGGGTTTGCTGGGAAGGTGGGTGTAGCTGAAAGCAGGATGGGAGTTGTAGTCACAGCCAACAGTCCTCCTCCCACATGGCCCAACAAGCCCACCTTGAACCATGCTCATCTCACAGGGAGTGGAAAAGTACTGGCAAGATGGCTGACTCTGGGCTCTGGTGTGTGAAGCACAAGGCCCTGTTGGGAGTTGTGCTCAAACAAACACCAGGCCACACTGTCAGACATCTTGAACGTAAAGTTTGACTCACTGTCATGGAAGCATGGTTCATGGTGGCCTATTTGGTCTGGGGGGAGGAGGTACATCTACCAGCAGGCCCTGTCACACACACACCCCTCCCACCAACACCAAACAACACACCTGGGACTATGCTCTCCTTGAGAGTTAAGGAAAATCTACTCCCAAGATGCCTGACTCTGGGCTCTGGTGTGGGGAGCACAAGGCCCTGTTGGGAATTGTGCACAAAGAAACACCAGGCCACCAATGTCAGCCATCTTGCCATCGCTGTTTCACTCACTCACAGGGAAGATGAGTCAAATGGAAGGTTGGGTTTGCTGGGAAGGCATGATGGGAGTTGTAGTCACAGCAAACAGTCCCCCTCCCACATGGCCCAACAAGCCCACCTTGAACCATGCACATCTCACAGGGAGTGGAAATGTACCGGCAAGATGGCTGACACATGGGCCTTATGTATGAATTGGTTTACAAGTCACAACTAGGCCCTGGGCCTCTTACACCAGTCCCCACTCTCAGCCATCTTCACTGTACATTTCCAATCACTGTCTGGGGATGCATTGTCCCAGGTGTGCTCCCTGGGCTGGCTGGGAAGGTGTGTGGAATACAGGACATGGTGTGAGTTGCAGTCATAACACTCATCACTACCCACACACAAAGCAACATGTCCATCTGTGACAATGGATACCTGACAGTGAATGGAAGGGCCACAACAAGATGGCTGACACTGTTGCATGGTGTCATGTACACAAAGCACTGTTGGGAGTTGCATTCAACTCCTACATCATGCAGCATTGTCAGCATCCTTGCCACTACACTCCCCTCACTGTCATTGATACTTTGTCCACGAAGAGTAAGCTGGACTGGGTGGGAGGAGGGGTACAACTTCCAGCAGCATAACACAAGCACACAAACCCCTGTACCTCACAGCTCTGAGCCTGAAAAAGCAGGAAAGCACCCTTGGTTAACTCATCTGTCCATGGAGGACAAGGACAATATACATGATGTGATCAGGCACAAAGCAAAGCAGTCAAACCATTTGCTACTGACAGCTATTCACATGTGTGCAATGAGATAAGAACTAGGAACACATTCATCCAAATACCTTAAACCAAACTCCACATACATTCCGGACTGTGAGTGTGTAGGTAGCCACACCAATATGACTGCAAACGACAAGCACAAACGCCATCACCCATGCACAAATCTTGAAACATATCGTAAGAGGAAGAGTACGTATATCATTGGAAAAGCACAGATGTGGGAAATACCAACACACCTGTGTCATGCACAGGGTGTCACTTGCAAGTCAATGCCTATGTACAGTCAAATGAACAAAACATGCCCATTTATGCACAGAGCTGGACATGCTCAGCAAAACACTTCGCAGAAAAATTAGGCCTGGGTCTGTGACGATACAGGACTATTTAATGTACCTACACTCATCATAATGTACAATAGCAAATGTAATGTGTATGATACGATGAACTGTGCAAAAACACAACAAGCATTGTGTCTCTCATCTTCCCACAGGGCCTGCTGGGACACTGCAGGAACAGAACAGCAATCCCAGTCCCAGACTCTGGTTGACCCTGAGCTCTCCGGTGTGGACGTCTCTCAACCCTCAGCGGATGACGATGAACTTCCTGGACCCTCCGGTGTGGGTCAGCATGCAGCACCAGCAGCTCGAACACCGGCACCTCCTGTGACCACTCCCGCAACATCTGTCAACCCCCAGATGACCTCTACCAACACGGACACACCAAGGCAAGAAAACACCGAGAGCACAGCAACACAGGGCACTCTGGAGTTGGCGGACAACAACACCAGTGTCAACGATGAAGGAGGCTCAGTGTTGTCTGTGCCTGCAACGACAGGTCCTGCTCGTGTGGGTAGGGGTGGTGGGAGGGGCCTTGGGGAGAGGTCCCGTGAGGCAGCTGGTGCTGATGATCAAGCAGACCCACAGTAGGCATGCATTCTATATGCATATCGAGAATGCACCGGAGACTTTGGCCAGGTAGTTGGTATACTAAAGGACATGCAACAGCAGCAGGCTGCACATTATGCCAAAATGGACTCACACATGTCCAGAATGGACTCACACATGTCCAGACTAGAGTCCAAAATGGATAAAATTGATGACCAGACTGTGGTGCACAGGGACATACTTACCTGCCTCCGCCAGATTGCTGACAACATGACCCCACCTCCCTGTGTGCCCACCACATCTGTTGCTACTACATCTGCAACTGCCACAGGGAGGGATGAGGACTCTGGCGGAGAGTCCCCTGAACCACAGCAGCCTGCACCTGAGGGTCCCCCAGAAAAACATAAGAGGGGTCATCCGAAGAAGGACAAATGAGAGACAGATGGCTATGCATCCCCCCAGGAAGTGACAACCTGCTCCTGATATCCTCCATTGTGTGCGAAGCGTTCACTTTGTTGACTGTCACTGAACTCCCCCACAGTTGGATCAATGACTCAAATGACTGTGGACTTGGCTCTGAAAATTTCATCTACTAACACCAACAACTCCTCTGTGAACTTTGGATTTCAAAAAATGTTACAGCACTATCACTTTCTTGTTAAATTTCACACATACACTGCAATAAATCTTTATTCACACAATACTTGCTTCTGTCGTGAATGAAACACTGTTTGTAATATAGAGATGATGTCCTGTAAAAAATGCTTTGGCTGAAAAACAAGTACAGCAATTTACCAACTGTCTAGTGAGTAAATGTAACATGACACATATAAGAGATACACACAACAAGGTCAACACAACACAAATAGTACATGGCATACATCCTCATTGCTTCCACTGTTGTAAACTGAAACCACATTTCAATGCACAAACACTAATCCTTGTCAGACAAACTGAACATCAGGGCACATATACAGTATGTAAATGAATGTTGGATGTGTGTATACAGACGAGGCACACCTCAATGTGGAGCACAGGTTTATTACACAGGCACAACATGTTGCCTCCACAACAAATAAAATCAAATCACACTGTGACAATAAGCACAAATTAAACAAGACGTTTGAAAAATGTCAGAATTGAGTGTGTGGCACAGATTCCTGATCCCAAGAAAAGTTGCACACTGTAACTGCATTGTGTGTCTGGGAGGTCACATGTCTCCATACAACAGCCAAAAAACCCTGTGAAGGAGAGACGTAGAACAGTCTTGAAATACAAAATTTTATGCATACATCTCCAAGAGACATTTCATACTTAAAATGTTTATTTTGTGAACACTAGCTAGGAGTCATGTCAACACTGTACTGGTGGACATACTAACTCAAAGGACACCAAACAACTCCAAGGATCATGTTAAGTAGCATGCACACACACGTATACAGAGATATTGTACAACAGACACATATCATGCAAAGAAAGTGCTTTGTCAAGTCATCATTGCATACTTACAATCATGAGAAAAAATTGTTGATGAGCTGTCTCCGAACATCCTCCTCCTCCTCATCACTCGCAACATGCCCCAGGCCTGGATCCTCCCCTGCTGGAGGCTGCTGGTCCCTGTCATCTTGGATGAGAGGTAGCTCATTCCTCACTGCCATGTTGTGTAGCATGCAACACACAATGATGATTTTACACACCTTCGCTGGTGCATATTGGAGGGCTCCTCCTGTACGGTCCAGGCTGCGAAATCTGGTTTTCAGTAGCCCAAATGTCCACTCAATCACTTGCCTGGTCCGCCCATGTGCCTCATTAAAACGAAACTCAGCAGAGGTGACAGGGTTCCTGAGTGGGGTTAGCAACCACGGCATGTTGGGGTATCCAGAGTCTCCTACATTTAAACAGAAAAGACTTCATGTGTCTGAAAACAGGGTACAACCTGACATACAAGCAACACACAACATAAACAGACAACATTACCCACCAACAAGCCATGCACGCTGATTTGGCAGCTGAGACATCATCTGTGGGATCCTACTGTTTCTCATAATGTAGGCTTTGTGTGCTGATCCGGGGAAAAGTGCACAGACATGTAAGATTGTCATGTGAGGCAGACATACCACCAGGGCATTTATAGAGTGGTAATGCTTGCGATTCCTGTATGTTTGTTCATTGGCTTGTGGTGGGACCAAAGCCACATGTGTTCCATCAATGGAGCCAATGACATGTGGCATTCTACCCAAAGCATAAAAGTCACTCTTGATGTCGGCAAACTGTCCTGGTGTTGGGAACTTGATGTACATGTTCAGGAAATGTAACATTGCCTCCAAAAAATCCCGAAGCACACGGCTAAACATTGTCTGTGACATCCCACCAGCAGTAGCCACAGTATACTGGAAGGTTCCTGTGGCAAAGAAATATAGGGCTGCCATCACCTTCACCTTGGGGGTCAGCGCAAATGGATATGGGCGTCCAGGTAGCAAATGTGGGGCCAACTGCTCTGCCAAATCCTCAATGGGTGGTCTGGTGAAGCAGTAACGTCTGATGCAGTCACGTTCTACCATGGTCTGTAGGTCGGGGAAGGGTCTGTGGACAGCTGGTCTCCTGCGGTACATAGGTAACAAATCAAATCATTATTCATACACTTTCAAATTTGGTAAGGAACATGCAAAAACTCATATACTACATCTAAGCAAGACTCAATGAAGTCAGATGTGTAATGTTGAGCCTTGACACAAAGCGCAGCTATGTGACCCTTACCGGACATTTCATTGCATGATGGTTTGTCCACAATTGCAATGCTGTGCTGTGACTAATCACTAGTGTCTGTCACAGTGCATGTGATCAAACATTACATACTAAACACACACCTAATGAAGTATCAAAGATAGATGTTTGTAACAACTATGACATGGTGGAAAGTTACACAGACAGGGATCATGTCATGCCACCTAGGTGGAACACTAGATACAGACAGCGTGTCACCATGCACACCACTGTCATTGTGTGGACACTGTCATGATGTAATGTCTGACATTCATGCACTATCACAGACATAAAACATTCATGATGTGTAGCACATCTTCTTTTGACAGGCATACATGTATGTTTGTGACACAAAGACACAACAGCAACTCATATGCAAAATACAACTTGATGTCTCAAGTAAATATCATTAACAACATCAAAAATGGAGTGTCTGCGTTGTACAAGACTCAGTTACTGTGGATTCACTCAAAATAACTTCACACAATGCACTTTCTAACACACAATCCAATAAAGCAGTGATTATGTGTGGATGTAAGCTGTGTTAACCCAATGATCCCCTCAGACTGTGTCCAAGCCTAGGAGGCTGATCTGTGAAGTGGCACTCACAGTTGTGAGGTTCCTCACAAACAATGTATTTGGTGCACATCAAGGTTGGCTCATCATGGGAGTGTGAGCTATAAAGTACTCTGTCCAATATGACTTGTGAATCACTGTACCCACACATGTAATGCAGCAGAACATAAAGATTTGCTATGCTGTATGACATGCTGATTGATTAGTGTAGGGCGCATGAGCCTCACCCAAAACGTGTGGTTCGCATCCTTTGGCTGTTGACTGTAATGTTGAACGATGTGGGTGAGTATTGAGTGCACATGTGTGCCGCATCAGAACCAAGCATGACGCACACACAGCCCTGCCAAGTACCACGCATCAGGCGTTAGACTAATGCATTTCAGTGTGGTGGGACGCATCACCTCACTGAAATGCGAAGACACGCATATTAGCCTGTACCAAAGCTCTGCGGCCCAAGCACTGGCTGCTAATCATATTTACACCAAAGTTGGGTGGTACAGGCAGGGTGCGGTGCGCACTGCTGTGCAGACGTCCGGAGATGGTTAATGCTACAACGTAGCACTGGTTCAGTCACTGTGCGGCAGACATTTCAGGAACGTCAAGTTGTGCCTGCCAATGTCTACTACAGAGACATTGATGAGAAAGTGTGAGTTCAGTCAGACTCACAGTCATAGGTCAAGTGGGTTGTTACGTAGTCTAGACTGCCTCCCGTGGTGCAAGAGGGTGGCTGTTGAAATCAGATTAGTGGCTGCTGCCTAATGACTCATGAACTTGCGGTGCTGCGGTAATGAACACTACGGCGCAACTGACCCGACCCAGCTGGGCCTACTGCATCTGACAAGAACACCTGGACTCTCAGTGCGGAAGCAGGAGTGGGGCTGGGAAGCGCCACACCCTGCACAGTTCTTCAGCCACCCGGCCTGCCCACTGGCGTTCCTTCAACCTACCACAGTAGCCTCGGTAGGAGTGCCAAAGTCACCCGAGGTGCAACGATGCCTCAGAGTCCGTACTAGTGACCTGCTTGTCGCATATCATCCCGGCAGCGCCCTCACGATAATCGCATGGCGATGGTGATGCCTTGCATGTTCATGTTGCTTTTCAGCAACTGGCACTGCGCCACAGGTGTAGCGTCAGTGACACTGACACTTACTGTGGCGTATGCATGAAGATATTTTGACTTTTTAAACTCACGAGCCTCCTGCTTGGGTCAGGCATTTCGCATAGTTGTACCCAAATGTCTTTCTGCATCATTAGATACCTACTTTCGGTCCCTGCAGCGAAGTGAATCCCCACTGTCTGCATGTTTAGTGTCACAAGTAACTCTATCCCCAAATCTGATTTAGATTGATGAATGGCAACAGAACCTCGTTCTGTTCACTTTTCTGTAGCTTTTCTCCTATGACCATCCTAAATGTATCAAAGTCTGATTCAACCAATGAATGGTCAAGTAACGTATTCAAGAAGCAGCCAAGACACAAAAATGAATGAGTGCCTGCCTGCCCTCTGTTACTGAGCACTGCAGTCACGCAGTATGTCTCCGGGTAGAGCCCTTCCACCTATGGTCCTTTGTAGCAATTGTAAGATCTCCTAATTTTCTCCTTGCTCAAATGGGTGTAATTCATGATATGTACATGTTTTTAACATCTTCATTGCTTGATTTTCATGGGGAGAAAGTGTCACTCAGTCGTTGAACTGTCACTCATAATTACACTGAAAATATGAGAACTACACACATAGCAATGTGAAACATTGCCAGCTAGGCACACATTGGCAATTGGTCATCATGGTGACAGACGCGGGTGAGTATTCAAAGGACGCGATCTCTGCAACAGAACCAAGCCGGACGCACACATTGGCAATTGGTCGTCATGGTGAGAGACGCGGTGAGTATTCAAAGGACGCGATCTCTGCAACAGAACCGAGCCGGACACACACATTGGCTATTGTTCGTCATGGTGACAGACGCGGGTGAGTATTCAAAGGACGCGATCTCTGAAACAGAACCAAGCCGGACGCACACATTGGCTATTGGTCGTCATGGTGACAGACGCGGGTGAGTATTCAAAGGACGCGATCTCTGCAACAGAACCGAGCCGGACGCACACATTGGCTATTGTTCGTCATGGTGACAGACGCGGGTGAGTATTCAAAGGATGCGTTCTCTGCATCCGAACCGAACCGGGCGCACACATTGGCTATTGGTCGTCATGGTGACAGACGCGCGTTTCGTGTACGAATCGCATACAAACGGATTCTGTTAGCTCATGACAAAAATGTAACAAACTCAATAGTGTTATGATGCAGAATATTTGAACGATGCGGTAGTCGTGTCAGATGTGTGCAATGTTATGGATTGGCCAAATTCGGATAATGCGAACGCCTCGGACCTATCGCTTTGGACGCATGGAACAGAATCCGCCTCTGCTGCACAGATATAAGTCTGTCTGTTCCCAAGAGACTTCACTTGCCTGCACTACATGCTACTTGACAAGAGTTCTAGCCACCACAGCTGCTGTCTCTGCATCCTCTGGGATCTACAATGGCACGTACTGTGGAGAGGGCACCAGCTTTCACAGAGGAGGAGAACCAGGCCCTGCTGGACAGCCTCCTTCCACAGTACAGCAAGCTGTATGGAAAACCAGGGGAGCAGGTGAGTTTTGATTACACTGCCCTTTTAATTGGCCATGTGTTAAAACAGGCACTACTAGCATTGTGATCCCCAAGGGCAAGCATGCACACATAGTTAATGTAAGTCTTACAGTGTGTAGATTCATGTTCTGGAAAGATACAGTGATGTAGAAGTGTGTTTGGTGGGATTGATTTTTCTGCACTGTTCTCATGTTATTAAGGGAGACTTGCACACAGGACAACTGCCCATGATGATACCTGGCTAACCTTTAGACATTATCTGCCATTCTGACCATGACCTATATGTCCAAGTGTGTGATGAATAAACATATAGCATGTGGAGTAATGGTGTGTCACCATGTCATCCTTACAGGCCGATGCCCATCAGAAGAATGAAATTTGGCAGACCATAGTCCGGGCTGTAAGATCTGTGGGGGTCTTCAAACGGCACGTCCGCCACTGCCAGAAGAGGTGGCAGGACCTCTGTTGCTGGACACGGAGGATTGCAAGAGTCCAGCTGAAGCTGTCACCTCCTCGCAAAAGGGGTGGACGACGGACCCTGACCCCTACATGCTCCGGATACTGACGGTGGTCTTCCCTGACCTGGATGGGCAGTTGAAGGCCAGACAGCAGCAAGGAGGGGGAGAGTATGTGCCATGTTGCTGAACTATGTTTAACATGCATGTTGCACTCCCTCAGACTGGTAACCCTCTCACAGGTCGTCTGTCTGCTGAGACACCACTTCTGTGGCAAAATGTAACTATGCCCCATTATCATCTGATGCCCAGGTGTGTCCCTTTCGGCTGTGACATGGGTCACTTAGGTCCTGTCTATTTGCTGTAGTCCAAGGTTAATGTGATCAGCACCATATACAACAGGTGCATTGAGTTGACCATCATGAGTGATGTAATTGTCTGACATGTGTCAGCACATTGACTGAAATATGACCTGTACTATGTGTGGGACATACATATATGTTCAAAATGGTGATCTAGGTGCACACAGGTTTGTGAAAAAAATGCTGCACACCCGTGCAGCAGGTGAGACCAATGTTGATACCTCAGACAAATGAAATGGATAAGTGTTCAAAATATATAGGCCCCTGCATAGTTCTCTATGTAATCACATGTATCACATGTACCAAGGACAGATATGCCAACTCAGGACATCTGAGACACTGTCACATCAGGTTTTGTGTGTCACGCAACACTATCACTATTGTAAATTTGAAAATCATGGGAGAGACTCTGTGACCGTGTGTAGAGGCAGAACTTTTTTAAAAACACAGGTGGCAAATGCAGAAAATATGGACAGACATCTAATGTATGGAATGTGGCTCAAATACACTGGACAAGACATGTGTGTGTCATCCCTTGACTCTGCATAATGATGGCTTCAACATATATGTGTATGCTGCATTACTTTCTTCTGGAGAGCTCTGAAAAAGTTCATGTAGACCGATTTGTTAATTCATATACTCCAAGGTCTAAGTAGAAAAATGTGAGGTTCTCAAAGTGTCTAACTTCTGTGTAGCACGTAGGGGACATGTATACTTGACCACTACAGATGTTGCTTTAACAGTGAATACATGATTGTGACACGGTGCTGACTTTAAAGTTGTGATTCACTGGCCCTGTAACAAGAGTCAGTACAGACTGTTTAGCCAGACAGGCCAGTGGCATAGTATGCCACATGAAAATTTGTGAGGATGCAGTATTTGTACATGTCTGTTGTCCTGCATGCAGACCATTATAGCATTGACGTTCAAGACATAGGTGCCCATCATGATGTCTGGGGATGGAAGTATGTTCATCATGTCAACTTATAAAGGTGTCCATCCCATTGGCTGTGTCACTTCCAGACTCCCTTGCATGAGATGAGACATGTTTGTAATGACACATGACCCTCAGGAGCATTACAGATCAGACAACAGCCAAAATAGTGCGTTAGTGGACATGTATTTAGTGGTCTTTAAAATACATATAGCAGATGGTTCCATTGCCTTCATGTGTTTGGGAACCATGCTTTACTGACAGACTGACAAGTGCCATGTTCACATATGTGTAATGATTTAAAACCTGCCGTGAAAAAGATGCATAGGCTTGCTCTGTGATGTGTTGTGATGATACTCATGTGTCTAGACTATGCAGATGACTGATGTGAATCTCTTTCTCATCCTTGTTCACAGCATCATCAACGGATACTGGAGGAGACAGTTCCATGGACCAAGGGGAAGCGGCTAGCCCGACTGGGTCCAGTGTGGAGGAGGAGGAGGAGGAGGGACCCAGTGGCACTGAGGGTGAGGGGAGCCACACTGAGGGCAGGTCGGAAACAACTACATCTGCCGAGGACCTAACAAGCTCCAGTGATGACTCCCTTGTGGTGATGGGTGTTCCCATTTCAGAGGCCACAACATCCGAGTCTGCCCCCACCACCACCACCTCCATCTCCACCTCCACCCCCACAGCTGCTCCCATTCCAAGTGTCCGTGGACCCTCCCGTGTTAGGGAGCATGTCTCGTTCGGGCCAGCCACCGCACCCCCTGCATCTGTCACCCCTGCTGCCCTGAGTGTGGAGGCCGCAGATTTGCTGAAACAGATTCATGTGGAGCAGACATCCATGCTGAGTGTCCTCCATGCACACACCAGTCTTTTGACACAATTGGTGTCATACATGGAGGGCATCTCATCAGACATGTCTGCCCTACAGCGATCAAATCAAGGCATGGCCTCCTCACTGATGGCAGTAGTGTCCCTCCTGCAGCAGTCCCTCACCCCTCCTTCCTCTGCCCCATCCACAGTCCCCACTACCCTACCTGACCCAAGCACACTCACACAGGCACATGCACACACACCAACAGACACAAGCAGCACACAGCCACCCAAAACAAAGCCCAAGAAAACACGCACGCACACTCAGGGGACCGACATCACACACACAGGGGAGAGGGCCAAAAAACACACACACCCATCCACAACCACTCTGCATTCCTCAGCTACCTCTCCCTCCAAAACCCCTACCCTTGATTCTCCTGCAACCCCCCCTTCCCAGAGGGTCTTCCTCTGTGACCTTGGCCTCTTCCCCACTGATACATCAGATCAGACTCGCAAGGGGAAGAGGAAATCCCCCGGCACAGAGAGGCGATCCACCCGTGCATGCACACCCTCCCCTAAGAGTAGGAACACTGAGCCCCCCACCAGTACATCCCCCAGAACGAAGAAATCAAAAACCACCACCATCCCACACTTCCACCACAAAATCAACTTCCTCACGAGCCCAGTCCACCCCTCCCAAAGTTCACACATCACACCCCATCCCAGTTTCACCCACACACCATTACACCATCCCCAAGATGATAAGGCCCTCCCCCCAACCACAAGCACTTCCCCTCCCACAACGTCCACACCTTCTGTCTGTTCCGGACACTGCAGTGGAGCCCCCACCCCCTCAATCAGACCTGTCCACTGCACTTGTGCCCCCACCCCCTCAATCAGACCTGTCCACTGTAGTGGAGCCCCACCCCCTCAATCAGACCTGTCCACTGCAGTGGATCTCAACACTCCAGTGTCCCCCATCCCTCCCACAACCCAAACTGGTACACCCTAGTCCTGTCCCTGCGGTGCCTGGCATGCCCCTAAAGATGCCCCTCCAAGGGGAGATGTCCCCTAGTTGTAGCAGTGCAGGCAAGCGAGGGAGGAACATTCAGATGGATTACCCCCTAAAGGACTATATAATTTGGACTGGCCATTGGCCTTATTGTTTTTCATGTTTTTGCATTTTTGATACAGATGCTGAATAAAGCTTTTTTTTCTTTTGGATATTTGCTTTTTGTGTACCAAAATTTGGTAATAAGTCTAATGAAATTGCTGTTGAAATCTTGTTGTGTGAAAATAATGATATAGTGATGTGATGGACTGCATGTGGTCCATGGTATATGTGTACTATTACAGTATGTATCAGAGTAAGCATTGTCTGCAATTGCAGGTTGGCATGATCCACAACATTTTGGACAATGAGTGTGACATGCTTTTAACAACCTCCCATCTTTGACTAACACTTTTGCACATAGGTCGTGCTGACATTTGTACACATTGTAGAAGTTTTTCAATGTTTAACCATCTACGATGGACATGCAGAATAGCGCACTGATGATGAACAAGTCATCTGTTTCATCATTACAACTTGGTAAACCTGAAGTTTGACTACGTGCAGATGACTTTGGACACACACATGTACGCAGGCTGCTGGGAAGAAAGTATTCTGTGTGTTGTAATTGTTGGATCCATGTCCAAGTCTCATTCTGACATGGTAGACCCCTGCCAAGACCAAGCTTGACACACCTGACATTCCACACTGGTGAAATCACCTCATGGCAGTGTGTTAATCTGTGACATCTCCTGAGCCCATGGTGCGTGTCATGTGAGCATGAATCTCAGATGGATTACCCCCTAAAGGACTATATAATGTGGACTGGCCATTGGCCTTATTGTTTTTCATGTTTTTGCATTTTTGATACAGATGCTGAATAAAGCTTTTCTTTTTCTTTTGGATATTTGCTTTTTGTGTACCAAATTTTGATAATAAGTCTAATGAAATTGCTGTTGAAATCTTGTTGTGTGAAAATAATGATATAGTGATGTGATGGACTGCATGTGGTCCATGGTATATGTGTACTATTACAGTATGTATCAGAGTAAGCATTGTCTGCAATTGCAGGTTGGCATGATCCACAACATTTTGGACAATGAGTGTGACATGCTTTTAACAACCTCCCATCTTTGACTAACACTTTTGCACATAGGTCGTGCTGACATTTGTACACATTGTAGAAGTTTTTCAATGTTTAACCATCTACGATGGACATGCAGAATAGCGCATTGATGATGAACAAGTCATCTGTTTCATCATTACAACTTGGTAAACCTGAAGTTTGACTACGTGCAGATGACTTTGGACACACACATGTACGCAGGCTGCTGGGAAGAAAGTATTCTGTGTGTTGTAATTGTTGGATCCATGTCCAAGTCTCATTCTGACATGGTAGACCCCTGCCAAGACCAAGCTTGACACACCTGACATTCCACACTGGTGAAATCACCTCATGGCAGTGTGTTAATCTGTGACATCTCCTGAGCCCATGGTGCGTGTCATGTGAGCATGAATCTCTGTCTTCAAACCCCCTTTCCTACCAAGACTATAGTCCCTGCAGATGTTCCTGTTTGCAAAGCTTTCTGTGTGCTGACTAGTCCAGTGCTTTTTTGGAATCTTTGACTTTGAGTGTCCAAGATGTGGGTGCACCAGTAGAATGGAGTCATTCTGTTGACATCCCTGGTTGGGTTGAGACAAGGGTCTGCAATGTGAGCAAACTCACATGTGATACATTTTCATTTCCCCCAGTCATATTTGTGCTAGCAACATCAGCGTGTTTTTAATCTGTCATCTGTTTTTGCAAGTTTGGCACTTGTATGTGTCTATGACTGTTCACACTCAGCAGATTCTACCCTTCCCTGTACCCTGATGGCAACATGTTTTATTTGTAGGTCTCCTTGAGTGATTTCATTATTCAGAGACAGTGTTAAAGTTCCAAATGTGTCCAATACATATCACGTTATGCACATGTACTCCATCAAAAACAGATGTACAAATTTCCCATGAGTTATGTCTAGCTATGTGTATTGTGTTCATGGAACACAGATCCCACCACCACCCTGGCGTTGTCAACAGTGCAGGAAGATTAGGTTACACATTTGCCTGTGCATTGGAGCCTACTGACACAGTTGTTGTATCCCCTATCTGGTGAGCCACGTGTCTTCCAAGTCCTCTGCAGTACACACTCAGCATTGGTAATTTGACAATAGTGATGATCTGCACATAATGCAGCTTTTGTAGTTAGATGCAGGGTTGATGTGATAGACATGCAAACAAATGAACATTGTAAATGGTCTGATGTTGAGTTGTGTGCAACGCACATAGTCAACACATGTTGACTGTCTCATACGTTGTTGTTGGTCCATGCTTTTCTACATAGCAAGTAGGAATTTTGTCGACACATGTAGCGCAGACAGCTGTGACACAACCACTTCATGTTTGTTACAGTGGTAGGCTCATGAATGTATTTTGAGTGTATGTGGACTTGTGTGGTGTCGTGGGTAGTCTCCTATGTGCTTCATTGTACACTAACTCATCAAAATGTCATTCTTCTGTGAGTGTGTTTACTCCTGTTGCCCTGCAGGGTTTGAGTATGTGTTGTTGACAGATGCAGTGAATTTGTGTCCCATACATATGTGTGTCTGGCACCTCTTGTTCAACCATCAAATGTGTGTGTCCTAGTATGTGGCGTGCTGGGTATACCTTGCTGATACTGAGATTGCCACATTGGTCATACACAACAGTACATGGACCCATGTTTGTATTGTGGTCACAATGATGTGTGGCCAATAATGTATTCATTCGTCATACAGCCAGTGATCCACACTGTCATGGGTGCCTGTGCAATGTCACCTGTCAATGTAGGCTTAGATCAGGCACATTGCTGCTGATCAAGGTGTGTGGTGTTTAGAGTGGCCAAATGTGACTTGTCTCCTGGCAAGGCCCCTACCTACAATGTGGCCTCACATTACGGGCCATGCCCTGGGAGTAATGTTTGGGTATGTGAGATGACAGTGGTTCTTGCAAGGCACACGACACAGTGCGCAACAGTGAGTGTGCTAAAAAGTATGGCCCACATCCAAATTTGGCATCACAGAGGGTCAGCAGACAGGATACTGTCACCACAGTGTTGTAGCCTTGAGGGTACTGTGGAAGAGAGTCAGTCTCTTGATGTATTGTTTGGGGTTCCACCAAGCTTGTTCCGCATGTGACTCTTGTGCACCCGCTCATCAAACAATGTCTGATTGCCCACATTCACTATCCCAATTCATGGAATACTTCTGGATTGTATTCAACCTGCAAATGTCTCAGTGGAGTTCAGCCCCCCATCGTGTGTGTTGGCCCAGCCTCGAGACACTTCCACACACACACACACATGTTGTGTTTGTTCTGCAGTGTGTGGCTGTTTGGTTGTCTTTGTGCATCTTCACCCATGTATTTCAACTGTGTTTGAGGGCATTGAGTGGATGTTTTGTTTACTTTATTTCTCTACTGGCCCTGAGACTCCTACATCTTCACTCTGCACACCCCTTATGTTTTGCATTTGACCTTGCTGCCACAGTGTGGTACTCGATCTCACCAATGCTGTTGTTTCAGATTGAATCCTTTGTGTTTGTGTCGGATTGTGACAAAAATGTGTGTTTAAGCATTTTAGGGGGTCACATGTTACATTGTCCAATTGAACATTGCTGGCAGTGTTGGCCCCCAAGAGCACTGATTGGCAGCACATGGCTGAGGGTATGTAACACACACAACAATGTTTGCCTCAACAGTTCTGTTGTTGTTTGACACACAACCACTACTTTATCACTACATTGCATATGGATTTGGGCCCAATAAATACATAATTGCTTGAGCATGCTGGGGGTGTGAGACCTACATTCACCTTTTAGTCACTGCAGTGATGAGGGGATTATACCCCATGGGCCCTATGTGCTTGACAATGCTGGGGGATTGAACCCCAAACTCACCTTTTTGTCACTACAATGATGGGGGATTATACCCCATAAGCCCTATGTGCTTGACAATGCTGGGGGATTGAACCCCACCCTCACCTTTTTGTCACTACAGAGATGGGGGGGGTTATGCCCCATAAGCCCTATATGCTTGACAATGCTGGGGGATTGAACCCCACACTCACCTTTTTGTCACTACGGAGATGTGGGGTTTGCCCAACATATCACTTCATGTGTCAGTTTTGCAGGCATGTTCACACACAAAACCCAATTTTGGCATGACAGCACTGGGGGAGTGTTAGGCATCCACCCCCTATGGGGTGGACAATGGTGGGAGTGATATGCATCCACCCCCTATGGGGTGGACAATGCTGGTAGTGATAGGCATCCACCCCCTACTGGATGGACAATGGTGGGAGTGATAGACATCAACCCCCTATGGTGTGGATAATGCTGGTAGTGATAGACATCATACCCCTATGGGGTGGACAATGCTGGTAGTGTTAGGCATCCACCCCCTATTGGGTGGACAATGCTGGTAGTGATAGGCATCCACCTCCTATGGGGTAGACAATGCTGGTAGTGATAGGCATCCACCCCCAATGGGGTGGACAATGCTGGTAGTGATAGGCATCAACCCCCTATGGGGTGTACAATGGTGGGAGTGATAGACATCAACCCCCTATGGTGTGGACAATGCTGGTAGTAATAGGCATCCACCCCCTATGGGGTGGACAATGCTGGTAGTAATATGGATCAACCCCCTATGGGGTGTACAATGGTGGGAGTGATAGACATCAACCCCCTATGGTGTTGACAATGCTGGTAGTGATAGACATCATCCCCCTATGGGGTGGGCAATGCTGGTAGTGATAGGCATCCACTCCCTATTGGGTGGACAATGGTGGGAGTGATAGGCATCCACCCCCTATGGGGTGGAGAATGCTGGTAGTGTTAGGCATCCACCCCCTATTGGGTGGACAATGCTGGTAGTGATAGGCATCCACCTCCTATGGGGTGGACAATGCTGGTAGTGATAGGCATCCACCCCCTATGGGGTGGACAATGATGGGAGTGATAGGCATCCACCCCCTATGGGGTGGACAATGCTGATAGTGATAGACATCATCCCCCTATGGGGTGGGCAATGCTGGTAGTGATAGGCATCTACCCTCTATGGGGTGGACAATGGTGGGAGTGATAGGCATCCACCCCCTATGGGGTGGCCAATGCTGGTAGTGATAGGCGTCCACCCCCTATGGGGTGGACAATGGTGGGAGTGATAGGCACCCACCCCCTATGGAGGGGACAATGCTAGTAGTGATGGGCATCCACCCCCTTTCGCGGGATCACAACGTTTTGGTGTGTGGTAGGTGTCTGACTTACCGTCTGTGACGAATGCGCCGGTTACAGTTGTTGATTTGACCCTAGGCGTACAGTATAGGGATAACGTGTGATCAGATACATGGCTGATTCGTCTCGTACGCAGTGATCGTGTTGTGGCGCGAATCGGAGCTGAAATACAGCTCCTCCGGATGCTGTGACGTGCTGGCGGTGGCGACCTGTTCAGCGCGGCGGAAGTACGCATCGTACTTGGCTGGCCGGAAACTGCTTTGGAAATGGCTCCGAACGACTCCATTCAGCGTTTACGTAGCCGGGTTCGTACGGAAAACGGTGCTGGAATCGGAGCGTACGTGTCGCTCGGGAATAGGAGAGATTTGCGCATCGTACTTTGTCGTTTGGATGGACCGGCTCCATGAACGAGTCGATCGGAAGGTAATGCTATGGACGGCTCTCGGAGGGCCTTCCGAGCGAGATCGGAATCAGGCCCAAATTGTTACCCCTTTGCAATCCAACATTTTCCCTACTGTTGCACTGATTGGAGTGGGAATAGTAAGTTTTACCCCTCCGCTATCCAACACTATCTCTACTGTTGCACTCACTGCAGTGGGAATAGTAAGTTTTTCCCCTTCGCTATCCAACACTATCCCTACTGTTGCACTCACTGGAGTGGGAATAGTAATTTTTACCCCTACGCAATCCAACACTTTCTCTACTGTTGCACTCACTGGAGTGGGAATAGTAAGTTTTACCCCTCCGCTATCCAACACTATCTCTACTGTTGCACTCACTGCAGTGGGAATAGTAAGTTTTTCCCCTTCGCTATCCAACACTATCCCTACTGTTGCACTCATTGGAGTGGGAATAGTCATTTTTACCCCTACGCAATCCAACACTTTCCCTACTGTTGCACTGACTGGCGTGGGAATAGTAAGTTTTACCTCCCCGCTATCCAACACTTTCCCTGCTGTTGCACTCATTGGAGTGGGAATAGTAATTTATACCCCTCTGCTATCCAACGCTTTCCCTACTGTTACACTCACTGGAGTGGGAATAGTAAGTTTTAACCCTCCGCTGTCCAACACTTTCTCTACTGTTGCACTCACTGGAGTGGGAATAGTAAATTTTCATCTCTCCGCTAACCAACACTTTCCCTACTGTTGCACTGACTGGAGGGGTAAATTTAGGTTTAAAGATTTTTAAATAGTTTAATGTTTTAATGTTTTTTTAATAGATTTTATGTTATTGGCATATATATATATATATATATATATATATACATACAGAATAAATATATATATATATTCATATATATGTGTATATTTTTATATAATTTTAAAATTATAAAATAGATTAAAATTAATAGTTTATTCATTGTTTTAAAGTAAATATGTATATATATATATATATATATTGATTATTATGTAGGTGTGTTTACATTTTTTTTAATTAAGTTTATTTGTTATAATTGTTAAAATGTAGATTAAATCCACTTTATTTTTTTTAAATTAATGTTATTATTTAATATATATTCAACATTTAATATTTTATTTTATATATATATATATATATATATATATATATAAAAATCGATATCTTGTACAACTAAATTTTTAACATCGATATTTTTTCTCCAATATTTTTGTACTTACCTGTTTAAGTATAGGGAGTTGATATTTTTGCATTCTTTATTTTTTCATCAATATTTTTTACTTCTATGTTTTTTACATTGATATTTTGTCAGTTAACCATTTTCTTTCTTTTCCTCTTTCATTTCCTTACACTCTCTTTATGGATCAAAGTTTAAGGAGGAAAACTAAGAGCCCGTTGCCGAAAATGAGTGCTGATGAGCCTCACCAGCGACCAGTAACTCCAAACTAAGCTCTGAGAAGAAGCTAAGATAACCCTACTTTACTGCCACCCAGTGACGTAGTGCCAGTAGTTTCAAAACCCTTGAAGAGAGCTTAATAGCTTCAGTGCTAAGAATGTAACATTGGTAAAAGTATCAGCAGTATAAGGAAGAAAGGAGGACTCATATGGAAATAACGATTGAGAACTGGCGCAAATCTGAATTTCAAGAAAATTGGGCGAGTAAAGGTTCCTTGGTTCGCGCCAGGGTCCCTGGGGGTGTCTGGTTAGGGTTATCCGAATATTGCCTTAAATTGAATTTCCAACAAGTTGTGGCAGGTTCTTTTATTATATTTTAACGCTTGTTTCACACGATATGATTAATACATGAATGGAGCGATATCGCTCCATGCACATGCGCAGTGCGATCGCAGAGGAATATTTCAGTTAATGCTGATGACGAGAGAGGACTGGAGACAGAAAACAAGTGCGTTCACTTTTTTTCCAAATTAACAAAGTTACAGTTTTTCAATGGGAGGAGAAGATGCGCTTTGGCACAATAGTCGCTCGCAAGAATGTGCAAGGTCCCGTGCAGCAGAACCATCCTGGCATGGCACGCATCTGGTACAACGGAAAAGACATAACGCAAGCAGTGGGGATCTCAGCAGGGCGGGTTCAGGGATGGGAGCTGAGCAGCAGTTCAGCAGGAGGCAGGCCATGACTTCTCCAAGTCACTTCTATTTTTGTGTACTCTCGGCCATGTCCTACGGTGGAAAAGCAAAATCAGCGCCCGCCTATCAATCAATCAATCAATTAGGGGATTTGTAAAGCACGCTACTCACCCGTGAGGGTCTCAGGGCGCCTGAGGGGGGGGGGGTGGACCAGCTCCGTTCAGTGGAAGAGCCAGGTTTTGAGTGTTTTCCTGAAGATGTTCAGAGAGGGGGCGCGTCTGATGTCGATCGGGAGCTCGTTCCAGGTCTTGGCTGTGATCTAAAAGAATGCTCAACAAACAAGCATCTGCAATGCAATAGGTATCGCATTTATGCGAGTTTGAGCTATTGGCATTGTAAATGACAATGCCTTTTATTTTGGTTTTGGTTTTTAAAACATAAATAAAAGGCATTGTCATTTACAATGCCAATAGCTTAAACTCTCGCTAATGCGAGACCAATTGCATTACAAATTCTTGTTGTATTTTGCTATCCAAATAGCAGTCAAAGGAGACATTTTCATTGCTTCTATCAGGGCCCACCGGCATCCTCACTAAGCTGCAAGATGTTTTCAGAAATTCATGTTGCCAAAATGTAATGGGGGGGGTAGTGCTACGAAAGATTGTCCGTCATGTAAAAGCTGTATGGAGACTGACCTGCATGTGTTGTTTTTCTGCCCCACCTACAAGGCAATAAGGAATCGTTGGTTACGACAGCTTTGTAGGAACTTTGAAACTTCCCACTGCTCACAGGCTTATAGGATCCTGAAATATGATACCGGTATGCCAATTGTATATTCAGTTTCCCGTTACCTGTTTTCAATGTGGTGTGTACGCTGTGCAGTTTTAAAGATAGATCAAGTTTAAATTACCCACTGTATGCCTTTACTATTACTTGGGACTCTGTATTCTAATTTGTTTTTGATCACATGATTTTGTACCATATGCTCGAGATACTTAGCGCCTCAGGATATTTAATACATTTTATTGTTCTCATATTTTAATGTGTATATAAAAAAAAATATTTAAAAAAAACCAAAACTTTTATACTGATAAATTGCACTGAATTTTTAAATGTGTTATTTGTGCTTTTATGGCCTTGTGAGGCCGAAATAAAGTATCTCTTGACTTGACAAAATGTTTTTTTCTAAGAACCATAATATGAACATTCGCAGTATAACACGTCACAGGCACTCATTGGCTTGTCACACGTCTGTGAACCCTGATAAACTGGACTCAAAAGCGTAATATGAAATAAGGATTAAACAAAAATCATTTTACAGTCCACTTTAAAGAGCTTTTTTAAGATAATAAATATAGTTGCTATATTTTAGAAATTGTAAAAGGGTAACGAATTGGATGGCCTTTGAAACAAATGTTGCCAGCTGTCAAGTTGCCAGCCCCAGGAACACTTGAACTGAGCAGAAACATATTAGTTCCTGTCTAAAACACTCCATGGTGAACTATATTTTTATGAATTGTGACAACAGAAGTTTAACAACTTTGTAATAACTGGCAACATAAGAACTTGATATACAAGTTGAAAATACCCTGCAATATGAGAAATGCTGCTAGTTTTTTATTTATTACAGATAGCAAGAGGTAGGGACGGACCTGTAGGTAACATAGTTTAATGACTACTTATTTGTAAAAGTAGAAGTGCCAGGGTACAATTTGTTCTCAGAAGCCCAGCACTGTCTAAATTCGGGATTACAGACTACCAAGGTTTTGTCTTGATTTCACTTCAAGCTCAGGCCTCTTTCACCCCCACCACACACTCGCTGCCCCTTTATCTCATTCATGCAAGTTCTTTTTCATCCCTGCTTTGCCTCTTTGTCATTATTTTCCTTTATTTCTCTCCTTCCTTCTTCCCCCCTTTCTGCTTTTCTTTCTCTTGTTCTTTCTCTTGTTCTTTCTCTTGTTCTGGGTCAAAGCCTGATGATTAAAAATTATTTCTAATCCCTAAAAAAGAGTGCCGGTGGGCCCCACCTGCAACCGCTTGCTGAAATTAAGCACTGAATTGAACTCGGTATGCAGGCGTGGTGTGAATAAGTAAATAGAATTCTTTTTAAGATGAAATCATGGCATATCGAGAGGTTGGATTTGATTGTAGAGGTTTTCAATAATCAAACTATAAATACATTAAAAATAAAAAAACTGTACGTACTCCCTGTGTTACTATTTGGTATAAGGTTTGAAGAGAGGGGGTGAGTCATATTATCAAGGGGCCGCGATAAGATTATCGCCGCTTTAGCGTCCGTTTTCGGGCGAAAAGCGGCGATAATATTATCGCTTTATTGACAAGGACACGCTAGCGCGTGTTTCCTTGCCTTAGCGCCCGTTGTCAGCACGCCTCGCATCGCATCGCTAATGAGATGCAAGGGGGGCGTGCCTGACAAAACCCCATGTGAAAATATCGCTAACCCAGCTCGGCGATATTATCAACGAGGGGTAGCGATATTTGAAATCGCGTTAACTATGCCTTAACGCTGGAATTTGACGTCTGTTAAATTCCAGACTAAGGCATACCTAACATGGGGGTGGATTGTGTGGCTAAGACCACAGGCACTATCATCAAGGATATCGCTGTTTTCCATGGAACATCGCTGGAAAACCAGCGATGTTCCATGGAAAACACCGCTATCGCTGGAATAATTATCGCCATTGCGCTAAGCGTTGTTAATACAGCGCTAGCATGGCGATAATTTCCAGCGATAGCCGGCGATAACAATTCTCACGCTAAGCGCGGCCAGCTGCCGCTTGATAATATGCCCCTTGGAGTCATTTCCTCGTGTTCCATTATGGGGTGTTCTGATGAGTGGAATGTTGAAAGATGTGAAAGATGTGTTTATTTGCATTTTTATAGCAGAAACCAAATCCTCCAGGGTTGTAGAGTACTTTAAGAAACAGAACGGGAAGGTGTCGGTAACACAACAGTAATGGATTCAGTAAATGGTAACTTTCAGAAGGCGTCCATCTTGCTGCCCAACATTGTACACCCACCCATTGTAAGAAGGTTCTCCCAGCGACAGGGGCTGCTCTTTCGGAAACATGTGGGGTGGATGATTACATGTTTCTGATAAATATGCTCTTAACTCACTCAGGGGCTTATTATGAGTACTGCAGTCTTGAGACCGCCGTGCCTGTGGTGGTGGCCCGACCTCCGTAACCTAGGCGGTCCGCTAGCCTGATTACAAGTCTGGCGGTCGGACCACTGAAGTCATAATAAGCTCCTTAGCCTGCATCTTTCTTTCATGGCATGAAGAGTTCATGCAGACCAGACCTACATCGGTGATAGGTGACTGATTACCCACAACTGAAAATCAATAACTCAAACTGAAAGGCCATGCAATGAGTTGGTTTCAATATCGCATGGTATCTGGAGCAAGTGCAGTAACCCACTGAGGCTATCTTCTCGACTGCTTTTCTCTACTGTGCCTCATCATTGTCCAGTGGTATTAATCAGAGCCGGATTTAGCGCTGGTGGCGCTCAGTGCAATAATCCCCCCGCCTCCCTCAAAATGACCACCTTCTCCACGGATACCCTCTCCCACATGTATTTTATTTTGGTTTTATAGCGTTACACATACCAGTGAAGGGTGTCAGAGCACTTATAGCACTACACATACTGATGAAATGTATCAGAGCACCTTACATCACACACGTATTATACAGAGGCAGTGAATCATGCATGTGTAAATCAGCCTAAAGGAAATGCTACATTAAACAATAAGGATTATAAAGTTTAGGAGTCGCATGTCATCCATTATATTAGGCAGTATATTTTAAAGTATTTGGTCTGGAGAAGCACAAACGCAGTATTCATAATGTACCACAGTGGTTGGCGTTGGCTTTACTAATAAGAATGTATTTCTACCCAATCAAACTCTTTTTATCAACATTAGGATAATGAAAGACTAAGGAAAAACATAATGTTCTAATCTATGCCATGCAGTTTCCATGCATCTCTGTGATGATAGTTCATAGGTCACTGTGATATATTAGGATAGTAACTTATGAACTGCAAGTAACAAAATAATCTCTGTGACAAAAGCAGTAACCCACTGAGCTATCCACATAAAATATAGTCTGTTATCTGCATAGTACATGTTCTTTGCAGCAGGCATATTAACTCTCTGTGCTACTTTATGATGAGGCAAAACTGCAACTAGACAAAATTCTGATCTCTCTCCAGCAGGAACATTAATCACCCGAGTTACCTTGACATTTTTATTGTTGCCTGAAAACTGCTATACATGCAAGCTACCTCTGTGACAGGGATATAGGCTAGTGCTATCATTCTTTATTTCAAAGGCAAACTAACTGTTTGTAGCATATTCCACACTTACGGCCTTATCACGAGTTCAGAGGTACGTGAGCCGCTGAACCCGGGGTCAGACTGCCGCAAACTCGGGGGACTGACTGTCCTATTACGAGATGGGCACATTGCCATTGCAAAGACACTGCCAGCACACCGCAGAACCCCTGGGTCGTGATCGGGGCAAAGCAGCTGCCATAGGGCGATACAGAGGAGCTTCACTGCTGTCCGTATTACGAGTTGGCTTTCCAACGAGCTGACCACGGTGGTGAGACCGCAATATTCAGGTCGGCAGAAACGAAGGATTTGGGGTGCATACTCACCCCTTTCCTGTTCTTCCCATCAGAGCTTGACATGGATCCCTTTCTCTAGGTCCCCCCTTCACAGCATCATCTTCACCCCGAAGAATATGACCCTGTTTGCGGCGATCTGCAGGTAAACCCTTTTTGTACCATTTACCCATTGCGTGGACTGCCCACATATGGGCCGGACTCCGGCAATGGGTAGGTGATATTTTTCCACATGCATATGTGTACATTTGACACATGTGCAGTCGAAATGTACACACAGGCATCTATAGATATCTATAGACATGGCAAACCATTGCCCACCACCGCAGCCACACTGTGGGCCCCACGGTCAACTCGTAATATGGCGGTCGGAAGGCCGCCAGCTTTTCCACTGAGGGTGTTGACGTGGAGTAGGTGCTTACTTTTCTGTTGGAAGAAAAAAAAGAGTGTCAGTTTCATTTTAAATGTTTTTTGGTCGTTTGTAGAAGTTGAGGTTGTTAGGTTTTATTTTATTCAGTTTTAGAGTGAGTATATTTTTATAATAATTCAATGTACATACTTTTTAATGCATTTTTCCGGTTTGTGATCAGTGTTCTTTTTTGGCAGGTTAACACCTTGTCAAAGATGTAGTATTTACTTTTAGTGAGTACACAAACAGATATAGAAGTTGGGGAGTGTTTTGTTAATTATTTGATATTTTACAATTTTAATTTTAATTAAGTAAGTTTAAGCTTGTATATAAATTGATGTATATATTTCTTTTTTCAGGATCTGGTCAGAGAATCTGGCAGAGTTTCGTCGTCTTCCAACGTTTGTAATTTTTGTAGTATTCATTTGATAACATTTCTGTGCCTTATGCTGTTGATTTAATTGCTTGTGTGATTTTATTGGTTATGTTTGTTTATAGTTTGATTTTATTGGTTAGTTTAGTATTTTATTTGTTTATATTTTTTATTAGTGATGTCCTTATATGGTAAATACTAATTTATGTTTTATTTATAATATTAGCTTGATACTGTTTAATATTATTTTATTTATATATATATTTATTATTATTATTGCATAAATATTGTAATTTATGTTTAAAAAACGCCCATATTGTTATGTATTTAGTTTTTTTTTAGGTGAATTATAATTATTTTAGTGATGTAGGGCCAGATGTACAACCAAGAAAATTGCGCATTGCAAATTGCGACTCTTTTGCGAGTCGCAATTTGCGATGCGCAATTTCCGATGTACAACAGTGTATTTCACACTGTTTGCGATTCCTAATGGGGTCGCAAATTGCGAAGCTCATTAATATTAATGAGCCTCTCGCAATTTGCGAGCCCATTGGGAATGACAGCCCTCCCAGGGATGGTGGCCTGCTGGACTCAGCAGACCACCATGTCTGGGACTGCTTTTTAATAAAGCAGCTTTTTTTTTTTTAAATGCAACCCGTTTTCCTTAAAGGAAAATGGGTCCACTGCCTGCTCTTAAAAAATATTTTCCAACATACTCACAAAGGGGAAGGGGTCCCTGGGGACCCTTCCCCTTTGCGAGTGGTTTACCACCTACTTGAAGTAGGTGGTAAACTGCGAGTGTTTTGCGACCGCAAATGCGGTTGCAAAACACTAGTACATAGCATGTTGACTCGCTATTAGGAAGGGACGCCCTTCCTAATTGCGAAAGTCATAAATGCTATTTTGCGAGTCAGGGACTCGCAAAATAGCATTTGTACATGCTATTACCCTTTTTTGCCGCCGCAAACGGGAGGTTCTCCAGTTTTCGGCCGCAAAAAAGGGTTGTACATCTGGCCCGTAATATACTGTTAAATGAGAAATGTGTGCATATTGTTTAATGTTTATTGTAATTATTTGTTTAACATAAAAAGTAGTTATTTGTATGAATGATAATTTAATTTTTTGGGGATATTATTGTAGCCGATATTGAGTGAGGTGATATTTTTGGCAAATCACATGGTTCTATCTTGACATCATCATTAGCCTTAAGGGACTCGAACCGTCTACCTCAGGAAGTCACTAGCCCGGCCATCCCCACTGACAGGGACATAGGACACGCACCACTGTGCCTGGTGACAAATGATATGTTTATATAAATGTAACACTATTTTTGTTTCTGATATTTTTGTTTTTGATACAAGTAATAAGCTATATTTTTAGCAACGATATATGCATTCTCAATATCTGTGGTTTTGTTAGTTAAGTATAGGGCGCCAATATTTTAGTTAACAACATTTATTTTCTGATATTTTTATATATCGATATTGTGTGCATCAATATTATGTTAGTGATATAGTATTTTGTACTGAAAACCTATGCTAGGCATCACAGAGACACTCATGCTATCTTGGTGTGTGGCGCAAGGCTGTCTAATGTACACCAGGGTAGAGGGAGACAGAAATAGAGCCATATCTTAACAGATATGAAGCTGCTCTGCTCTCTCCCTTTGATGCAATGCAGCAACTATGGTTTCTGCGTTGCATCAAATATACATAATCTGGCCCTTAGTTTCACTGACATCGATGACCAAGGTTTTAGGAGCCCTATCTGCTTTCTTAGATAAGAGTACCCTGGGCTGTACTAGGGGTAGCAAAGAGCAATCCAAGGGAAGCAGTACCCCTAAGCGATTTTCATGCCCCCAGCAGGCTTTTCCTCCAACTTAAAACATTCACAAGAGCATTACCTCCTCGTACACTTCCTTGGTCCAGTCATGACTACATTAGGTGAGCCCATTCCCCCCCTGATAGCCCCTCCGTTGCTCTAATCATTTCTAAAACAAAATCTCCAGTCCATGCTGTGGCTGCAGGCAGGCGTGTATTAGGATGACCTGCCCAGAAAACCTCATTTATTTGTCTCTATTCTGGGCAGGCTCTCCAGGTACCATTCAGGACTGGAATGCAATGGGTTAGAGTAGAGCATTTTTTCGAGGATTCCATTTCGGGATGTGAAGCTGTTTGGTGCTTAGTATGAGTGAATAGTGACCAACACCTTCAAGGATCACAAGTATGATCAACCCTACAAGGGTAAGAAGTCGTCTTCCTACAATGCTAGGTTTCAAGAGTCCACAAAGGGTTCCCTTTAGTCTTTCACATCTTCTTGAGTTTCAGGCCTTAGTGGTTGGGGAGGAGGAACCTGCTTCATCAGCAGATCATGTAATCAGAAGTAGCAATTGTCCTAACTGCTGGATAGCAGTGGGATGCCTGGACCTGTATGAGGCTGTATCTGAGACTTTAGTGTGGTACAGGAAAACACCATGTCAGTCCAGTGGGTCTTTGAGATAATGAGGAGGGATATTCTATTGACTCTGTTGCTTGAACATGGAATATCTTGAAAAAAACCAGACACCAGAGGAATTTGGCAAAACAGGAACAGTTAGTTTAATTAAACAGTACGGACGGGAGAACAGTTACAGGCATAGGGTCTGAGGACTGTCTCAATTTCCAACCAGTCTAACATGGTTTTTATGCAGTTCATTGAATACAATAAAATAGTTCCGGCAATCCGTTTTTTGGTAAGGAATGTGGACCTCTGTCTTTGGAGTAATAAATTAATGTATTGGATGAGGAATCCAGGTGGGCCTCGACCTTGCGTGGACACAATGCAGGTAGTGGGTAACGTGTCCAGATGTCTGGCATAGGGAGTGCGTGATCACTGCGTGCACTGTGTGTGCTGTGTCTTGATTGGCTGTGTGTTCCTTAACTTCATATAGCATCTGACTTTATGGTGTTTTGGGAACGCGCTTACCCCTCATGCCATGTGTGCTTTCTCGGGACCAATCTCCCTGGACCATTATGAGGTCGCTTTGCCTATCTGTGGGATTGATCTGGGGTTTCCTGTTCGAGCGTTTATCTGCTGGCTACGTACCACCCCACCTGTGATCTGTCAATCCGTAATCTGAGGCATGGGTCTCAGAGCCTGCCTGACTATATATCTCTGAGTCGGGGTTGACGTGAAGTTCACATCGATTTCATTTTTTTACATAGAAGTATCTTTATTCTTCTTGACATCGACTTTTTCAATAATAATAACTTCACTTCCAGGCTCTAGACCCAAGGTTCATCCCTACTCTTATGCCAGAAACTAAGATCAAGGTGACAGCATTGCTGCATTCATGGAGAAGTTGGGTTTAAATTTCTTTTTGGTACTTACTCCAGCCTGTTTTCCTCATGTATCTAAAGAATGTAAATTTCCAAGGGCTGACCATTTATTACTTGCAACAAATCACTCCCCTAATTTACCCGGATATGTTCCTGGCAGCCCTGGATCTTCACGATGCACATCAACATAACCCACTTTGGGAGTGTCATCAGATGCTCCTGCAGTTTGCAGTTGTGGGTCAACATTTCCAGTTCTGTGTCCTGCCCTTCATTGATAAGTCAGCTCCTTAGGTTTTTACTGAAGTGCTGGCGTCCATGGATGGTCAGCTTCAGAAACTGGGCATTCATCTACAAACGGCTGATCTATGCTCCCTTAAGCAACCTGGTGGTTATGGAAATTCACAGGATGTTGCCCTTACTGCAGAGGTATGGCACCTTGGGGAATTGATGGAAGTCCAAGTTGGAGCCAGTGCCACAGGTTGAGTTCATTGGTGCAAGGTTCTAAACAGATTTTAAAATGGCTGTATTATTTACCACACCTCAGGGTTCACAAGCTCCAGTCCTGCGTAGCATCCTCTGGAGCCAAAACACCTCCAGGGTTCTTTCTTGGTCGCAGGGAGACATGTCAGTGGACCTAGAAGTGGATGCTCAGGCCAAGTTCCATCTAGGATTGGTGATTTTTTGTAAGCTTTGGGCAAGGAGGCTGCCATCTCATGACTTCAAGATAAGGATTCTGATGTTGCCTTTTATCAGGGATGAGCTCCAGTTGTGGTTGGACCACCCACATCTCCTGAAGGGTGTTCACCTCATTTCACCTTTTCATGAGCTTCTGTCCATGGGTGCCAGTGGCCAAGGTTGGAGACAACATTTTTCAGTCGTTGCAGGGACGTTGATCTCCTCATGGCAACAATCACTCCTTGCTGTGAAAGAGGCTGGAAGCAATCAGGTTGGCTCTGTTATGGTTGCTTAGCTGATCCCATCACAGGGTGCAGACTATGACCTGAATGAGGTCACTGGCAGATGTTTCTTGCTCCATCTTCGGCTGGGCTGTGTGCTGTCTCCTGCTCCTGAATGCAGTACAGATCAAGGGTGTGTGGACTCTGTTTCTCTGGACAGGCTGAGCTGGGGTTTTCCATGCTTCCAGAATTCCTTTCTAGATCAGACTTTGTTCTGGACACCATGTTACAGAGAATGGGGTCCAGATCTAGAACTGTTTGCAGATCAAGCAAATGCTCTCATGTTTCAGCTCTCTGCCAAGTCACGGATGGAAGGTGCCTGGGAATTAGTGCTCTATCTGCGCCCTTGGCCAGCAGGCCTGTTGCATGCCTTCTCCAGTTCATGCTCATCAAAGAGCTTCTGACTAGGATCAGAAGGAAGAGGGTAATGGTGATTCTCATCATGCTGACATGACCTCCCTTCTCTTGATTTCCTTTGGTCTCTAGGATGATGATGAGCCCGGAGTGGCTGCTTCCACCTCACCGTTCTTCACTAAGGTATCTTATCAAGACCTCAGGGGCTTGGGTTGCCTGTGAAAATCTAACCTGGATGTTGAACAGGTAGGCTTGCAACAAAGTAATTGCCCCAGGATTTAGCTATTGAGGTCAGGTTTCCATAAGGTATTATATATTTCCATTCTGCTCCACAGCACTGGGCTTCTTTTCAGGGCAGAGCGACTCTAAAGTAGGGAATCCTTTGCCCAGGAAGCGCTGAACATCTTAATATTTCTGCAGGATGGTCTCCATTTGGCTTTACTCTTTTCTTCCTTTGGATCTCTCTTGTGGCTTTCAGGAGGCCCTCAGTAGGGATGAGAAATGTATACATAGGCTTTGCACCTCTTGAAGGGGTTTGGTGTGTCTCATCTTTCTCACAGGAGTCTTGTGACAGGTTGCGATCTGGTGTTTATATTGGAGGCATTTCAGACAGCCATTTTTGTGACCTTGGAGTTGGTGGTGTTTGAGTTCCTGATCTTAAAGCTTTTTTCCTGATTTCAATACCTTCTGTCAGAAGGTTAGGTGTACCAGGGGCATTGTGGCGCAGGCCTCCCTTGCTTAGAGATTTTCCTGATTGATTTTGAGGTTGGGTTCTTCTTTCATTTCTAAGGTGGCATTCTCTTTCCATTTTGGGTGAAAGACTATTTTGGCCGAATTTGTTCCTGAACTCTCTTCGTTTGAGGACGTGCTTCTGCATGCCCTGGATGTGTGTAGGATGGTAATGGTCTATTTGACGAAAGTGATTCATTTTCTCTGGTCTGATTCCCTTGTACTGGAATATGGTCCACCCAGAACAGGGTTGCAGCCGTCCACTCCCTCTTTCTGTCAATGGGTTTGATCACTCATTTCAGCGGCCTATGAGGTTCAGAGTGCTCTCTGTCTGTTTGGACTCATGGCTGTTCTACCTCAGTCATGTCTGCTTCCTGGGTGAAAACACAGGGTGCTTCTCTGTAGGAGATGTGTTGAGCTCCAACATGAGTGATTCTTTCTACATTTGTCAAGCACTGTCGTCTCCAGCCTAAGTATGGAGTTTTTTTGAGTAGGTGTAGTGTTGTAGTGTCCTTAGCAGCTACCATCCACTGCTACCGTGATACCAGGCATTCGATTACATCATAGATTCTATTTAGAATGCTGTCATTAGAAGGATGCAGGGGAGTTCACCTGGTGATGAGCATTAAGGCTTTAAAGTGTTGGGCCAGGGCTTCATCTTTTGTGGAATAAACGATGTTCGAACTTCTACCTCCTCAGTCCAGTTGTGTACTTGTGTCTCGTACTTCTTTATATTGACACTATGCTAGGGTTCTGTCTGCTGTGCTATGATTAGCACTGATAGTGGGTTTTTGTACTGTTGTACTGCAATAAAGCATCTGGACTCGTTCTGCGTCGGGTTGGGGTCTGTGTGCTTCTGTATGAGCCTAGCTTTTATTGTGGCGACCCACCACTGACTTGGCCTAGGTATTACTCACGTAGTCATGTCTGGAACAAGGAAGTGTGCAAGGAGGTAAAGTTTCAACTACTAACCTTGTAATTCCATAACTTCTTCCACATTTAATCATTACAATATGGTCGCTCCCCTTTACGGTTGGTAAATTGGGCCAACTTGGTGTCTAGGATACTAAATTGGGTGTTTTCTAAGTGGTCCTAATACACGTAACGTTTTCTGGAGAGCATGGGATTAGCTAAAGATTTTGTTAGACATGGATGTCACAGCAAAGTGTCTGTCTGGAGAGGCAGAATCAAACACACAAAAGGTGATGGGAGAATGCTTGCAATAAGTCTAACAACTGGCAATCACTCGGGGTAGCGGTCCAGTTCATTGTTCTTTTTCCCACCATGTCACCTCAAATTAGACCTAGCCATATGCAAATCAGTCTTCTTGACCCTGCTTCGGTAGGAGCAGTCCATCCCTAACTGCCAAACCAGGTCTTGTCTGGGCCAGAACACAAGCAATCCAAGTCCAGTTTTGCCCTGATTGGGGCTCTTCAGTCAGGTTTGATGTGTGCCCTAAGTGGGATGGGTATGCCCAGATGTGCGTCCCGTGCTCATGTGAACCAAGTTACACCTGGCTGAAGAACCTCAATCATGGCAAAACCAGTCTTTGTTGCTTCTCTTCCGGTTCAGGGAGGACCTGGCCTGGCAGTTTGGGCTGGACTGTTGGAGCAGGGTCAAGACTGATTTGCAAATGGCTGGGTTCGAATTGGGTGGCATGGTGTGCAAAGGAACGTTTCGTGCTATCCCGAGAGACTGCTAGTGGTTCAGTGACAAGCTTTCCTCCCATCACGTCTTTGTGTTTGTGGAGGCAGAATCTCCTTCTCCTTCATAGTCATGATGGGACGAGGGAGAGTGGGCCCAGAGTAACGAAATTACCAGAAAGTAACTGAAACATTTACTCACACGGATGTACAAACACTTTGGCTAATGCCAGTTGAGCGTTGTGAGTACAATCCTTTATGACTCTGTGATAACTCTCTCTCTGGTAAATCTGGCAGGATAAAGTCATGTGAGGGCACGGATGGAGCACATGAACTTTGTAGGCACAGCTCAAAAAAAGCCTTCATCGTCGCGAAGAACACGAGGCCACTCAAATACGTAGAGTTCGACATTTTAAAAAGCACTTCCTTAATTTTTGCCAAAACCACATCAATGAAAACTGGACACAATGCAGCTTGTTTCTGCCAGATGCATCACGGTGGATGTAAACAGCATCTGTTTGGGGATAAAACATGACACCAGATTGTTAACCATCCACATTCTTTTTACTAGCAATGCGACCAAAATAAATATCCGAGAAGTCAGCCATGTTGTGATGAAACGATAAGAGTAACCACCGCAGCTCAAATATATTAAGGGCATATTGGATGCGGTAATGTAGCATTGACAAGAGCAGAATCTAGGCTAGTTGTCTTTCAGAATAAATATTATTTCAGCCTATTTTTTTTAATTGTTTTTGCAGCGGAGCCGCCTCTCATTTGTATGAACCTCGGCCCTGTGTATTCAAGTACAGATGAAGTCTCGGGTTCACTCAGACACTTTAATCTTTGTTTTTAAGTGCTATAGAGAAAGCTTTAGAAAAGAAATGGGGTATCACACGTCATTTAGGGCCAGATGTACGACCTAAATTGCATGCGCAAACGGGTTAGCAACCCGTTTGCGCATGCATAAACGAATAGTGCCATGTACAATTCCTATCTAGGGAGTCGCAATTTTTTGGCCACTCGCTAAATAGGAATTGCGACTCGCTATTAGGAAGGGGCGTTTCAAGGGCGTCCCTTCCTAATAGCGACTCTCTACCCCATGTATGCATATTTTGCAACCGCAATTGCGGTCGCAAAACACCCGCAATCTACCGCCCTCTTCAAGAGGGTGGTAATGCACTCGCAAATGGGAACGGGTACCCAGGGGACCCCTTCCCCTTTGCAAATGCAAGGGAAAATATTTTTGGGGGGCAGGCAGTGGTCCCAGGGACCACTACCTGCCCTAAAAAAATTAAACGAAAAGTATCATTTTTATTTTTAAATGCATCCCGTTTTCCTTTAAGGAAAAGGGCTGCATTAAAAAAAAAACTGTTTTAATTAAAAGCAGTCCCAGACATGGAGGTCTGCTGAGCCCAGCAGTCCACCATCCCTGGGAGGGCCAGCCATTCCCAATGGGGTCGCAAATTGCGAGTGCCTCATGAATATTGATGAGGCATGCAATTTGCGACCCCATTGGGAATCGCAAACAGTGTCTCAGACACTGTTGAACATGGCATTTTGCGACTCGCAAATTAAGACTCACAATCAAGCGCAATGTGCGAGTCGCAAATTGCCATGGTCATACATCTGGCCCTAAGAGCCAAAGGGCAGCTTTCCAGCAGCCAGCTACTTCCTATAAGGAGGCACCAGAGTCATTTATAGGTCCAGTGGCAGCTGGTGACCCCTGAAAGTTTTCAAAATTTGTGTTGGGTGCCCTCACACATAAAAAACGCTACTTTTTGGGCAGTGGTATAGCAATTGTGCCTAGAAGTGACTTTCTCAATGTGTAAACACGCTGATCTACACAGTACTCCGATATCTGAGCTCACCAGGCCCCTGCTCATTATTCCTTTGTAATAACTCCTCTGTGGATGGACTGGCAGGCTGAAATTATCAACACCCTGAGTCACGTCCCTTGTGCATTCCTCCAGCCAATGCTGAAAACCCAGGGCGGGGCTTGGAGCTGCCTGTCAACGCTCCACAGGGAGGAAACGGCCTGCTAACGGCACATGGAGTGGGGGAGTCATTTCCTTCAGCCTCGCTCCAGTGCTTGGGATCTGAGTCAAAACAAAGGATCTCTGAACAGTTTAGGGCGGTTGGGAGGGTTCACATTTATTTTTAAGAGTCTGTGAGGTCACACACGTTTAACGGATGGGAAGGCGCGCTCTATTTCTTTTCAGTCAGTGCCAGGCATGCTGGGAGGTGCCCAAAAGAAAGAATGGAATTTATGAAAGTATTTGGGGGATCAAACGAGAAACACATTTATAAGTGTCTTACAGCAGCAAGAGCCTCACTGGAGTTAGGAAGGAAAGGCTTTGAGCAGTCCCTGCAAAAGAGGGTTGAGCAAAATGGCAATCAGGCGGTGTTTTAATTTGTAAAAGAATAAGCGCTAAGGCTCAAAAGTTTTACCGAACGCCAAGGCTGCGTAGTCCTGATTCCATCTAATGTCTCTGTCATCCATCATCGGACACATCTTGCCTCTTTATCTCACTCTTGCCGTTGCTTTTCATCCCTCCTTTATATCTTTGTCATTGTTTTCTTGTCCTCAATCTTTTTCACTTTTGCGTCTTTCTCTCTGTTGTTCTGGGGCAAAGTCTGTTGAGGAAAAATAAGTCCCAGTCCCCAAAAATGGGTGCCAGTGGGTCCCACCTACGAACACTGACTCAAATTAAGCACTGCACCTAGTCATGTGCTCCACAAACACACTCTGTCTCACTTTTACTGACTTACATTCACTCACTCACACATTCTCACTCACAATAATTCATACTCTCCACCACTCTCACTCATTCTCACTTCCTCACTCATACTCACTCTTACTTTCATTGACTCAGTCTCACTCTAAAGCTTTCATTTTCACTCTCTTCTCAATTGTACTCATTTTCTCTCACAGCTACACTCACTGTCACTCAGTGTCATTTATTCTCACCAGTGCTTGTAATGGAAATATAGAAGTGCAGGTACTCCGTCTCCAAGAGTAGCTGTCTGCTGCTGAGTAGTGCCGGTACTCTCCCATTCAAAGCATTGGAGCAGTGCTGAGAAGTGCCAGTACTCTCTCTTTCAAATTAAAGAAGTGCAAGTACTGAGTACCTGTTGGTACCTGCCTATTTAAAGCACTGATTCTCACTCACTTTCCCATTACTCATTTTCACTTGATCACTTAAATCGCACACATATACACATACTCTCTCTCTCTCTCTCTCTCTCTCTCTCTCTCTCTCTCTCTCTCTCTCTCTCAGACACATTGCTGCTTCCAGGCCCTCCTATATTTTTTTTAAGCAGCATGAGGCAGGACAGGGTAGCATGGGTGGGGGATGAAATTAAACGTTGGTGGTAGTAAATAAGGAACAGCCGGGGAGAAACAGTGGGAGCTTTAATTTAAGAAAAGCTGAATGGACAGTGAAGGGTGAAGGAAGCAAAGAACAAGCTGGAGGATGCAGGTGCAACAAGGTGAGCAGAGCGGTGTGAAGGAGAAGCAGCATACAGGTGAGAGAGCAAAGAGCAAGAAAACATGTACTCCAATGGCGTGCTACAAGCATGCTTGACGACATTTGGAAGTAGGAAGGAGAGAGATTTTGAAAAGCAAATCAGTGGACTTTAATTCCCACTGACATCCACGAAAATTGAGGCAATTTTAGATAGGAGAATGCTGTTGCTATAGAAAACAGGAGCCTCCCACCTGGATCGGGTGTGTTGTCATGGATGTGAATGAAAAAAGAAAAAGTAGTTCCCTGAATGTAAGCTTTGGAAAGTCACAAGTCATCCAATAGGAACATGGTACAAAAGCAGGACAGAGAGGAAAGCCATTGATTAGGAAGCAGGGAAATCAGATAGACAAGAAAGCCATCCTATCAAGAGCAAGGGGCTGACATAAAGCTGACTTCACATATATATTTTATGTATTAGACACAATATGTCTTCGCCAATAGGCAACTAAATCTCTCTCAATACGCCTTAAAATACATTGATGGTTATCGAAATCAAACATGCACTCACGTCACAGCAACCTATCTACAGACTGATGATCACACACCAAAGAATGCAATAGTCACCTCCATAAAATCCTTCAAGTAGGAAAAACCCCATGTTCCTTCACACTCCCTACCAAAAGCAACTTGAAAGAAGATACTTCAAACCTCACTTACTATTTTCTTGTAATGAATCTTCCCAGCCTTGCTAGCGTTATTGAAAACATCTCATTCACCTAATTCTTTTATGGGGTACAAGGCTGTATCACCCAAGTTAGATCTCTTGATTATAGGGTACCTTGTCCAAGTTAAGCAAAAGCTTTAAACAGGGCAAAGCAGCAAATAGTCCTGGGATGATGCTGTAAATAAGTCTCTCCAAGTCTTCAGTTCTTTGTTGAACAAGTTTAATCTTGACAAGACAGCCTCGCACAGTCCTTCCCCTCCAGCCGCCACAACGACTGACTTAGGGCCTTATTACGAGTCTGGCAGTCTGAGGACCGCCAGACTCATGGGGGCGCGGCGGTCCAGCCACCACTTCACCAGCAGTCCGACCACCTCATTACAAGTTCGGCGGTCAGGCCGCCATTGCACCACAGCAGCCCCCAGGGAACCGCCTTTCCCTTTTGGTGGTGCAGCGGTAAGGGGCTCAGTAATATGCTGGTGGTGCTGCTGCAGCACCACCTTGCATATTACGAGTTTCAGGACCGCCAGCGGTGTCACAGAGGTTTTTCCTCCATGAAAATGTTGGCTATCCTGAAACAAAGGGGGCTATACAGGGACCCCTGTTGCCCATGTGCATGGGGATGCATGGAGGGGGGGGCACAAAATGTGCCCCCCTGTGTGTATGCACCCCAGTTCCTGCATGGTATGGACTTTACAATCCATGCCGTACAGGAACTATTTTGGGCGTTCCCATGGCGGTGCCCATTTTCAGAGGTACCGCTGTGGGATCGTCAAAAACAGCCCACCAGAGATGAGGAAACTCGTAATCTGACGGGTGGGGCGACCATGTATTTGGCAGTGCAGGAGCTGACGGCCGGCGTGGCAGTCTGCTGACTCACCGCCAAACTCGTAATCAGGCTCTGAATGGAACCAACCATTACCATTCTTATCTTGATATATGTAGCATTCTTGAGCTGGAAGCTGCACCCCTCAAGCTATAACATCTGCCCCCTTGCAAATACAAAAACACAAAGTATATGATGAGAAGCACACAATGCACCAAATAACACAACTCAACTCATAACCCTTGAACCAAGAACTGAAAAGTTATCTAACAAATTCCCTCAAATATGCCGCAGACTTGTGGAACCTCTGTATTCTTCTTGGTTCCTGTGTATCCCTTCTGGACACCGTCTCCATTTGCTCCACTTGACCTCCATCACTTACACTCTCTCTCCCACACACATCCACAGGCACTTGTCTGATATTCTTATGCATGAGAGCTCCATTTTCCATTAACATGAAACTGCTACACCCATTTCCTCTTTCACATTCACAGACCTTTCATTTCCATACTGCGCCACCTTCCTCCAATTCCACTGTTCTCCAGTTTCGAATTCTGCAAAAAAACGAGGCACCTCCTTAACTTTGAACGGCCCTCTAAATCTTTCCAGTCACCTAAAATTTGTCCTGACCTCACCTTTACATAATCCCCCGCCTGAATGTTCCTTGCATTCTTCTCTACAATTTCACTAATGCTAATTTGGCCATCAACACCTTTACCATCCTGATTCCCTGTATCCAACACACACCTCATCCAAACTGGAAGCAACTTAGTACCAGCTTTCCTTCCCCTCATTAACTCAAAGGGAACTTGTCCCGTTACACCTCTCTTTGTTGTGCGGTAGGCCCATACCAAGTCCATCACAGTAGACCTGACATCACTTTTTTTTGTCACCACCATTTGAATTGCTCCTTACACCATGCGATTAGCCCTCTTAACGATACCATTGGCCTGTGTGCTGTATAGACTGGTGCAAGAATGTTTGATCCAACTCATTTCCAGGTACTTCTTCAGAAACCAATTGTGTCCCATTGTCAGTTATAATCTTATTAAGTATCCTTCCTCCCTGAAATTTCCTCCATGTTTCTTATAGTTGTTCTGGTTATGATTTATCTAAGAAACTTCACCACCAACCATTTGGAGTGTACGCCTACCATAACCAAGGCAAACTTTAATTCTCCTGCCAAGTTTCCCAATGGTCCTATAAACTCCATGCACGCACTGTGCCACACCTTTCCCGAATCTTCAATCACACCTCCACATGTCTGACTACTTTCAATCTTTTTTTCACTGTCCTTGCAATCTTTGCAACACTCCAGCCATACCTCAACATCCCCGTCCATTCCCGGCTACCACAACATTTTACCAAAACCTCCTCTTTGATAAGATTGCCCTAAGTGCCCTTCATGTGTTAGCTTGAACAATTTCAGACGTAAGCCCGTGCTTATACACTCACAGAACTTTCCCTCCTGCTTCTGTGCCTTATCAATGACACCACTTCTTTCAAATTGTCATCCTCCACCATCCCTTGATGCCACTCGTCTCTTGATACTGCACCCTGGGTGCACTCAAACACATCCTCAATACTCGCTACTGCACCCTTCTTTCCCCATCCTTCCACGTTTTCTTTATCCGCCATTTGTCACTTGATAGGTAGGCGCGACAAGCAGTCTGCTTGAATGTTGCACCACCCTTGAAAATGTTCCACCGAATACAAGTGCTTCCAAAGCTGGGATGCCAACCTTGTCAACCTAGCTGAACCATTTACTGCCCCACCTGGCAACAATACTTTGACCAGTGGTTTGTGGTCTGTGTGCAGAGTTACTGGTGTGCCCTGAAATTATGTGCGGAAATACTCCACTCCCCAAGCTGCAGCCAAGGCCTCCCTCTCATTGACCGAGTAGTTTCTCTCACTGAGAGTGAGAGACTTTGACACAAATGCTACTGTTCTTTCTCCACCTGTATGGATTTGAGTCAATACCGCCCCTATACCCACTGCACTTGCATTCACAATAATGATAGATTTACGTCCTGTGTCAAAAGGAGCCAGTACATTAGCTTTGCACATTTCATCCTTAATAACATCAAAAGCTGCTTGCTGATTCTCCTCCCACACAAAATTACACTCTTTCCTCAAAGGTTTCTCAAATCCTCCATTTTGCCTGCAAAATTTTAAATGAATTTCGAATAATACTCTATGACGCCCAGAAAATACCTCAATTGATCCTTTTTGCCTGGGATTGGAGCATCCTTAATGGCTCTCAACAAATCTTTTTTTGGCTTCACACCTTCTTTAGAGCGTGTATAACCTAGTTAAGTGGCTTAACGCTGCCTTGTAAATAAGGCGAAGCCCCTATCGCCACGGGAACGTCGCAAAAAGTGACGTTCCCATGGCGATAGGGGCTTGGAAATACGCCCCTAAATGCCTTAGTAATTCGAGTATTTGTTTTGTGTGCATACGTGTGTTTATTGTTTTAGAATTACTGTTTTATTGCTTGAAATTTAAATCATACAAATTGCTCGGGGGTCCCCGGCTTCCAGTGGTGACTCAATGGGGGTCCTCAGTAGTCAAAAGTTTGGGAACCCCTGACGTAGATTTTCAATCTTTTCCACTAGGAACTTGCATTTTTATCTTTTGAGTGTTAAGCCCGCTACTGTCAGTCTATCTAAGACCTGTTTAAGTGTGATATTGTGGCATCTTGGAAAAACATAATGTTATCCAGACCTTTGAAAACTTTAGACATCGTTCTTTGGAAAACACTTGCAGCTGACGATAACCCGAAAGGCATCCTATTAAACTAAAAGATGCCTTCCATGGTTATGAAGGCATCGAGTCTTTGTGCAACTTGAGCTGATGGTATACACTTTTAAAATCAAGTTTGCTGGAAAAACATCCCCCCTTGAGCAACAATACCAATTCATTAATATTTGGCAGTGGCAAATAGTCAGTTGTAATATTGCTATTGACAGTGCGCAAATCAACGCAGAATCTCAAACTGCCATCTGTTTTTTTTTCGTGATCAAGATGGGTGACACCCACTCTGAGCTCTCGACCGGTTCAATGACCCTGTCATGGTTACTGCTGGTGGCTGTCGGCAGACTGAGGAGGACACGGACCAAACTCCCTTTCCTATGAACCTATGTGTCAAAATCCATGGAGACTTCGCAAGGGCCAAACCGTAGCTGCAGTGTTAGGGCAGACTATGTCCTTCAAACCTAATATGTTAACAACACTCCTTCTGTGCAGTGCCTGGTTCTGTGGTCGAAAGTGCTGAGTGTTGTGATGCAGTGATTGACAATAAGCTCTAATGTGCTGCCTATTGTTTGTTCCTTATTTGGTTGACACCCTGTGGCTTTTACTTTGCTTTATTGCAGGTTTCTGAGTGCCTCTGGACCCTACTCACCATTCTCGTCATGACTGGACTACAGGTCCCATGATTCCGCGAGCGGTAGCCATCTTGGGAGGGGCTCTAGGTATAACTGGAGCCCCGCCCTGGACTGCGCGCTCGCTATTCCAATCTTTACCTCTAGCTGCAGCCGCTACGACTCCTGGCTGGTCGGACGATCCAGTTCGGGGATCTACCTTCTCTTCGGCCACTCGATGGTGGCTCTCCGGGTCATCAGGGTTGCTGACAAACTCAGAACTAGCAGAGTGCAACAACACGACCACACCCATAGATCAGGGAGATCGGTCGGATCTCCAGCGGTAAGATCGCGTTAGCGCTATCTTTGTTGTAACAGCATAGTACATGCTAATTTTGGAATTGTTGGAACTCTGCAGATCGAGACTTTCTTGTATATAGTCCTAGTACCTTTGACCTGAGTAGACAAAGCAATTACTGCTTGTATCAGCGAGGCTGGTCCTGCACAACAAAATAAACAGAACAACTGTTTTATCATTTTTGGGAGGGGCGTGACCTTTGAAAAATCATCTTCAAAGACACAAGAGAAACAGCTGTTGCTCCTTTATTGAAGACTTACTGACAATCAATCCTACAGCATCTAAAGAGTAGTGCATGGTATGTATACTCTCAAAACAACACGCACACCTCCATAAAATAGTACTGTAGAAACAGTAATACGTGTAATCATTGTAGGTGTTCTCTCTCCTTCAAGGCATCACTCCATTGTACAGCAGGATTGGCAGTCCACTAACACAGGTGATTACAGAGCCTAGTGAGAGTATATAGGGTTACGAAATAGAGTATAGTTGTTGGCCAGTAACAAACCATTTGTGTTGTCTTTCCAGGTCTCCCTCCCAGCTGTTCCTTCCCCACACACCCTTTCCCACACCTGGCAACACCAATAGTCTGTGCCATCACATCTCTCTGACTGCAGATTGGAGGTGGACTTCTGAAAGCATCGAGCAAGCCCAGAGGAACTACGATATTGTCTTTGACAGATCCCTTCAGCACCATGCACTCAATCATTTTCTTGACTTCCTCTCATACTACAACTGGTACTCTCCTTAGTGCATGCTGTACAGGCACTGCATCTTTTTTTCATACAATCTTGTGTACATATCCCTTCGATTCACCAAACTCAACTGTAAATACCAATTTCGCCCCTCAATAATTTCCTCTATTGATATATCTTCCACAACCATAACCTGGTTTGGTGCCTACAGGTTAATGATAATGTGGAGATCATATTGATGCTGCCATCCTAAAACCGGAGGTCCTGATTCTGCCACATACACTTTGCCTTCCACAGATGTGTCCTGGAATTCAATTTTTGTGACCATGTACCACACTATGGCGATTTTTCACCCTGCTACCCTACAGGATTTATGGTCTTGAGTAATAAACATACATTTGGCCACTCATGCATAAATATGCTTCTAGGTATTATCGGGTAAAAAGAACCTGAGTCCACCATAAGATGAACAACTTTGCCCCTGACTCTGAAGTCTGCTTTTGCTCTCACTAGTCTCCCTGAGACGGTATCTGAATGATCAACACATAGAATCCTTTCTTCTTTCTCATACATCCCACTGCTGCTGCCTCCACAATCCTCTTGCACTATCACCACCTTAAGTTTGGGACACCTTTCACACATCTATGCAAAGTGCCCTTTTCGGCCACACTTCCTCCAGTCTTTTCCTACTGCAAAGCACCCATTAAAATCTGCATTGTGAAATGTACTTCCACTCCTAAAACACATTCTGTTATTGGACTTGTGAATAGTTGGTGTCTTATTCAGGGGATTGCAATTTGTGGCTGCAAGCACTTCTACTTCGTCTTTCTTGACAAATATAAGATTTCCTGTTCCACACTCCCTCTTTTCCATTTCCTTCATTCAAAATTCCAATTGTTCCATAACCTTAGCTATTTCGATAACGTCTTTTAATGATGAGTTTTTTGCTGCCCATAATCTCTCCTGCATTTTTTTGCTTTTGCACTGTACTATCAATTGGTTGCTTATTAATTCGTCACTCATTACACCGAAATGACATTTAATTGAAAGTTCTCTCAATCTTGATACAAACTCCTCTACAGATTCCCCTATTTTTGTGGTTGCGTATAAAACTTGAACATGCACTTCACTACGTTTGTGTCTTTGGCAAATCTCTGTTCCAACCTAATTTTTGCTTCCTTATACACATCTGTGACTTCACTTGCGATGGTTAAGTACTTAAATACATGCTGCCCCTCTTTGCCTAGTGTGCTCAATAAAATTGATCTTTTCCTTGCTGGCCGAAAACCCTGACCATCCAACGCTTCTAAGTAATTTTCAAAAATATCAATCCATTCACCCCATTCAATAGGCGGGGAACCTGTGTGAACCAAAAACATTGGTGGTGGAATAATGCCTGAAGCTGTTGTAGGATCCATTAATACAGTATAATAGAGGTAGAATGCAAAGAATAGTCAAAAGTCTCTCCTCTATATTTGTGCCTTTTTCCAGAGAACAATCTATTTTTTTTTTTATGTCGTAATTCTTTATTGAAAGATTAAAGGAAAATAAAATTCATAAAAGGATAGTACAGCATAATAGACCCACAATGATCTAGTGACATTACATATACAGTTAATTATAATCATGGAATAAGGTAAACAGAATAAATTGTGAAACAAGCAAATTTTTTAGAACCATTAAAATTTTACATATATAAAATATGAAATATGATGCATATTGGGAGTGATGAAGAATCATGAAAGTTAATAAATAAATAAACAAACACAAATAAATAAATAAATAGATAAATAGAAAGATAAATAAATAATTGGAAAAATAGGTGAACAAATAGGTGAATGAATAAATGGAAGAGTGAGTAAGTAAAGAAATGAAAAGAGAGGAAAATCATAAGGAGAGTCATCTCCCTACCCAGAAAGTAAAGGTAAATGAAGAAAAGGTAATCGAAGAAAAGATAAGCAAAGAAAAGGTGGGGAGAAGAGAACAGACAAGGCAATAGGAGGGAAATATTCAAGAGTCACGGAGAAAAGAAGTCCACACTTGTTGGAATATTTCTTCTTGGTCCTGTAGTTTATATACTACACGCTCATGTGATGCCGTCTGAATCATCGCAACCATCCAATCCTCCTTGGAGGGAGGGCTGGGTGATTGCCACAATCTTAAGATACAATTTTTAGCAGTAGAGAGAGCAGTATGTAGAAGTCGGCGCTGAGGACGTGTGATGTCAGGTGAACTCCAAAGATCGTGCAATAAAATAATACAAGAGGTAAGGGGTAAACGAAGAGGAATAGTTTCCTTTAATGTATCTCCTATTTGCCCCCAGAAGTGTTGTATATTCGCAGAGTATATGGGGAAGGTCACAATTAACTTCAGAACATCTCCAACATATGGAATGTGTAAGTAATCTTGCTCGTTGCAATTTCGATGGTGTCCAGTACCAGTCATGTAAAGTTTTATCAAGACAAAATTTCAGGCGTGCTTCATGAGTACCCTTGTCAAGGGCTTCCAGTATGTCCGGCCAAGTATCTTGGTTTATAGTGATATGTAGACGTTCCTGCCATTTCTCACGAAGAGCTTGAAGAAGTGGTTGTGAGTATAGATGATTAGTTAAAGTACAATATAGTCCTGACATTACTCCTTTATGTCGACCCCAAGTGTGAAGATAGTCCAAGATCGGTGAGGATTCTAATGTCCAGGGGAAGGGACCAAAACATCACCTCAGACAATGCTGTAGTTGCAGATGTCATGAAGCTTGATGCATAGGAAGATCAAATTGTTCACAAAGAAGATCAAAGGATTTCAATTCACTATTTATTATAATCTGATCTAATTTCTGGATTCCTTTTGAACTCCAATCAGACCAGTAGAGCGCTCGACCGTTGATTCGGATACTTTCATTACCCCATATTGGAGCTTTAGAATGCAAGCGGTGGGCGACCCCTAAAAGACGGTGTGCCCTTTGCCAAGCTTGATATGTAGCATGAAGCACAGGATGTGGAGGAGAAGTACAGGGTTTACGAGTACTACATAGGAAATTAAGACCATCGTTATGATCAAGTATTGAGTGTTCTGTTGTGACCCATTGTGGAGGATCAGTCATAGCTGGTAATAGATAGGGCAATAGTGAGAGATGAAAGGCTAAGGAATAATGTTCCAATTATGGCAAACCTAAGCCACCATGTGAGCGATGAGCCATTAACTTTACAGCAGTTAAACGAGGACGCATAGTTTCCCAGATGAAAGCCCGAATACGGGAATCTATACGACGAAGTGTGGTCAAAGGCACTACAACCAGAAGCATTCCTAGGGCATAAGTAAAACGAGGTAAAGTAACCATTGTTACCGCCTGTACTCTACCCCACATAGAAAAGCCTAGAAGCAACCATTTGGCAAAATCAATTTCCATTTGCGCTATAAGAGGTGAGAGATTATCCGAAACCATCCCCTCTAGATCCCGATTAATCAAGATTCCTAAATATTTTAAGTGGGACGATTTCCAGCAAAAGGGATATCCATCGATTGAAGCTTTAGTAGTACCAGGAGAAAGTGGAAGAGCTTCACTTTTATCCCAATTTACTTTATAACCAGAGAGAGTTGAGAACTCATTAATAATCTCAAGTAAAGATGGTAAAGAATTGGATAGATCTTTAAGAGTGAGAAGAATATCATCAGCGTATAAATATAGTTTTGATATACCTCCAGCTATGGATATACCCTTGGTTTGCGATGAATGACGAATGAGGGAGGCAAGTGGCTCCATCGCTAGTAAGAATAAAAGGGGGGATAAAGGACAGCCTTGACGGGTACCTCTTTGAAATTGAAAGGGGTCCGAGAGAAAACATCCACAATTAACCTGGGCTGTGGGGTTGTCATATAGTAAGCAAACCTTGAAAAATAAATTGATCTCCTAGACCAAAGCGTTTCATAGTGGCAAAAAGGTAGACGCAATTAATACGGTCAAACGCTTTCTCTGCGTCCAAGGAAAGAGCGATCGAACCTTCTGCCAGTTCTCTCGCAGACCATAATGTATGAGCTAATGTTCGGAGATGATTTCTAAAGGAGCGACCTGGGGCAAAGCTGACCAGAGAGTGGTGTATTAGGGAGGGAATAACTTGGCGAAGTCGCGATGCAAGTACACTTGCCAACATTTTAACATCACCATTTATTAAGGAGATGGGGCGATAGCTAATACAATCGAGCGGATCCTTACCCGGTTTAGGGATAACCGCAATTAGTGCTTTATTAGAGATAGGACCCAGAGAGGATGTTTGGACAGCCTCTTGGAAGGCAAAATGAAGAGTGTTAATTGTTTCTACCACAGACCATTTACAATATTCTGCAGGGAATCCGTCTCCACCTGGGGATTTGTGATAGGGTAATTTAGAGATGGTTGTAGCTACTTCTTCTTTAGTGATATCACCACCAAGTAAATATCTGTCTTCATCTGTAAGACATGGAAGGTCAATATTTTCAAGGTATGTAGTTATTTGGTCTTCAGTCGCTTGATTTTCAGGAGTGTAAAGTACTTTATAGAAGGATGCGAAGGCATTTACTATTTCCTGCGGTTTAGTGAGAATCTCACCTGATTCTGTTCGTATTGCAGATATAGCCATGGAAGCTTCACGTTGTTTTAGCTGTGCTGCGAGTTGGGTTTTACCCTGAGGTGAACGGTATCTTTGGATACTCATACGCCATGGTTTTCGACCAGGAGAGGTTAAACCTATTTCCAGAGCGAGAAGAACTGGAGAATGATCAGAAATAGCGCCTTCTAAAATTTGGGATTCATTTGTGATTGTAACTACTGAGTGGGAAATAAGAAAATAGTCTATCCTAGATTGTGTGCCATGAGCAGAGGAAAGAAAGGTATATTCTTTATCTGACGGATGAGAGAGTCGCCAGTGAACTATTAGACCAGGGTCTGTTGTTATATCATTTAATAAAGCCCTGTCACCAGCATTACAGCTGTCCAAGGGGCCTGTTCAATCAAAAATCGCATTACGAGTCAAGTTCCAATCGCCACCAATGATGTAACTGGATGCTCCAATCTCCACAAGTAAACGATTCAGGTTGAGAAAATAGGAGCGCTTAGCACCTGTTGAGGGATATACAGAACCTACACCGAAGACTTTTTCTCCAATTATTAACTTGGCAAAGACATATCTGCCTTCTGGATCAATCCAGGTTTTGACAATTGTGATAGGTAGAGATTTGTGTAAAAGGATAGTCACACCACATTTCCGTGGTTGATTCTTCTCAGAAGGGGATTGTGTTGGGAACCCGCAATGAATAACTTTTCCCACCCAATCTCGCTGTAATTTAGCTGATTCCAGGGCATCTAGATGAGTCTCTTGTAAAAGAGCAATATCAGTTCTTTTCTTTTTTAGATAAGAGAGTACTTTTTTACGTTTGATAAAGTACGTAAGGCCATTAACATTCCATGAGATTATGCATAATGGATGAGAGAAAGAGGATGTATTCACTGCCATATGTGCAATGAAAGTGAAAAGAGGTTAATTTGAAGTTGATGTGGATGATAAGAGGTGTTAAGTTATAAAGATAGTGAAAATTAAGAAAGGAGTAAAATATAGAAATAAAGGCTGAGCAAATATTGAGGGGGAAGATTACGAGAAAAAAGTGAGAATAAAGGATAAGCCAGGAGATTATGTGAGGGGAGGGAGTGAAGGAAAGAAGGAAAGGAGGAAAGAAGGGGTAATAATGAAGAAAAATGAAAAAATTCCATGTAAGGAGGAGATTAAGGGATAGGAAATCTTCGAGAAAACTCAAGGAAGTTAAAGGATAAAGAAAAAGTGAGTTATATGTTAAATAGAGGGATAAGTAATAGAAAAAAGAAAGGGAATGAAAATATAAAGGAAGGAGTGATTTATGTACTGTGTAGGGACACCACAGCACCACTGGGATAGGACTGTTTACTGCGGGTCTAAGCTTTTGGGCTATTCGCACCGGAGGAGCCCCTTCCGGCGACATGGTGAATGATAAAAGACGAGTTCAAACTATAAAACAATACGACAAACCTTTCTTTATATAATAATAGTAGAGGTGCGATCTTAAAAATTAACATGAATAAATATTATCAGAGTTAGATATTATTTTATCTAAATAATGTCACCATATAATTTAATAATAGCGTGAATAAATATTAGGAATTTTCAATAATATTTAATAAATATTGTCATGGTAAAATTATATCATAAGTATTGATTAAGATAAAGAAAGAGAAAAAGAAAAGAAGGAAGGGTGTGAATAGAGGTTGATAGAAGAGGACCGTGATAATACTTAAAATTTATACCAGATTCATGACGTATTCAAAACAAGTAAACTATTATTCATGTAAATATTTTGTTATCCCAATTTCCTATCTTAAAAAGTTTAACAATATACAATAGAAAACATAAATAGACAGGCTTTGGAAGGCATATTAAATATGAAAGAGGTATAAGAGATATAAACATAACATAACTTTGAAGTAACGATAATTAGATATTAAATGGTTTCCTAGATATATATTATCACATTAAAATTTTATCGTGACAAAATGTCAACACAGTGTGGTTAGATTTCATCGTAATTAAATGTTAGGGTAATTCAATATAAACATTATCAAAGTTAATTAATATCATAGATACTGATTAATTGGAGGAAGAAAAGAAAGAAGTGTGTGAAAATATATTAAGAAAGATAAAGTATAATAGTACTTATAATTTATAATAAATTTATAACAAATGTTTAATAAATAAGTGAAAATTAATATGTATAGTTAGTTATTTAAGTTTTTGGAAATGCAAGGTTTGAGAATACACAATAAAAGAAATAAACAAGTCCCCCCCCCACCCCTAGCGCCTTGAGACCCTTACGGGTGAGTAGTCGCGCTTTAACAAACCCCTGATTGATTGATTGATAGAAAAAACTTTAAGGACAGAGAAGTGGTAATTTAGATATGTATATTGAAAAAAGTGATAGAATAAAAAAAAAAAAAAAAAGAAATCAAATACTCATTTAATCGCCATGTTCGAAGGTAGTAAATGTTCATTAAATCATCAATTTAGAAAGATAAATTATTAGACAGGAGTTCAAGGCATATCCTCCTTGAATGGATAAAGGAGGAGACATTAGAGCGTACATAAGCATCGTCTTTTTTCCCTGTGTGGAGGGTGCCGTTGTGTGAGGATCTGAGGAATCTATATTAGATTAATTTCTCCGTCAGCGTCTTCTTTTTCAATGGGCATCAAGGCAGCAAATTTGAACCCGGCTCAGGTCACATTTTCCTCTGATGAAGGAGATTTCAGAGGAGAGCGTGATCTGTCCCTATCTCTTTCCTGTGTGAGGGCAGCAACTGCCGGAAGGGCCTGAGCTCGGTCTCCTAAAGAACGGACAGGACGGTCTGAATCACGGCCCCGGCTCTGGGATCAGCCTTGATTACGTCAAAATCCGCTTGTAGGTGTCATAGAGTTTGTTGATGAACGTGAGGATCCAAGTTCTTGTGAGGTCGTAGTGTATTCCATCCTCTGAGAAGATAGATTATCTAGGAAATTACGAAGGTCTCCTGGATTAAAAAACTCCTTGGAGATCCCGTCTCTGGTGATCCACAAATGTGCAGGCTCAAATAGGCCATATTTGATATCAAGCTGTCGTAGGCGGGGTCTAAGAAAAAGCAAAGCCTTGAGACAATCATTGGTTTCTTTTGAGAAATCCGCAGCTCTACTGATCTCGTGACTTCCAAATGTATATGGGCCATGAGTACGAGCCGCTATGATCAGTTGGCGAGCTTGTTCGTGTCGTAAGAAACATACAAGAGTGGGCGTGGTCGCATATTTTTCCCTATGCTGGGTGGACCAATACGATGAGCTCTCTGCATTTCCAGTGGTGGATCAAAGGAAAGACCTTTAAGTTTTCGAAGAGTTTCTTTGAGGAAGGATTTGGCGTCTATTCCCTCAGACTTTTCTAGAAAACTAAAAAAGCGGACATTGTTTCAACGGCTTCTATCTTCCAAATCTACTGTTTTACTTCTTAGGAACAGAAGCTCTTGATCACGGTCCGGTATTAAGTTGAGGCGATTTTCTACTGCAACCATCCGTGTAGTAAGGCCATCCAACCTGGTCTGGAATCCAGCTATATCTGAGCGGATGGATTTGGTCTCAATTGTGAGGGTAGATATGGAGGACTCCATAGTCTCTAGTCGTCAGCCCACAGCAGAAATTTCTTGTAGGATCCGTTCCATGGTGGAGTCTGATGAGGCTGTCATCATGGGATTAGGTGGTTTCTGAGTCAAGGGAGTGACACTGTTCGTATCTGGATTGGGGCGGCCTTGGTTTAGAGCTTCTGAGAAAAGAAGCTGTTTAGCGGGTTTTCCAGATGTCTTACCAGATGGCATCCCCAGATCTTTTGTGTCAAACCTCAGGTATATAAATGGTTTACTGAGTTGATGACTGTAATCAATTTGTCAGCAAACGTGGGTATATATATATATATATGTGCAGTAGGTAAAGGAATAGTAGCTAATATATGGGTATCAGTTCGGCTTTAGCACATAGCTACACTTGATAGCAGACCGACTTGATGGAGAAAAATTGGCAGTTGTATCAAAGGACCCAAACTTGATCAATTATTTCATATTTTTCCCCAAGAGAACAGATTGTAAGGGTCAGGTGTGACTCTGATGGTATTATCTTCTTCAGTATGAGTAGTTTCAATTCAGAGGCAATCAGTCTATGGGGGTGACAGACACAAATAACCCATATGAAGCTCAATAGTAATATAGGACTATTTGTTGTCCAACAAACATGGGAATCATCTCAGGAACAGTAATAACAGCGTTGAAGAATGTCAGTACAAGATACAATGAGGCAGGGATATTCAACTCTTCCCCTGTAGTACCAGGCCACTTCTGTGTTAATAGAAAAAATCACAGTACAGTCAAGCTGGTATTAATCACCGTAGACTCTATCCTCCACGATACCCCATAAGCAATGGAAAAGTCCTGACATTAGGGGGAAAATAGGGGTACCAAGAATGATAGGTAGTGCTCACTGGTTTCATCTTTTTATGGAAAATTGGGAGGGTGAGCACTCAGATAAGGCTATGCATAGTTCTTACAGATGGGGGGAGGTCAAACCTCTTATTATGGTGCAGAGCCGGCCTGTGAAGCTAGGGTCACTTTAGAAATCGGGACCTCAAATGTTGTTTCACTGACCTTATCGCATTGATGTGGACGGTCAGACAAGAAGTCCAAATCATTTTAATATGCCTACCCGATCCGACAGTAGTGCAGGCTGATCTTTGTTGAAGAAAGAACCGTAATCAGGAGGCAGAACAGCACAAAATATGCGGCCGCAGGGCCCTCAAAGCCTGAAAACACTGCCCGCGTCCACTTTAGGTTTTTCTCCTCCGCTCCGTGCGTGTGTCACAGGCCGTAACTGTGCGCTCATCAGGTTAATCAAATATGTCTATCCGGTTCAGTAGCAGTGCAGCCCGGTCCATCCTGAAGAGTAAAGGCCGGGATCCAGAGGCAGCACATCACAAAATACACGGCCACTAAGCCATCGTGAAGTTTGAAAACATTAGGTGCTCTCCCCTTAGATTTCTCTTCTCAGCTCCGTACGTGCGTCATAGGCTGCAATTCTCCACCCGTCAAGTCAGACAAATATGCCTACCCAGTCTAGCACCAGCGCAGTCTGTTTGCTTGAGAAGAAAAGCGAAGTCAAGAGGCGGCACACCACAAAACATGCGGGACAGTCATGTAGCAAGTAGGCACTCCACTTCTCAGCTCTGTGCGTGCATCACAGGCCACAACTTCCCGCTCTTCAGGCCTCACTCAGGTCTTCGTAGAAAAACGTCATCTGTGGGTGTCATCCAGCGAAATGGTCACTGCAAAATAATCCCCATCTGTTCGGCTGCCTAGAGTCAAGGTTCAAATGTAGGTTAGACTCCTGAAAGGGTACCTCGCCGCCGTCTGGGGCTTCTCACAGCACGGAGCTCCGGAATTAAGCGGCCATCTTGTCGCGTGACCAGACCACAACCCAGCTCCAGAGAACGATCTAAAGTCTTTCCTTTATTTTTGTTCCCCTTTAGTTCCCAAATCGCACTTTTTATGTTACTGCCTCTCAGCCTAGTCCTTCCACAGTTTTCACTGTACTCCTGTCAAGCATGCAGATAAAGAGAGCAGTCGGGAGAGATTTGGCTTGGGAAAATTGTGGCAGGTAGGAAACTAATCCTCTGCGTAAATAGACTGTTTAAGTAGAATGTTTATCGCTGGGCCCCGTAATCCTTCGATATACGCCAATGCGCTGTGTTAAATATTGGACTACACCCATTTTCTTTTTGTATCACGCTGATGCGCATTCTAATCCTGGCTGCAGTAGGCCTTAACCACGCGCAGTTGCATGTTACAGGCTGAGCCTTACTAGCTTCCCTCGCGCCGATGCGCATTTAATCTTATACAAGCTCGCACTGACAATCTTTTGTCTTTCCTTGCGCTGGAGCGTTGAAGCGTTTGCTTCAGTGCCTTTTTCCTTCACGTAGTGGTGGTTATGGGGGCTCGCACCGGTGATATACTTTCAAATGCAAAAATAGAAGTGCTTGCATGCGGCCGCAACAACAGTCTAAAAGTCAATTTCAGCTAAAATTAGCAATTGGTGTGAGTGCTTTGTGAACACACAGGGTTCTGGGGCACAGGCAACATAAAAAAAAACCTTCTGCTGAGCGTCATGAGGCAGCAGGGTGTACTAGACACACAATACTCGGGTTCCTTGGACCGCAGACCGTCTTGCCGACTGAGCTGGGAAATCATCGCCAAAATGTTGTAAATAAGTCCCTCCAAGTCTTCAGTTCTTTGTTGAACAAGTTTCATCTTGACAAGACGGCCTCACGCAGTCATTTCCCGCCTGCCAGCCACAACCACTGACTTAGGGGCCGATTACAATGTTGTTAGGAAAGCATTCCCAACGAATAGGGTAAAGAATGCTTTCCGAACTAATCGTGTTTGGGGAGTTCTAGCGACCGATTTCGATGTGTCCGGATGCTTACAGACTCGGTTTGTTCAGATTCCCATTGACTTCAATGGGAGCCTGTGTACCACACGTGAACACAGGCTCTCCTTGAAAAAAGGGGTGGCTGTGGAAAAGCGGGCACCCCATGGTGCCTGCCACATTGTGCATGCTTGGGTACCCCCACGGGCCACATTCGGTCGCCTCCGGGTGAAGGGGGACCCACTACGGGCCCCCAAAGACCGATTCCCAAAGCAGTGTCGTCTCGGGCAAACCGATTCGGAACAGCTGTCTGAATCGATCATCGTACACGCTCGTTCGGAAACCGTCTCCATTGGGCTGTACGATTCGACTCCGAACGGCTCGGGCTGCGCGAAGAGCATTCAGAACCGATTCGGATAGCCCGGACGGTTCCCTAGCATCGTACTCGGTCGTCCGGAAGGTTGACCGATTCGGTCGGTTACAAGGGTTACGAATCGGATTCGATATTAACGGATCAGATCGTAATCGGCCCCGTGGTGTGGAATTCCTGCATGGAACCAACCATAAACATTCTTATCATGACGTATGTAGCATTCTTGAGCTAGAAGCTAAACCAGCTCCAGCTATAATAGATGACACGTCTTTTCTAGATTGATGGAATGGCTTTGTAGAAGGCCAGATAGGCAGCATCAGAGAGCGATAAAGTATATTTCGGCTCTTAAAGCAAAGTTCTGCAAATTTAAGGCAATCAGAAATGGACGTTGAGTTGCAAAGTTACCAGTAATAAACTGATTGGGCTTCATTCAGTCTGCCAGTTTAGCTCCTTCTGGCTGGCTTCTATGAACACTTGTGCTTCCTCTGCTGGAATATATATTTAATGGAAGAGAACAGCTCATGGTATTAGTAGAAAATGTAAATAGGTCAGTCTCACGTTTACACAAGGGGCAGGGGCAAAAGCCATGAGAATGTCAGGGTTGACAGCCATTATTGTCTTTTCGAGCACATGAATTTGTGGCCTTGGTCCTTTGCCTGAGATACAAATAAGGTTGCATAAATGAAAAAAAAGAAGTGCTAGCATTACAGAAGATCAGATGGAATTCCCAAATACCAACAGCAACAGAGAAGTAACTTTAAAAAGGCATCACTCAATAAATTAATAGCTGCCACAACATGGTAATCTGTCTTGCAGGTCATGGTGTGTGTAAACCTTTTTGCTACCTTAGAGAACTCTCTGCTTCTTTGTCTTTCTCAACAAATTGGAAGGGAATGGCATACATGACAATAAAAGAAAAATAACTTTCACATCTCAATATGCGCTTGCTTGTAGAGTTTTTTTAGTTCAGTTGCATATCTATGTACAGGAGTCATCAGTCAGCTAGAATATGGGCTCCAATGTCAAGATCTGTGGTATACATTTCCTTACCTGTGCTTAGTGGATGTTTGAGCGCAATATTGTGAACTCACATGTGCTATGCTCATTCCAAAGAAGAAAAATGTGTTTATGATTTTGGACCACTGGCAGTGCTGGGCATAACCCTTTGTGACTTTGGAGGATGCACTACACATGCCACCTAAGTGCTGTTCAGGAAACTACATTTCCCATTCAGCCACAGAACTCTCACAATAATTACAAATGGCAACAGTCAATTTGAAGTTATAAAGTATACGTTTCCTTCTGGTCCACAGCATCCTTGCTAGGCAATTAAGATACTTTGGGGCTCATTACGATGGCGGTTTCACCGCCATTTCGAAGCACTTCTCCGCCCACCATATTACGATGGCGGGCGGTGTGCTGACGGACGCAATGTCCGTCTGCCACGGGTCCGCCACAGGCAATCGTTACAATTGCCTGGCAGACTCACCAAGCATCTCTAAAATGGTGGCGGTGCCTAGCAGGCACCATCCGCCAGATTAGGATGCTGCATCCCGCCAGCCTGTGTATGGCGGTTCAACCACCACTCACAGGCTGGCGGGGATGTACTTTGGGGGCCCGTAGCGGGCCACCCTTCTGCAGGGGCATTCATGTTTTGTACTTGGGGGGGGGGGGGGGGAGGGCTATGATGCACCCCAACATTTCCCTGCACCATGTGGCAGGCACCGCGTGGTGCTTGCCACGTAGTGCAGGGAAATGCAAAACTTGCATTTTTACCATTGCGGCGGGACCTGCAGCCAGCAGCACCCTCCGCAATGGTAAAAATGCACAATGCGACCGCCACAGCGGCGGTCGCATTGTAATTCCATTTGCGGGACCGCCACCATATAGGCGGACGGTCCCAAGCCCCGGGACGATGGCGGACGGACTAAAGTCTGTCCGCCATCGTAATGAGCCCCTTTGTTGCTTCAGCAAAGATCTTATTAGCAGGTCTTGTGAAAACCTTGGAGATTGTTTGTTTGCGTTTTGGAAGCACATTTGAAGTTGAATCGAAATACAGGGAAGTATTCCTAGGAACTTGACCGTATTGTGGAAACAAACTTTAATAGCTTAAAGTACAGTTTTATACATATGTTATGTTATGTTAACAAAGATTTGTAGAGCGCTCGTTCACCGGTTGGTTTCTTGGCGCTGAGAAGACTAGGGGGTAGCCAACCCGGAACAGATCATTCATAAGCTTCTGTAAATAGCCAGGTTTTGAGGGATTTTCTAAAGTTGAATAGATTGGTGCTTAGTCTGATTTCCAGGGGAATGGAGTTCCACAATCGAGGGGCCAGGGTTGCAAACCTACATCCGCCTTGGCGCTTCAGCTTGAAAGTAGGCACTGTAAGAAGGTCGAGTTGGGCTGAGCGAAGGTTACGTGGGGGAATGTAGCGGGAGATGCAGTTATCGATGAATTTGGGGCTGCGGCCGTTTAGGGATTTGAACACCAGGCAGCCAACTTTAAAGGCACAGCGCTGGGGAATGGGGAGCCAGTGCAGTTTCCTGAGGAGAGGGGAAGCATGTTGCCACCTGGGTTGTTTGTATATTAGTCGTGCCGCTTGGTTCTGTACCAGTTGAAGTCGCCTAGTAAGGCCAAGTGGGAGTCCCAGTTAAGTGGCGTTTGCTTAGTCAAGACGAGATAGGACCAGAGCTATCACAACCTGTACCAGTGCAGCTTGAGACAGTAACCTGCTTATCTTTCTGATTTTTCGTAACTGAAGGAAGCAGGTGGAGATCACAGTACCTACGTGCGTTTTAAGGGACAAGTCGTTGCCAATGGTAACCCCTAGACTTTTTACTGAGGTGGAGGGAGCAGGGGGGGAGCCCAAGTCACTAGGCCAGTATTGTGGGCCCCACTGTCTGTGGGCTCCACCCGTCAGTATCAGTTCTTTTTTGCTAGGGTTCAGCTTTAGATGGTTGTGGTCCATCCATTGACGAATGAATGTCATGGTAGATTGAAAATCAGATATTGTCTGGGGAGAGTTATCTATTTTGAACATAAGTTGGAGGTCGTCTGCGTAGTTAAGGTAGTCACTCTTCTTTCCTTCAAGGATCTTATCAGTGGGAGAAGGTAGAGGTTGAATAGGTGTGGGGAGAGCGAAGAGCCCTGTGGGACCCCGCAAGTAGTTTTTAGTTTGGGGGCAGTGAAATGGCCGATGCGGACTGCCTGGGTGCGGTTTTTTAGGAAGGAGTTTATCCAGCTGAGGGCTGAACCCTGGAAGCCTGCTTCGCTGACACGGTCCGCCAGTATATTATGGTCGACCGTGTCAAATGCGGCTGAGAGATCAAGCAGCACCAGGGCCTGGGGAGTACCTCTGTCCGCGTTTTCTCGTAAGGAGTCAAGTACTGCCAAAATCACTGTTTCCGTAGAGTGCGCTGGCCGAAAGCCGGCTTGGTTAGGGTCGAGAAATCCCGTCTGTTCCAAAAAGTTGGACAGGCATTTAGCCACGTGAGCTTCTAATAGCTTGGCCAAGTAGGGGAGTAAAGAAATGGGGCAGTAATTTGCTAGCGTCTGAGGGTCTGTGCCGGGTTTCTTAAGGAGGGGGACTACTATGGGCTCCTTGAAAGCATTGGGGACACAGCCCTGGGACAGGGAGTGGTTTAAGAGGGCGAGAGCTGGCTCTGGGAAAGCCATGAGAGCCGCTTTCAATACGTGAGGGGGGCAGTGGTCCAGGGGAGAGCCAGATCTGACCTTAGCTAGTAGGTTATTCAGGGTCTCTGTGTCGATGGGCGGAAAAGAGTCCCTTAAAAAGAGTAACAACTAATATTTTCTGTTGCACATTTGTATACTAAGCTACATGGGAAGTGTAAAGGATCCTTATCTCCTTATAGACTTCTGATATTTTCACAAGGCGTATTTTGTAGATAACATACTGGTATGTGCTTAGGAAGTGATTGGTTGGATATCAGTGCAAACTATATAAGTCTGATGAATGTTTGTTTTTATATTCCCAAATGCCAACAGCAACACAGGAGTAATTTTAAAAAGGCATCACTAAACAGATTCATCACTGCCACAACATTGAACTCTGTGTCCTTTAGGCCATGGTGTGATTATAAATGTTTGCCACCTTATAGAAACCTGTGCTTCTTTGCTGCTCTCAGCAAATTGGTAGGGGATGGCATAAATGACAATCAAAGAAAATAGTGTTTTGCATGTGCTTGTTTGCAGAGTCATTCCAGTACAGTTGCATGTTCATGAGTCATCAGTTAGCTAGAATATGGGATCCAGTGTCAATATCTGTGGTATACCCTTCTTTATCTGTGCTCAACTGGTGCTCGAGTGCAATATTGTGGATTCACAGGCGCTACTCTCATTCAAAGGAAGAAAAATGTGTTGTTGCTTTTGGACCACCAGCAGAGCTCTGCATAAACCTTTGTGACTTTGGCGGACGCACTACACATGCCCCCTGAGTACCACGTCAAGATGCTGTTAGAAATGGAAAGGCTTTAATAATAAACCTGCTCTGGGCTACTCTGAGAGACTGGTGCCAGGTCAACTGCATAACCTTTACTCGTATTCGTAGCACTACTTGGCTCCTAATTCCTGTGGAATTAGTCAGTTTGCAATCAAGACACTACATCAAACAAAATAATATTGACATACGAAAATAATGCAAGAAAAAAATAAAAACCATAAATATCACAATGCTATACTTCAATAGTAAACACTCAAATATACATGACAAAAATTTCACAGAAACAAAATATCTAAAATACAACATCATACACAAAACAAAGAAATTAGAACTATCACTTACACCTTAAAACTAAGGAAACAAAAAAAATCACGAAAACCAAAATATCGAACATTGTAAAATCAACATAATTCTAAGTAAAGCACACAATATTGCATTAAATATATATACATATACAAACATTTGTCAAAATAAAATCAATATACATTAAAAAAATAACAAAAACTGCAATCAATTTTTACCATAAATGGTGCAAAAAAATATCAGACTAGTCTCTAACAACCTATCAAAATAAACCTACAAATTGTTAACAAATAGAAACACTTTTCCAAATAACAAACTGTTTAAAAAGGCCACAAAATTACACAATAAAATGAGTTAATGATTCCTAAAGAGAATTACAGCAGGACAGCATCACTCTGCCGTATTGCAAAGAAGGCGCAAACACTTCAGTGAAGTACTAAATATTACAAAGTAACTTTGACGAAAAATGAAAGCTAACAAAATTAATAATTAACTCCAAGTATGTTAGGATAACAAATAACTAAAATTATGTTAACTGTTTATTTCTCCAAATTACAGGTATATCCTCTAAATAAAGAAATAAATTGCTAAAAGGAAAATAAAATAAAGACACGAACTTACTCAAAATACAAAAAAGGCCACCTCAAAGTAAGTATTATAATCAAAGCACGAAACTAAAATTAAGCTACAAATAACGCATTAACATATTTAAAAAATAAAATAAAACAAACAACTTCATAACTAAACTTTAGATTAAAACATCAACCCAACAAAGCAAACGCATATTTAGTCTAAACACATTGCATCAAAAGAAATTGTGCCAAAAACAACACAAACAGACCTGCAGCAAAAATCTGCAACTAAAACAAGGTAAAGACAGCATTGTAAATCTAAGCTAAAACATACATCTGAAATGTAAAAACATTGAAATAATTATAATATCATGTATTTTTTTTAAGTATTGTATATTTTCCATACTCTAAACCCCACAGATAAAATATTGTAAACAACAAAATACAAAAAATCCCAAAAAAGAAGCTGCTATTAAATTATGAATGATACACTTATAGTAAGGCGAGCACTTGAAATAAGGCACCGCACACTCTGCCAGTTCCTAGAAATTCTTAAAATGCAACAAATCTACCAGGAGCAAACAATGGAAGAATCCCTTAACAAACTCAAATCAACATTTTCAAAACAAACTAAAGAAGTGCATGAACTCCTAGCATTTAGAATAAAACTGTTTAGTACCAGCCTAGACTCAATAGCAAAAATACTACTTTTTAAAAAAACACACTAAATAACATCATTTAACCTCCCTAAACTACAAACACTCATACATAATTAATAATTATTTATTATTTATATCTATATATAAATATTACTGAAGTAAAGTTAAAATACTAGTCTGAATTTTCAAAAATTGAAAGACAAATTCAGATTGATAATTATAACTCAAAATGCATAATAAATTAATATACAGTATACAATTCAGAATAACTAACATTATTTTAAATAAACTCACACACTTTTCTGACATAAAAAATATGCTAACACTATAAAAAAAGTCATAAACAAAGGCAATAACTAAACAAATATAAGATGAAAGAATTAACATTGCTAACCTAATAACATAACTAAATAAAATAAGATAAAACTTACAATTTCATAGCTGAAGTCCTGGTTAGTTAAATGATAATCCCCCACCCCCAAAAAACCCCAATATTGATAAAAAAGACTCCAAAAATGCAAAATAAATGACAGAAAAATAGAAGATCCAGTAAAAGTCCAATATTCTAAACAATCCATTTAAAAAAAACAAAAAATAGAAAATAAAGATAAAAAATAATTTTGGTTAAAAAATAGGCAACTCTTCTTCCTTGCAAAAAATAAAATGCATGCAAGCTAAACACAAAGTCCAACATCTGTAAATAAAAACCTCTAAAGTAAAGAAACATATAAACCCACCTAAGATACTTGCAAACCTAGTGTAAAACAAAACACAGTAAAAAGCATTAGAAGCAATGTAAAACACATAGAACACATGTCACAATGAGGCCTACCGCAATACCATAAACTAAGTAACACATACTGCACTAAAATCAATGCAATAAAACAACATCGAATTACAAAGACTAGTTCAACAAAGTCTAAACCCCTCCCCCACCTCTAATTCTTTAGAAAATACATTCGAAATGCTCTTGGAGTTTGAGGTTGTGGTTTCCGCTCGTAGTGTCCTGTTCAGGTAAGACTATTTCGAATTAGTTACAGCGACCTCCTACTTGGCATTTTTTGAATAAGTTTCACTTCTCTCATTTAACGCGCTCGCGTTATCGTACAACGGCATCCTTTGCTTACAGGTTAAGTTGTTGAATGACGCGCACTTGCCGCGCTCGCTTCAATTATTCTCTTTTCTCTTAATGGGTTAATCGCACGAACAATGCTCAATTATAGTGACTCCACATTTGGGATTTTTGACTTACTTTTGCTTGTTTCTTTTAGCGCGCTTGTCTTATCACACTAGTGCTACTTTTGTTCATAAGTTAATTCTTTGAACAACGTTTTACTCATGATGATTCTGTACTGGTCATTAGTGATTTATCTCACCCATTCCGTCTATGTTCTTCCGGATGATGCTAGGCTCTTCTAGATAGTAAAACAAGCAACTAGGCAGGAATCCTTGGGTAACTTTATATGGCATTATAAACAGGTTTTTGATTAGCAATCTTGTCTTGGTTTCAAAGCCACACATGAAGCATTTTAACCAATTGGGACTTGGACGCCTATTTCAACACTTGAACTTTGGGGTAGTGGGGGCATATTTATTTTTACAAAGCTTAAAAACATAGTGGAAAGTGTTGGACTTTGGGAGGTGCAGATTTACTATTCCAACTCCAAATTTCACCATATATGGGAAAGTGTTGGAAACTTGCGCGATAGGGGTCACGTTTACTATTCCCACCTCAAATTTAACCACATTTGGAAAGTGCTGGATATTGGTTGGGTTCAGATATACTATTCCAATTCCAAATATCACTACACTGGAGAAAGTGTGTTATTCTATGTTCTACGTTTCACCTATTCTTCCTGCTGCTCAGCCAGTGTGCATGTTCACTGTAGAGTGTTGGGAATGCAGTGATGCACGGAATGTTGGGTGTCTGTGTGAGTGAGGAATGACAGTTAGAGAGAGAGGGGCTGAGCAGCAGGCAGGCTGCTCCTGGTGGGGTTTGCTACTACAAGGTGTTTCCTACTACCTGGAACTAATGGCTTGACTACTGGTTAATCTACTTATACTTCACCTGTTACCTGGACTACCTGTCTGTTGTACTTACCAACCATCTGGATGTACTTGAACCGACTACAGATTAAAGGTACATGTTAAATCTACTTGGCTACCAGCGTCTACTTTCTACCACAGACCACAACAGTGTTCTTCTTTCAAGGGTGTCAGATTTACTATTTGAAATCCAAATTTAGCCACATTAGGCAAAGTGTTGAACTTTGGGAGCTTCGGATTTACTATTCTAACTCCAAACACAGGGCCTGATCAGGAGTTTGGCATTGTGGTGCTGGGGTCCGCCCGACTGCCACATCGTCAAAGCTATACCAGGGCTGCCCACCAGATTAGGAGTTTCCTTTTGTATGGCGGGCTTTTTTTTTGTGGTTCCGACGGCGGTGCCTCTAAAAATGGGCACCACAATGGGAATGCTAAAAACAGTTCCTGCACAGCATGGACTGCTAAGTCCATGCCGTGCAGGAACTGGTGTGCATGCACACAAGGGGGCACATGTTGTGCCCCTCTGTATGCATCCACATGGCGTGAGGCACTGTAGGGACCCCTTTGTTCCTCTCCACCACATTTTTCATGGAGGGGGAACCGTGTTTGACTTTGAGGGGTGCCAGATGTACTATTTTACTATTCCAACTCTAACCATATTGGGCAAAGTGTTGTACTTTAAAAAAATGTTAATAACACAGTGAACTCTTACTGACTCATAATACCTTACCATATTTAAGACATGATATTTGGGTTTCACAAAATTCATTCCACAATATTTTCTCAGAACAAGACAAGGCCTTGTTGGTTCACTGGTCAAGCTCACAAGAGAGGTCAAGTTGTACCCAGGACCTCCTTCTCACAACCTTCTCACAACCTGTGCCATGGGTGCCCATTAAGCCAAAAATGACTTCTGGTGTGCATGGCTCACAATTTTGCCACGGCTGTCCATTATGCCAAGAAGTACCTCCAATATGCCAGTATTTTGCCATGGGGGCCTCTGTAAGCCAAGAATTATATTATGCCATGCCAGCAGCAGACTTGCAAGTTTAACTCACATTCACTCACTCCTGCTCACTTGCATTTACTCACTCACTCATTTTGTCATTCACACTCCTTTTCCCTCATTGTTGCTGTTACTTAGTTACCTACACTAATTCTCACACTCACTCTCCCTCCCTCATTCTCACTCAGTTACATTTAAGGTCACTCACTTTCTCTTATTCTCACTCACTTCCCTGGTCAATCACTCTGACTCACTCACACATGCTCATACATATGCTCATACTTACACACGCTCTCCCTCTATCAATCATTCACAGACTCACAAGCGTGCAGCATTTGGGAGATATGTTTTATGAAACTTATCTTTTGGTTTCTGAGCTGCTCCTCAGCTCTTCCGCATCACTCTCTGTGTCAAAGGAGAGTGAGGAGTCCTTTAAAGATGTATATTTATGCTTGCACAAAGTTCTCCCGAAAGCGTATGGTGGCGGTGCGTAAGCTAAAATAGTTGGGTAATTTAGAGATTAGCCTTCTATGGTGTTAAGGATGGTGTGTAATGCTAGGGGTGGTATTGTGGAGCTGTTGTAATTTGCTGATCCCTGCACAGTGCTACACTGCTCCTTCCCACCTTACACACTTAAACAAGAAACTGAAAGCTTGGGCCTGTACAGCTCATATACCAACCAGGATGCAGTATGCGTTCCCAAGCTTTCAGCAACTTGCTATTTCACCCCACCCCCTCCCAGCTCATCACAGGGTAGTGTGAGGCCACTGAGACTTCTGTCCTCACCCACCCTTAATGAGATGGAAAAGGATGAGGTGAAAGCCTGATGGGCATGTAGGGATTATGATTTAGGGCCATGGGGCTATCTTCACAGGTGATGTTGAAGTTCGTCTTGCTTCTCTCAGGTATCCAAGAAAGGTAGATGGATGCCAACCACCACTTCACCCCTCAATGCACCTCTGTCCTTTTGACAGTGGATCCATGGCCTAGTAGTTCCTTTCACTGAGCCTATTAATAAACTGTGCAGGGGAAAATTCCATGCACAACATTGCATCACCTTATTCAACCACCTTATTCTGACTGTAGCTTTGAACATTTATTTAGCTGGTATCCTGGCACTCATGCACACGTCCCTTATTAGTGCTCTCCTCTTCCGAATTTGTATTGATGAGCGAGATAAGTTTGTGCCAATGACATTGTTAGTGTGTCCAAAGCAAGTATGCCTGTGAATGGCACTGTAGCAATGGAGAACGTAGAAATGACCAGACCTGAAGCAGTAACGTAGCTGGAAGCTATTTATTCAGAGAAAGTCCACAATGAGGATTCCACGGCAAGGGAACAGCTGATTGGGCCAAGCTCTCACCCAACTGACTCTCACCAGGCAACCAGAGCGAACATTCTCATGCACAGGAATGCTAAATGACATACACAAATTCTATTAACAATTTAAAGGGACAATTCACAAAGTTTATCCCCTAGAGGCAAATGCGATAGTGTTCTCACGTCCCTCAACCCACTGTCCAAAGACTGCTCCAATCCCTTTAAGACTGGCGTGTACCGTACTGAGAGATTTACCATTGGATACAAAATGGACGCAAGGTGGGAGCATTGACCACTAACAATTTTACTTTCTCAAACACCTCATGAATAGAGTCATTTCAATCAAATTTCAACCCTCTTTTAAGAAGACCTCTTAATGGTTAGACCATTAGGGCATAACCTGGTACAAATCTAGCGTAGTATTCACATAGACCAAGAAAAGAACGTAAAGCATCTTTGTCAGTCGGGGGTGGAGCATCTCTTATAGCTTTCACATTGCAAACGTTTGGCTTGATTCCTTTCTCAGAGATGAGCTGTCCCAAGTATTCAACCTCTATTACTAGAAGTTTGCATTTGCTAGGCTTCACAGTCACCCCTCTTGTTTGCAACACCTCTAACACTTTGGGGCCGATTCCGATTCGGGCCGGAAATCTCTCCGACCGAGCCGGACCCGGAGAGATTTCCGACCGAATCGGACCCGTGCAGCCCGACCGAACGAGTACGATGCGCACGTATGCCATCGGACTCGATTCGGTCGGACTCCCATTGAAGTCAATGGGAGCCTGTCGTACAACGCGTACGTGGGCTCCCATTGACTCAATGGGTGCAAGGCGGACAAGGGCGCCCCCTACATCGTGTACGCGGCGAAGCGACTTGCGCCATACACGCACAGGTAGGGGGGACCCATGGGTCCCCCCTGTGTGCGACTCGCGCGGCTACGCGTACAGGGGAGTCCGACACGAACCCCCAAAGTACGGCTCCGACTGCTCTTTGGAGCCGGAGTGCGCAGCTCGGTCGGACTGCTCGCGGCGCGCATCGTACTCACCCGGCCGGGGAACGTCTCCATTGCGCGGTGCGTGTCGAGTCCAAGCGAGTCGGTCGGTGCGGTTAGACCCGGGAACGAGTCGGTCGGAGCGGTCGGGACGCCCGGACGAGTCGGTCGGCGATTTCGCATCGTACTCGCTCGCCCGGACACGCGTACGAATCGGTCGGGAAATAGGGCTCCGAATCGGATCCGGTTAAGCCGAATCCGATTCGGAGCCCTACCGGCCGAGATCGGAATCGGCCCCTAAGTGTAAAACTTGAATGTGTTCATCTCTGGTCTCTGTAAAGATCAGGATATCATCCTGGAATGCTTACACATGTGGCATATCTCCAAACAATCCATCCATTAATTTTTGAAAAACACCCGCCGCGGATGCAAGTCCAAATGGCAACCTCAAGTATTTGAATGCACCAAATGAAGTTACAAACGCTGTGAGTGGTTGAGATCTCTTTGAGAGTTGGATCTGGTGATACGCAGAGTGCAAATCAATAGTAGAAAAATACTTCGAGTTACCAATGTTAGCAATCATCTCCTGGATTTGCGGAAGAGGATGACAGTCAACTAAGATGTTTTGATTCAAAGACCTCAAATCCACATATAACCTGAGATCTCCAGTCTTTTTCTTGGTTAAAATGACTGGAGAAACCCATTCTGAGGCATCAATGGGTGCAATGATCCCTTCAGTCTCCAATTTAAAAAAAAATCTGTTTGAGTTCCTCTCTTATGCTGAGTGGGACAGGCCTGACTTTATGCACAACAGGCACAGCATTTTTGTAAGCTTACTGCAATGCTCAAAACCCACTACAGTCCCCACAACATCTTTAAAAACTCCGGGATAGGATGCAACCAAGCTGCCAACAATGTCCTGCTCCAGATCCAAAGATAGAAAATCAGTGGAAGGTGCTCCCAGAACAATTGGAGGATCTAGGCCTGGGCGCAGAATGGTACCCAACAGTGCAAGGTCTTTCCAGCCCACAATATCTCTACCATTGATGGCAACATACACTTTCGTTCTGATGGATCTGCCCAGGCATTCCACATCACACCCAAAAATCCTAACAAGTCAATATCTTGTTCCTCAAATGCTTTGGGACTGATGTCAGGATCTGGAAGGGGTGTTTCTATTGCCCAAAGTCTATAGAAAGTATGATCTGCTAAGATTGTAACTGGCGCTCCTGAATCTGCCATTATCATAATAGATTTCCCGTCATTCACAGCATCCACTAGGAGACCTTTAATTTTCTCCTCTGGGTTGACACCAGAATCAACAGGGAGATCCACAGCTAACAACACATTGTCACATTTGTTTCTGCACCTCACACTCAGGATCTTCCACACAAACATTAGAAATCCTGACCTTATTAAGATTGGTGTCCATACTTTCCACCCCCTACACACTCCTTGAAAATGGCCCATTTTGCAGCATCGATTACACTTCCTACCGGATTGTTCCCTATGTGATTCTTTGAACCACAGTGGAAACACACCAATTGCCCTCGTCCAGGATGGTTCTTCTGGTATCTCTTATCACCCAACTGACCGCACACACAAAACTATCATCTGCCAGAGCATTTACAGATACTGTAGCGGCATGATTAGACAGCACTTTAGAAGTAACTATAGACCTGTCAATGCTTTTGGCTACATCTATGGTCTCTGCCAAAGTGGGATTCCTACAAGTTAAGAAACGTTCTTGTATTTTTTTTTTTAAAACAATAAAAAACAAATTGGTCCCAGATGTACGTGTTGACATTTGCACCAAACTCACACTTCTCTGCTAACACCCTCAATGTAGCAACATAGTCTTCTATCGCAAGACTGCTTGCACATCGCAAAATTAAATCTTTCTAACAGAAAGCTAGATGCATCAGAATATTGTTTTCTCATACGCACCTTGGCTTCCAAATAAACATTCCAGGGGGTGGGCTCTGACAACTTGGCCGGAAAGCGAGGAAGAGTATCAAAAACTCTCTGACCCGCTACCCCCAGGTGGTTAAATAACAAAGCCATTTTCCTCAAACGAGAATAACCATCAGCGTCAATTACAGTCAAATAGTTCTCAAACAATACAAAGCCACTCCAACCATTTGATATCAGACTTGCCAGCTTTCTGTAAGAAGGGCGGTGGTTGGATGACCCCTTGACTGCTGGCCATACTTTAGATAGATGCAAAGCTAGGCAGTAATTCAAAACAAAGCAAAAAAACTTGATGCCACAAAACATTAAAAGCAGAATCACAGGGAAAAAGAAACACTCCATCAATAGTATTCCTGTTGTGTTCAGTTCTGTGCAAGTTTTCCCCTCAGAAGCCGAGAAATATCAAAACCATAAGTGCATATGCTGAACCAGTTATGCTTGAGTGTTCAAAAATAAAAGGAAAAGAAAAAAATAATGTTACCTCCCGAACAAAATAGGGCAACCGGCAAAAGTATCTGGTGTGCGAATCACCGATCTGAGTGTCGCACTTGAAGAATGGTGTGCGAATCACTGACGAAGAAATTAAAGCACAAATCCTCACTTCTCTCGATGATGAGAAAGAAGAAAACGGTAAATACTGGCCGGTCAGCGAAAGAAAACCATTCTCATCAAAGATGGCTGCCGTGCGTGAGACGTAATTGCGTTGTCCCAGAGTGCCTAGCGGTCAGGGAGGGAGAATCCGATTCGGTGAAGAACGTCACAAAGTTCCCGAGATAGAGCACAGTGATGTTCTCGCACATGAGCTCCCACAGCCAACGAATGCTGAAGAGGCTGGAGCGAGGCAACAATGCCTAGTGCGATCGCGTGCCTCCCTCAGTGCTGGAAGAACGTGGAATCCAGCAGAAAGGTACGTGCACAGCCCGGGCCCCGAGGCAGGGTATTCAAATGGCATGGTAATGGCCACAGCAAATTAGGCTTGAAAATTAGGTAGTACGGCCAAGTTCACATTAGTAGAAAAGGTGACCCACCTCAGGACAATCACCGATGAATGTATTGATCCAGAACGTAGTCAAACAATAAGAAACAGCCGGTGGGTTCTCTCAGCTAGTCTGTCATTGACGGAACAGTTCACCGAACTCCTGGTACCAAAATGTAGCAATGGAGAACGTATAAATGACCAGACCTGAAGCAGTAGCTGAGCTGGAAGCTATTTAATCAGACAAAGTCCACAATGAGGAACCCATGGCAAGGGAGCAGCTGATCGGGCCAAGCTCTCACCCAACGGACTCTCACCAGGCAACCAGAGCGAACATTCTCATGCACAGGTATGCTAAATGACATACACAAATCCTATTAACAATTTAAAGGGACAATTCACAAAGTTTATCCCCATACTAGAGGCACCATGCAGGACTCAGTGTAAAGGGAGAGATATCTACAGACAGTATCCCAACAGTGATTTTGTACAGTATGGTTGGCAGGTGCTGGATGCAAATATAGCCAGATTGTCTTTCCACTGCTGTTTGGAATCCACAAAAGGCAGCTGGTATTGTCTTTGACCATCATAGTTCAACACGCTTTTTCAGTTCTGCAGTCAACACTTCTGCTTGTCTTTTATCCCCTTTGAGACTCATTTAGACAGGCTGAAATGTATAAAAAATTAGTTGACAGGATTACTGTCATTATAAAATATCCATAAGAACCCTGGACAAAGTTGTCTGCTCTGTCTTCAATTCTAGTCAAACTATTTTCTGCACATTTCAGAATCTTGATGACCTACAGGACAGAATACTAAGAATTTGTTTTGTCTACAATGGAATGCCAACTTACAATGTACATGGTACCAGAAAAATAAATTGTCGTTTTTAGCAGACACATGCTTGGAAAGGACGAGAAATCTTGGGGTTCAAGCTCACAATACTAGAGAGCATTCAGAAAATCCATGCCTATAAACTACTGAGGAGATTGTTGTAATAAAGACACTCACTAATCCATGTAGAGTTTCTGCAGGTTTATTGGTGATCCGGCTTTAGACATGCTTCACGGAGCCCAGCTGAATTTCAACTGACTCCAGGAACCACTGAGGTCATAACAAAAGCATTCTTTAACTGACATACTAATCCAGTTTAAAGCTACAACAGAGATCCTTGGCCATTCAATGGCACACAAAATAGAGTGAAATAAATTGACTTATTAAATACAAAAGTTGGGAAATGATAATTCCGCAGCAAAATTGTACAAAATTCAAATTATTTTTTCATATGCACACCTACCGAAATTCCTCTTCGAAATGTCAATTTTCAGATTTACTTTTCAGCTAAGTCTATCTATATGTTGGTGTAGAATAAACCTGTGATCACTTCAACTTTACACCGTGTCTGTAGTTTATTACTACAAAAACTTGACAAATCTCATGATGTTTCATGAACTTTGTACAATGCTGACTCGGTCTAGGTAAACGGTGCTGCTATATATTGAAGTTCACCTTCCACCCCTGAATACCCAACTAAGGGGCATATTATCAAGAAACGGCGTTAAAATTATCGCCGCTTTAGCGGCAGAAAACTGCTGCTAAAGCGGCGATAATGGGCTTGATAATATGCCCTTGAGAATTCAATAGAAGCCCATGTTCTGGTGTCAACATGGGCTTCTATTGGAATTCTCCAGGGCATATTATCAAGCCCATTATCGCCGCTTTACGGCAGTTTTCTGCCGCTAAACCGGCGATAATTTTAACGCCGTTCTTGATAATATGCCCCAAGATTGGGTGGACAGAAGGGATGTCACCCATGTTCAGAGACCTCTTGTTTGCAGATGTGCAGAGGAGTTTAGGTTCTAGTTACTCTCAAAGATCTTATGGTGGATGTTGCCTCCTTTGCTGGATATTACTTATTTCCAGAAACCTAGAAGACCCAGGTTTTAACATGCATATCTATTTGTCTTTCCTGAAGAGAACTTCTTTTTCCAACTTTACCACGAATGTTTCTCTTAGCAAACACTCAGCTTGTGCTGTGTGGCTATCCTGGAAGGTAACTATCATGCGGGTGGATACTTGACATAAAAGAAACCAGAGAACCAGAAAGCTTGAGATCAAAGTACTGCTTTTTCTGAAGAATGGTGGTCGGACCAATGGATGTCACTTAAGGCTGCTGGTTACATTCCATTGGTGACATTCTGGTAGCCCTTATCACATAGGCTTGGAAGTATCATGATGTGAAAGACACAGCTTGCTGTTTTTTTACAAGAGGAGTCCTTGCCTGTGTTAGGCAGCAGTGTTTGAAGAGTACAACCTCATTGAGATTACAGGGGATCATGAGTAATTTTATCAGGCTCAAGATACCACATTGAACCTTTCTTACGAATCTTACGAGTTGAAACATAGATGCTTGTACATTTCTGGTCGAACAGTGTAGGACGTTATAAGGAGGACCCGCTGGGCCCTGCCATCCGGTTTTCCAACATTTTTCACAGACTAGTTGATCCTATAGCACTTGGATGATTCTAAAGTAATGGGTGCAAAAATGCACATTCAATTTTCAACAATAGGCTCGAGAGATAATATGCATTAAATTATTTACGCTCTTTATTATTGTTATAGTCATGTTAGTGGTTAAGAGGCATTCGTGTGAACAGGGATCCTGAATCCAGGAGGCAAATTTACAAAGAATTCACACAGCGCAGCAGTCAAAGTTGGTGTGCTGAATGAAAGAGAGAGAGCGCAGAATAGAACATGTGTATTTGTAAAGCACACGTTCACCCAAGGGTATCATGGCACTGTATAACAGATGTTTATTGTTACACAACTTAATGGTACTCATTTTTTCAATCCCACAAGGTTGATAGGCTGAGTGGACCTGCTGGGATTTGAACCTGTGACCATGAGGTCGAACACAAGCCTCTACTGTGGATGCATTAGTCCACTAAGCCACCAGACCCGGCAGAACAGCCTCTTATCTACTGATATATGCCACCGTTTTACTCTCTCCTTACGCTGGCACACTTTATACTGCCTGGCGCCATTGCACACACCCTTTTGCCACATTTTGAGGGTGTGTGCATGGTGTCAAGCATAGGTTGTCTACTGAAGTTATCCCTTCCGCTATAAAAGCATAGTTTTACACTTTTATAATTTTGCATGTGTGCTGTACAGTACACATGCGAAGTTAAAAAAGTTATGAGTAAAGAAAACATTTCTCTAATGTTACACCCACCTTGAGGAGGCATACATTTTTGGAGCATATCCCTGTTTACCAATGTTAGCGGAAGGGGTTTGCATCAGAATACATGTGTGGTATCAATCGAATGCCCAAATACCACCAATGATATGTCCCCTTCAAAGTAGAGCAAAGTGCTATGTAGCATTACCTTGGGGCTATTTTCCAGAAAGTAAACTCCAAAATCAAAACTTTGTGCCAGTTTGTTTCACTTTTGTCATGCAGGTGGTGATAGATTTGGCCTCAGATATTCACTTTTATAGCAACAGTGACAAAACAAAAGTTACTTTCCACTGAGGGAAGAGCTAACTTATCTGGTGTTAAAACAATCCCACATGGGTCTTCAGAGACCCTAGGCAGCTGATGAGTTAAAGTTGACAGTCTGCCTTTTACCTTACTCTGTGAGGTATCTGAGAGATAGGTGGATACCAACTGTCTCTGCGCCCATCACTGCTGGTCTGTATGAATCCATTTGACAGAGGATCCCATATGGGGAGCCAATCCTCGGGAGCCAATCCTCTTCCACTGAGCCTATGATGGAGCTGTGCTGGGGAAAACCAGCCATCGGCAGTCATGCACAACATCGCTTTACCATAATGAACCACGTCACTCTGACTGTATTTAAAAAAGTATTAAACTATTATACTGGTACCCACACACTCCTCCCTCAGTGGCCTATTCCTACTAAAAACACAAAATAGACCTAGGCCAGATTACGAGTCTGGCAGTCCGAGGAGCGCCAGACTCGCGGGGGCGAGGCGGTCCAGCCACTGCCGCACCGGCAGTCGGACCGCCCCATTACATCATCATCACAGAACTATATTTCGATCACTATAGATCATAAAAGTATATTATAAAAAAAAACAATTACAAACACACAATACAAATAGGACATAACATTATAAATAAACATTCAGTCTATTTACAGTCATAGAAAAATGGGTCGATCAAAGTGCATCAGTGTTTGTACGAAAAGATAGTTCATTGTGATAGCAGCATGATGAAGGGCTAAAAATTACATCAATATTTATACGTAAAAACTTCTTTATGAGATACTTAAAAATGGCAATTGACTAAGGTAAAAACAAAATTCATTTAAAATAGCACAGGGTCCACGATACAACCTTAGCTGGTGCCATAGAAACTGTCAGGAGAGTACTTAGTGTGCTTGATTCACATAGCCATTAAAAACTTTGCTGTACAGAATACAATCATATGTGTTGTGTTTGACTGCGGTATTCTATAAGCCTCCTTGTACTTCCTTAGTCCCAGATTTCTACAAAGAGGGAAAATCCATTTAATTCGAGATTGGTAGTACAAGGGACAAAAAAATAAAACATATTCAGGTGACTCTGTTATCCCTTGGCAACAGGGGCAATGTGCTTCAGCCCTCTCTCCTGCTTTATTCCAGTTTCTTTTAAAATTATTTACCGGTAGGCAGCCATACCTGAACTATAGGTATAGTTTCCTTGCTAGCGGGGGTTCAATTTAATCTATTGTGGGCTCTAGTGACAATGTCAGTTTAAAATTCATAAAAGCAATGAAAAGTGATCCCTTGCAATTAGTTATCAGATCAGTTTCGACAATACCCCAATATACAGCTTTGAGACGGTGCTTATTGGTCTGACTAAGGGTTTCCGGTTGTCTCCAGTAAGCATCTAGTCCTAGCTTAAATAGCAAATTCTTGACTGTGTGCATCCAAGAAATGTTGTCCACACAAGATGCTTTCATAAGTTCACGGAGACCCACCCTATAGGAAGCAAGAGCTGCAGTAGACCATAACCGGTGCCAAAACATGAGTGTCTGCATGGCAATTTTATGTGCAATTCTCTTCTGACCAAGGTCTAAGTAAAGTGGAATCAACGGGGTGGACACCAGAAGGTTCAAAGGGGATCTGAAACATTTTTGTTCAGTGACTGAGAGGTTGCTACAGTTTAAACAGCCCCAGAGCTCTGCACCATATAAAGTCGCACCTAGAGCTTTAACATTCTAAATCTCTAGCGCTGGTGCCAGCTTTCTGGATACGGTTTTCCTGTGGATTGTCAATATGTTCGCCGTTTGATGAACCAGGGTTAGCTGTGCTTTGTCCAGTTGTGTCACCCAGCTCCTATTCTCTGTAAGTTTGATGCCCAGGTAGTCAAACTCTGTCACTAGTTCTAGGGGGGCACCGCCTACATACAGGTGCTTCTTGCATTTAGTCTTTATGCTAGGTGAAAAAAGCATACATTTAGTTTTGGAGCTATTTCGCTCCAACCCCTGACCCAAACAGAATGTCTGAAAATCATTTAACAGCTGTTGGAGCCCTTGCGGTGTCTTTGATATGAGCAGAGTATCATCCGCAAAAAGGAGAGCAGGGGACCATTGTCCTCCTATTTTCGGAGCATTGCAACCATCCCTGCTCAGAAAACTAATAACATCATTGATGTACAGGGTGAACAGGGTAGGCGCAAATACACACCCCTGCCTAACTCCTTTATCAATATGTATCATCTCAGTTAGTGCCCCATTTTCGCCCCACCTCACTTGTGCCAGGGTGTTAGCATGAAGTCTTATTAAAATGTTGAAAAGGGGGGCTGGCACTCCCATGTTTTCTAGGACTTCCCATAATTTCGCTCTCGATACCATGTCAAAAGCGGCACACAAATCCACAAAGGCAACATATAATTTGCCCTTGCGGATAGTCACTTCCCTCCAAAAAATACACATGAAGCGGAAGATTTGGTCTAGGGTGCTCACTTGTGCCCTAAAACCAGCCTGCCACTCTGAAATAATGTTCCCCTCACTAATCCAGTCTTGGAGGTGGGCAAGGACCTGTTTGCAAAATATTTTTGTAGGGAATCAATAAGGCTGATAGGCCTATAGTTCACCGGAAGTGCACGGTCCCCCTTCTTAAAAATAGTGACTATTTCTGCCAACTTCCATGAGTGGGGTATTTCCATACCTGAAAGGATACTATTAGAGAGTAGGTTGATATATGGTCCCCAGATTTCTAGATCTTCTTTGCATAGATCATTGGGTATCCTATCGGGTCCAGGGGCACATCCAGAAACACAGGATCTAATTGCTATTTCTGTCTCACTGAGTGAGAATTGCAAATCATTAGGCTCAAGTAGATCCCCACTCACAACTAAAGTGTCTTTGTCATTTTCCAACCTGTGATTATCTGTATACAAATGGCTAAAATGTGCAACCCACTCCTCTGGTTGAATACAAAAGTCGAGGGCAGGTTTGTACCCCCTGGAAACAACAACTACACTTTTCCAAAAGTCTCTAGTGTCCCTGTTAACCAAGGATTCATGCAGATCCAACCATAGCGAATCTTCCCATGCCCTTTTTGCGTTGATAATTACAGCCCTATGGTGTGCTCTAGATTTGGTAATCTGCACCTGTGATTTAGATTTAATAGTAGCAAGAAGCTCTCCTTTCGCCACTCTACAGGCATTGTTGTACCAGGACTCAGTTTTAGGGCAGGTTTTCTTCTTGTTTCTTTGTTTACCCAGGACATCCCTTACTGCCACCCCTAGCTTTTCATGTGTGTGTAACATCTTTTCATTTCTCACCGTGGAGGGGAGTGTAGATAGATGTTCAAAGTCGGCCTTAGCAATTACCTTAATAATGTTTAACACCACATGGTTTTTAGCAACCCATTCCCATTTGATAGATCTCAAATTGTTGGTGGGCTGGAGTTCTCCAATATCGCAGTGACCCCTGCTTCCAAGATGTGGGGTTTTCTTGATACTCAATGACAAGCTGAGAATATTGTGATCACTATCTAATCGGTCGATCACTTCCATGTCCATAATGGCAGGCCATAACTCGACTTGGGCTAAAAAGTAGTCTATTCTACTACACAAACCCGGTCTGTTAAAGGTGGCTTTGCCCTGACGGTCAGAGGTGCACCTGCCATTTGTGGCTCTCAGGTTGTATTCAAGTGTTAGTGCCAGCAATTGGCCTGCTTTTGGTGACCATCTAACTTTGGGCAATTCTAAATGGGGAATTACCCATTGATTATCCAAATCAGAGGTTAAATCATAAGGAGCAGCCGCTAGTGGCTCAAATGTAGCATTAAGATCTCCCGCCACCAGAATAATATCTCTTGCCCCCGATGTCAAAAGCTGCTTCTCGAGTTGGTGGATAGTGGTTGTTTCATTATTTCTACCCTCTACTCTATTATATACATTAATTAATTTTATGGACAAACCAGAGGGAAACAAGAGTCTAAGGGCTAAAATATCCTTTGAACTGCAGGGCAGACTGCTAATGGTACATCGCAGCGAGGTCATTATCCAGATACCCAATCCCCCTGAAGGCATTCCCTTTGTACTCTTAGTCGCTTCAACACAAAAGGATGTGTACCCATTCCTATAGAATGGTGAGAGACACCAGGTTTCCTGAAACAGACAAATGTCGTAGGTGTCAATAAATTCTCCCCAGTCGACATCAGGCAGAAGTTTGGCTAATCCTGCTACATTCCATGAGGCAATCCTCACCACGGGTCCCAAGATTATTTCTGCTTCTTGTAAGTTAGTGTTTGCTTTTGAGTTCCTAACAATTGACATGTTGTTTATTACTGCCATTGTTAAACCCTCTTGCCAATGTAAACAATTGCTAAGCTGGCCAGAATCTAACTCCCTATCCCTGGGAGATTCCCCTTCTTGTAGAGGAAGCGACAGCAAATTCTCAACCCCCATATTTACACCTGCATCCACAATGCAAGGTGTCCTGTGCTTCAGTCACTGTTGGTTCCTTCTAACTGCTCTAGTTTCTACACCTGATCCCCTATCTGTCTGCGCACGCTGGGGTCTCAGAATATCAATAGGAGTACAAAATTTAAGCTGAACGGCAGTGGGTACATTTGAGATTGTGCGTGCTTCAACCGCCAAGAGTCCCTCTACTATGTCACGGCTGACAAAAGAGACCCGGATTAAATCTTGTGTTCCCGCTAAAATTGTGAACCTTTCCACATTTAAGATGTCACTTCTAATTATTGAATAGCAATGTCTAGTTTCGCGAAACCAATAGATAACTTTGTTTATCAGGGACTCTTTGTTTTCCCTTGACCCAACGGGCAGCTTTGGGACATGGGTTAAATATACAGCTGCCCTCTCACCTCCCCCCATCGGCCCTCCGTTATTTTGTGACCATTGACTAGCCAAGGGGGGTGCACGGAACCCCTGCTCCCCCTCCACTGCTCATTACTTACAGCCCCATACTCTCCAGAAAATCTCTCCCCGTACAACCTCCTTGGAGGCATCAGTTCGTCAATCTTTTCCTTACCATGTGATCTCACATGTGGGAGTGGGTGGGACTGAGCACCTGTGTCTAGAGGGCGACAATGCTGGCCTAGGGTGCCAGAAAAAGGATTGACCTTAACACAGCACGTTTCTGATCTTCCCACCCCCACTCCCTCTCCCCTACAATGGCACACATGATTTTTGGTATACCACCCGGCAAACTTTCCAACAATCTCAAGGAGAATTTTAACTTGTTCTTTTAACTCTTTGATAATTTCCATCTTACTCCGCAGCATAGTCAGAGTCTCAATGTTCATACAGTCTCTCCCAGGAAGCAGCCTTTACAACGCATGCAGTTACATCGCATGCCGTTGCAACAAAAAAGGTGTGCAGCAGTGGGTAGAAGGTGTTGGATTTAACTCCAACACCTTCCCTCGCTCCCCCGACAGAAAGTCGGGGTAAAGTTTGGCGTAGCAACGGCATCTAATGTAATGGCATGCGTTGTAACGTCACATTTTCGTCTCTCCCTGGCGGAGCACAATTATCTGGTTCAGGCTCAGATTCAGGCTCAGTCTTAGCGAGTGCAGAAAATCTATTGCTACATTCTACCATTAGAGACTCGTGAGTTTTAGGTGAACTAGCGTAGTGGGCATAATTAGGCGTACTGTCATTCCCCTCTGTCACTGACACATGAGATTTCAGAAGTGGCTTTTCAAACATTTTGTGGATTTGCTTTGGTGGAGAGCTAGAATGGGCCGTTGTTTTTGGATTAGATATCCAAGGGTTAGAGATAATATCAGTGCATTCTGACAGAAGTGAATCGATTCGAGTGATAACATCGTCACTGACTCTTCTGGTAAGGGTTTTTTTCCCCTTCGGTGCCCTAGGAGCCCCGTCCGTAGCCTTACGCTTACCCATATCACAGAGCCAGTGAAATAACAAAATAGCAGTAAAACAAGGGCACCAAAGGGTATTAATAGATAGCTACAAAAGCACATGCAAATGTCCCAGTGAATCCTTAAGGCCGTATCCGAAGGAAAAATAAAATAACAGTACCTGATATAATTAGGTGAGTTGTTGCAGACAATGTCCCTCAATTGAGAGCCAAGGGGGGTGGCCCTGCCCTGACTCTTACTAGCGCTGACGGGCGCAGACCGGCCCACCCTTGGCCCGTGCAGCAGGAGCCCCACTCAGCTTTTAAGCGCCTCCTGGCGCTTGATGGACTCAGGGGCGGCTCCTGCTGTGTTGCTGTATGGTGGATGGAGTCCCCAACGGTGAGGAACTGCTGGCGAGTGCAGGAAAGGCTAGAGGGCTCCCGTGCCGCGGGAGCCCCAGTTAGATTTTAAGCGCCTACTGGCGCTTGATGGACTCGTGGGTGGCTCCTGCTGCGTTGCCGTATGGGGGATGGAGTCCCCAACGGTGAGGAAATGCTTGCGAGTGCAGGAAAGTGCAGGTAAGGCTAGAGGGCTCCCGCGCCGTGGGAGCCCCAGTCAGCTTTTAAGCGCCTCCTGGCACTTGATGGACTCGTGGGCGGCTCCTGTCGCCACCCCGTATGGGGGATGGAGTCCCCAATGGTGAAAAAATGCTGGGGAGTGCAGGAAAGTGAAGTAAAGGCTACCCAGTCAGCTTTTAAGCGCCTCCTGGCGCTTGATGGACTCGTGAGCGGCTCCTGCTGCGTTGCCGTATGGGGCATGGAGTTCCCAACGGTGTGGAAATGCTGGCGAGTGCAGGAAAGTTCAGGAAAGGCTAGAGGGCTCCTGCGCCGCGGGAGCCCCAGTCTGCTTTTAAGCGCCTCCTGGCACCCCGTATGGGGGATGGAGTCCCCAATGGTGAAAAAATGCTGGGGAGTGCAGGAAAGTGAAGTAAAGGCTACCCAGTCAGCTTTTAAGCGCCTCCTGGCGCTTGATGGACTTGTGGGCGGCTCCTGCCGCGTTGCCGTATGGGGGATGGAGTCCCCAACGGTGAGGAAATGCTGGCGAGAGCAGGAAAGTGCAGGAAAGGCTAGAGGGCTCCCCATTACAAGTTGAGCAGTCGGATCGCCTTGGGACCACCGATGCCTCCAGAGAACCGCTGTTCCCTGGACATGGAGCAGTGGTCAGGAGGCCACAATATGCTTGCAGGGACTGAGGCAGTCCCGCCAAGCATATTATGAATTTCCTCTCCGCTGGTAGTGTCATAGTGGTTCCTCCTCCATAACACTGTGGCGGAGAGAAAACAAACGGGACCCTACAGGGCCCCCTGTGCCTCCTCCACATTTGGAAGCACACGGGGGCATAACGTGTGCCCCCCTGTGTGCATGCACACCAGTTTCTCCACGGCATGTACTTTCGAGTCCATGCCATGCAGGAGCCTTTTGTGGTGTTCCCATTGCAGTGTTTTTTTCAAAGGCACCGCCAACAGTGGCAGTGGGGATTCTCCTGCCTCCCTTGCTTCTCTGGAAACCTGAAAGAGGCAGAAGGCAGGTGAGATGGAAGACTGTCACCCACCATTCCGCCACTCTGCTCAGGTGAAAAGGAGAAACCCAGGGGAACTGTTGCTATGTCATAGCAGTGAATAACCGGCTTTAGAATTTGGTATCCATGCTAAAGACTCTCTCTGAGAACCTACATAACATATAATTGTAGATGAGTATCTCTCAATAACTTGTTGATTTCCACCTCAGCGTCCAAGTGATGTCATAGACAACTCGAACTTTGATTTAATAGTCTACCTCAAGTTTAATATAACCCTTCATTGGAAAACAGGCCCCTTATTGAAAAGTACAGATCTATAACACTATATATTCTTTTCTCGCAGCTCTATGATGTTATATTGAATAATGAACACTATTCTCTGTCCTTGTCTTACTGAATGATGACTTTCTTTAAGGTGTTCTCTTACTTAATGTTGGGAGAAATTTTTCACCCAGAGTAAATGCATTGCCACCAAATAGACATGTTCTTTATTAGCATGACCCATGAGGCTAAGAATAGGATCCCTGAAAATATTAAACCCCTCTCTTTTTGGAATAGTAAACATATCTGAAACAGCCTGGGTTACACCTGTGTACATTGCAGCAGAGGCCAGGCAGCTGTGCTTCATTCGCCTCAATATTTATGACTTGGAGTTCATTTTAAAGCACATTTATCAAGTCCATAGCATTTGGATGTGAGCCCTGGACTCTTATCTTCATCAGTTCCTGGCTTGCTTGTCTTCTAAAGTCACAGAGCAGACAGGAGAAAAGCAGTGCAGAGCTGACTCCTCTGATGCATGGGGCAGTGTTGAGACAATGGTGATTCTTATGTGCACTCTGCTGTTTGCAAGTCTCACAGGAGCCAAGAATCTTATGTGAGTGAGCAGCTACAAAGGGAAAACTTCATTTAGAAGGAGGGTAATAAATCAAAGTGGTTCATTCTTATTAAAAACTTGAAAGGGCAAGGAAAAACTGCATGCATTAACCAGGGAAATGTAAACACACTTGAGGGCAAAGTAACTGAAATAACATTTCTTAGAGTTCGTCAAAGCTCAGAGCAATTCCAAGGAAAGGTGGAGCAATTTACTTCAACGGTCTGCAAGGTGCAAAGCTCTTTAGAGCTTTTCTCTTAAAGATATATATATATATATATATATCACTAAAAAACAAAGGTTACAGGGACGATATAGTTAGGGAATTGAATTAAAAAACCAAAGGTTACAGGAACATTATAGTTAAGATCAGATTTTACATACACAAAACCATAGAAATTCAGCAGTTAAAGTTATACTTATCTCAAGAAACTAAAACTTGTGCCCCAAGGTAACTATAAATCGTGCCCCATGCACAGTTTTCTCATCAATTATTTTACAGAAAAAGTTGTAGTGATATTATCACCTCAGAAGATTTCATAACTGATGTAATATGTGGGGTAATTAGCAGTGCATGGTGAGGGCGCTAGTAATGGTTACCTTCGGGCACGAGTTATAGTTTCTTGGGATTAGTATAAATATAACTGCTGAATTACTATGGTTTTGTGTGTGCAAACTCTGAACCTAACTATAACGTCCCTGTAACCTTTGGTTTTTTTTCTGTGAATTTCTAAGTGTTTTTTTATTCTATTTCCTAACTATAATCACCTTTTAAACTTTTTTCATTGAATTCCTATGTTTTTTTAATGGTATTTCCTAACTATAACGTTCCTGTAACCTTTGTTATTTTCAGTGAATTTCGAGGTTTTTTTTTAACGGAAAGTAATATTTAATTACCAATTAATCCAACCTCCGCCACACACGTCCTTCATTCAGGCGCTGCAGCCAACCCCCCACATGCAGCCAACCCCACACCCAACACGACCTTTGGCCATGTGCAGTGGGGGTTGGCTGCAGGACAGGCCCTGTGGCCCGGTGGCCAACAGTTCAAAGGCAGTCAACCCAGGAGGGGGGCATGCAGATCCTCTCCCCAGGCCATTTTTTGTCCCGGGGACCCCAGCCCCCAGGGCTCATCACATATTTTTTGGAGACGGGGTACGTACCCCCTCTGTGCCGTTTTTGGCCCCGGGGACCCTATCTCCCCCGGGCCCAGCTATATTGTAAATGGGGAGGGAGGCACGTAGCACCACTCCTTCGGCCGATTTATGGCCCTGGGGACCCCATCTCCCAGGGCCCGGTCATACTAAAAAGAGGGGAGGGCCACACAGCCCCTTCCCCTGGCCAATTTGGCCCCGGGCCCCAGGGGCCCACCACCTTTTTAAATAGGGGGGAGGGATGCAGCCTCCTCTCTGGGCCTTTATCGGCCCCGAGGACTCCATCCCCAGGGCCTGGTCAATTAAAAATGGGGGAGGAAGGCAACTCGACCCCCATCTCTCAGGGCCCAGCCAATAAACGGTGAGTACCCTGGAGCCCACCTAGGTCGCCCACTGCATCATTGTTGGGGGCCGGAGGGGAGCCCCAATGCCCCCAGCTGGCATTGCAGCATTTTTAGCTGCTTTGCAGCATTTTTAGCTGCTCCCTGCGGGCGCGGGGAGCAGCTAAAAATGCTGCTCCCTGCGGGCGGGAGCAAAGTTTTCATCTGTTTTGCTGCATGCTTCAGTGCGGGCATTGAAACAGATGAAAAGTCTGTTCCCAGCGGGCGAGAGCACTTTTCATGTCCCCTCCAGCTGAGTAGTGTTTGCTCTCACCAAGCGAGAGCAAACACTGGTTTCCCTGCCGCCACCAGTGCAGGCAGGGAAATGCTATGCCCCGCGGTGAGCGCTCTGGGACATAGCTACAGCCAGCCCTGGGGGATGGAGTCTCCATGGCCATTAATGGCTCCGGAAGAGGGGTCATTTGGCCCCCTCTCCCGGCTGGGCCCTAGGGTTGCGTGCATGGCTGGGCCCTAGGGTTGCATTTTTTTTTTTGTCGTTTTTTTTCTTGGGACTCGCCCGATTCGCAAGATGCCTGCCACCATTTCCTGGTTGAAGTGGTGGCAGTCAATCAGATCTCATTATGAGATCTGTCTGATCCGTGGAGGCTCTGCGTCTTAAGATATACATACATCTTTTTTTCTTTAATAACTCCAAAACTACTGAACATATTACACAAAGCACTCTTTCTAAACGAAGATCCAGCTTTCTGCCAAATTTGGTGTAATTACGTTCAGCGGTTTGGGCTGTAGTTATGTTCAAAATCTCTATGGGCAATTGCATCGTGAAAACGCGTTTTGGGACACCTGTTTTTCTCGGGGCCCGCTCTACCAATCACCCTGAAACTTTCCAAACAGTAGCTGAAGTGAGTACCAAACTAGTTTTGAAAATTCGTGAAGCGCCAAAGTTATTAGCAAAACAAAAAAGGCTTTTCCTATGGCAAGTAGGTCCTCACTATACCTACCCACTGGCGACCACCTCTAGGTTATATCCATGACTGCCACTGTGAAATATATGCCACTGTGTCGTTTTAGTGAGGACTGATTTTCCATATGACATGGTTTTTTTGTTTTGCTTATAACTTTGGTGCGGTTTGACGAATCTTCACAATATGTTCCAAATAAAAGGCTCATCCACCTCACCTTCTTCCTGGAAAGTTTCAGGGTGATCCATCATGTGGCGGCAGAGAAAAAGGGGGAGTTCCAAAGCACATTTTCGCCATGCAATTTCCAAATAGGAACTGTAGACAACACTAAAGCCAAAACAGCTGAACGGAATTACACCAAATTTGGCAGAAAGCTAGATCTTTACCAAGAAAGCGGCCTTTTTCTGATTTGTTGTAAATCCGTTCTGTAGTTTCCTAGAAATGAATGTTAAAAATGTATAGATATCTAGATATGCAGGAGTCACGCAGGTAACATTCTGATTGGCTGCTGTCAACATGAACAAAGATGTTTGGAAGCCAGACTCAGGAGGCGCACCCAATACCATTCGGTCGGGGAAAAAGCCATGCGAAAGCCTGTTTCCCGACCGAACCGTACGCGGGTCCGTCCGAGCGAGTACGATGCGAATTCGCCGACCGACTCGTCCGGGCGTCCCGACAGCTCCGACCGACTCGCTCGGACTCGAACCGCTCCGACCGACTCGCTCGGACCCGATTCGCACCGCGCAATGGAGACGTTTTCCGGCCGGGTAAGTACGATGCGCACCTCGACCGCTCCGACCGACTCGCGCCGTCCGACTCGAACTCGCTGTCGGAGCCGTACTTTGGGGGTCCGTGTCGGACCCCCTGTACGCGTACCCGTGCGAGGCGCACACAGGGGGACCCATGGGTCCCCCTACCTGTGCGTGTACGCCGCGAAGCGCTCGCGGCGTACTCGCTGTAGGGGCGCCCTTGTCCGCCTCGCACCCATTGAGGCAATGGGAGCCCGCGTACGCGTTGTACGACCGGCTCCCATTGAGTTCAATGGGAGTCCGACCCGACTTCGTGTCCGATAACATACGGCCGCATCGTACTCGTTCGGTCGGACTGCACGGGTCCGATTCGGTCGGAAATCTCTCCGGGTCCGGCTCGGTCGGGGAAATTTCCGGCCCGACTCGGAATCGACCCCTCAGTGTCCTGGAAAAAAGGAAATAGCATATAGGGAGGCAGGGAAGGGACACCGGGACCACCTCAGGCCTGATTGGGGGAGGGGGGGTTCCAGATGAAACCCCCTCCAATTGGGCCAAAATGTAATTTTGTTTTCTGCAACACCATGAACACAAAAACTTTGTGGGGCCTCTGTTTCCCACTAAAATTAGCCCAGGGTGTGGCAGGCCCCCTGGAGTGGCGTGGGGGAGGACCGCACATCCATACTTTTTTAATAAAAAAAGGGGAGGGGGCATGCATTTACCCCTCTCATTGAGCATGATAATGTCCCCAGGGCCCGACGTAAGACGGTGTCCCGGGGACCCCATCTCCTGGGACACTGGTCTTGTTCTCTACCCACGATATCATGGGCAGGGAACACTACAAAGCACAGTATGGCTCCCGTCCAGCAGAAACTAAAGCTGCACCCCGCCAGGAAAGAGCGAAGAAGTAAAGTTGGTTCCCGCTGACACTTGGTAAAAGAAGCTGGCTTGCTTAGGAGCTGGTGGGGCTGTGGGGGCCTTGGGCCTCCTACCCCATATCCCCGACTGGAGAGGCAATGTTGTGGCTGCCCTGATCCACGGGGCACAGAACAAAACAAAATGTTGGACTACCTCCGGCACCCAGAATGGATGCTGGCCAGGTAGCAGGTGGGCTGCAGGAGCCAAGGTCCTCCCCAGCAGTACCCAACATTATGGTGAACAATTTGTAAAATTTATAAAATATTTTTTTTAAAAACAAAGGAATAAGGAGCGGCACAGTTGCTCATAAAATATTCACTGTTCTGGAGGGCAGCGCCCCATAATGCCCAGAAAGGGCGTTATTTTTATATTTGTCATATATTGTGAGGTACCAAGGAGGGGCAGGGGCATCACAAAATGTTTTTTTAAATGATGTGGGAGGCTACAGGTAGCATAGCAGTCACCCAGACACATTTTAAAACATTTACTGTAAGTCTCCTGGGTTATTCAATACATGACCCCAAGATAGCTTACTATTGTTTCCAAACCACTCTGAGTTGGGACTGTATGCTTGTTAGCTGGAGTGTGGGGGCCCCTTGTGGTTGTTTCTATGGCTACATTACATTGCCTGAAGTGTGTTAAAAGACTCAAATACAAAGATAATTTATTTAAACCTTTTAGTGATAATTGTTATCTGTTATATATTAATATGTGTAGTGTTCCCTCAAGCCAAGCCCCTGTAACAGTGAAACCACTCTATTTGAATGGGTGGCTACACAGTGGCTACAAATGAATTGTTTAATGCATCAGAGAAACCATCAATGAAATATAAAGCCCTGCTTCGAACAAGGTTATCAGTTCGCCCACGTGCATGATGTTCTCGCTGGCCATGCCCACCCTTGCGCCACATTATCACCTCTAGATGGGATTGTTCTCTTGATAAAACAGAGTCCAGCCTAGTGTTTAAGGCACTTCATTCTATTGTACCTATCATCCCTAATGAGCAACATTTTCAGTGACTACTTTATTATTGCAGTCCAGCACACCCATGTTCGTTGGTTTAACATTGGTTCAGTTTTATTTTTATACCATGACCAACTGCTACCCAAACAAGCTCACCTCTTGGCCTGGGAAAGGTTCCACCAGCTTCTTCATGAGCAAGCAAAAGTAACAGAACATCTGGCCCACTAGATCATGACTCGCATCAGCAGGCATTTATGGTAGTCCATGCATATTTATGGTAGTCCATGAATATTTATGGTAGTCCATGAATATTTATGGTAGTCCATGTATATTTATGGTAGCCCATGTATAATTATGGTAGTCCATGAATATTTATGGTAGTCCATGTATATTTATGGTAGTCTATGTATATTTATGGTAGTCTATGAATATTTATGGTAGTCCATGAATATTTATGGTAGTCCATGTATATTTATGGTAGCCCATGTATATTTATGGTAGTCCATGAATATTTATGGTAGTCCATGTATATTTATGGTAGTCTATGTATATTTATGGTAGCCCATGAATATTTATGGTAGTCTATGTATATTTATGGTAGTCTATGTATATTTATGGTAGTCTATGTATATTTATGGTAGTCTATGTATATTTATGGTAGCCCATGTATATTTATGGTAGTCTATGTATATTTATGGTAGTCTATGTATATTTATGGTAGTCCATGTATATTTATGGTAGTCCATGAATATTTATGGTAGTCTATGTATATTTATGGTAGTCCATATATATTTATAGTAGTCCACATAGGACTTCCAATCGGCAGGGTCTCTGGAAGAATAGGTGTTCTCTCTCCCTTCGGGGGCTGCATCCGCCGTGCTCCAATCACTTTACATTTCAAATGGCAAGGGTAGTATATATGCTAAACTCCCTTTCTAGTGTCAGTTGCCATGACATGAAGTGTGTCTTGAGTCACAATGCGGGGCTGGTGGACGAGAGTCTGCAGTCTGGAATAGAGCTGTGACTAAACTCACTCACTCCTCAGCAGAATGACCGAGAATGGTCAACAATGAGGGAAGCCATTGTTCACTTTGGTAGCAATGGATTGAGCAGAAGACCAAGCCCCCCAAAAATATATGAGTTGTGTGGTATAAACTAACCCAAAGAGAAGCACCATTAAATAAATGAAGAAGGCAAAGGTCCCAAGCAGATATAATTAAAAAGATAAATGTTTAATAAGTAAAATGACAGAAAAATGAGGAAGGTCGCTTGTAGGGCAAAAAAGCTACCAAAAACAGACAAATACATTCCATTAAGAATAATGGGGAAGCCAGTTTCGATGTACGTTGAGGGGGGTGGTTGACCAGGAGCTAGGGGTACTTTTAGGCTGGCATGTGACCTCATGTAGGTGGCCTCAACCAGGTGATCTTGTGTGAATAAAGATTACACCTTCAGACAGTGGAGGAAACATTTTTTGAGTTTGGGGCAACACTGACAGTTGTGTCTGAGAAGGGCTCCAGGATGTCGGATACCCTGAGGAGGCTGTCCCGTGGTAGTCTCAATGAAAGGTCGCTAGCTCTGCACTAGTTGAGGGTAGATGTGGGTAGACGGGCTCCACCGCTAAGGCTCTGAGGTGTTTCAGTTATATGACAATTAGATTTGTGGTGTCACCCTGCTTGTGCCACTCTACCACAGCTGTACCTTTGCATGTACACAGAAAGCGATTTCACAAGGTATTTTAACACTCGCCCGCTTCCCGCCCTCCAGCACACTTCCCCCTTAGCCGTTAGAAGAGTGCAGGAAGAGTGCATTAGACTGGAGCGTTCTAACATTCACCTGCTCATGCCTCTAAGATCTGGGAATGTGACAAATGTTTTGCTTTTTGCACACAAAATAAATACCTCTTAAAAAAGTACACATAACAAAAAAGTGCACAAGTGGAAACTACAGCTTTAAAATAGAATTTTCAAATGCATGATCATTTCTTAGCTGAATATCCCCTTACTCTACTCCTCAATGACGGGTGCCTGTTGAGGTCAGACGCCGACCAGGATACCTGTGTTGACCCTTGGAAGCCAAAGAGCAGGATTCTTGCGCCAAGCAGGATAATGTATGACAGACCACCACGCAAGAGCCAAACAAGGTAGCCAACGAGGCTATAGGGGAGGGGAACTGGAGTGAACCAACAAGGAGCAACAAAGCAAAGGTGAGGGAGTACAATACCGGTGAACGAACTGCAGAAAGCGAGACACCAGTGCAGTCACTAAATTTTGCCAGGCACAGAGCAATGTTCAGAGTGAGGCTAAGTACTCTCTCCTCCTGCAACCCGGAAGTGGATCTCATGCCATGACCTCCTCCCTGTAGCTTTGCAGACTAGCTTTCTTCCAATGCCACTGACCTGTCTTCTAGATTTTCCATTCCAGACCTTGGGATAACCAGTTACTCTGGTGTTTTCTCAATTCTGGATACATATTTTATCATGACTAAAGCTGTGTCTTTAACTGACAGATTTTTTATCATGATTAAAGCTGCAGCTTGACAAATAAGTCAAATGGAACAGTTTAGATATTTTCACGGAATGAAGTAGCTAAACAATTCGGACTTGCAGCTTCAGGGCGAGCCCAGGAAGGTTTCCTCTTCCCGCCTGACGTGTTTTTGAGAAAGCACTTTAAAGTTTGACATCTAAGCAGGTGGACACTCTTGGCTAATTGAATTGGTTGATTTAACTGAGCGCAGATCGGCCAATAAATGCATTAATTTTCCAATGTATGACAGTGTAGCAATCTAATATCAGACAACACTTAAATGAAACAATCTAACTAATTTTATTTTGAAGATTCAAAATCAGTGTGATCCAATCAAAGTCAGCAGTGCTTTTGGCCCTGGTGTCTGACACTCTGTAAAGAGGTGCAGACTCTAATGCAGATAAAAATCTAGTTGTGACCAAGAAAAAATGAAATAATTTCTTGGGCAGTGAGGTCAGCACAGTCCTCTCCTCTGAGCCTCATAATCGGATGCCCTTTTAAGAACCGTGACAGCTAGTTTGTAGGGCACCATTTTTCATAATTTAGTACCGACAGAGACCAGCCTCGTGGTCCATACTTTTTGGTGGCAGTGCCACCGAAATGGGCCCTCCACTGTAGTCAGAGAAAAGCGCAGTATTTCAGCAGAGCAGATAGGCCTCGCCCTCTGTAGCCGACCAGTGGCCACATCACAGGTCAAAGCGCAAGAGGCCCTGAAGCAAAATAATCAGGGTGGACATGTCAATCAGAAATATTCCTTACATTGTTGAAAGACGAGTCTATGTGCAATGTGCATAATACTCATTGCCTGTAGCTTCCTACACCCTCTCGTCAGTATTGGAGACATAAGTTTATAGTAAGTAAGTAATATATTTATTGTACAGTTAGTTAAAACCTTTACAAAAACGACCATCTCTTATAAAACTATAAAACTTCAACTTAAAAGGCTAGTAGCCACATTTAAGAACACAATAAAAATTGCAAAGAGAGATAATCCCCCCAGCCATGTGGGCCACAGTCCAGATTCTTCATTTTTTATAAGCGGAGATTTAGCAGCAGTTCAGAATGTAAGATAACCTCCCTGATCAGAGTCTTAGCAGCAAAATGAGGGAGACGATTGAATACAGGTTAAAGTGTGTAGTGCAGCAACGACTTTTATGGCTCAGTACAAAGTGGCCGAGGTTAGCCCGGTAATGTTTTTCTTCAAGGCTTGGGTGTGCAAGAGTGCTTAGTACTTGGTGTAATAAAGGCGCTGTCAGAGACTTTCGCGTAGTGGGTCAGCGGGCCGGTTCCAACCCAGCTCCACTGCCACTTCTCAGATAATCCAGTTGTATCTTTTTTAGTCTGAGATCAGCAGCAGTTAAGAATTTCACTAGGCAACAGCTTAGTTGAATATCTTCGCCAGAGAAACTTGCTAGCACCGCTTGCCTACAGGACCGTATTTGTTTCTTATTGAAGAATGGTCTAAGGAGTGACCGGCGCTCCTGCATTAATTCCCTGCATATGGTTATGATGTGCGCTATGTCCTCCTCTCCTTCCCCGCAGAGGCGACAAATTGCCGACTTCGGAGGGCGTAACCACGGAGGCAAGTGGTATGCAGATGGTAATATGCCTAACCGGAATCTCAGGAACTTCTCTTTTGTGGTTTTAGAGAAGTTAGTTTGGAGGTATGCTTGGGGGGTCGCTTTGCTGTAGGACTGTACAGTGAGCCAGCCGTGTGCGCGTTCTGACAAGACAGCTTTGTCTTGTATGATAGATTCATTTTTGACAGTGTTATTTACTATTTTTTTAAAGCTTGCCAGGGACCATGATGATTCACAAAGTTGCCGTATCCCCAGCTGGTCCAGTGCAGTGTCCAAGAAATGTCTAGCTGGGCAGGTCTCTGAAGCTTCTAGTTCCTTCCACAAGTAGGAATTTAGCGTTTCAGACTGCCCTTTTTTGATTTTGTACCAGGTTTTAATGAAGGCTCCTTTGCGGGCCAGCTCTTGTCTTTGCATCCCGAATTCGAGCCTCATTTGTGCCGGAGATGTGTATCCTGGCAACCCATAGATCATTCTCAAGGCTCTTGCTATGGTGCCGTTCAGTGTTTCAGCATCTCTCCCTCTCATGGCTTCGCTTCCATAGGTGATTGATGGAATTAGTTTAGCCTGTATCACCCTGGTCAGGGGAGAAAGCTTGGTCCAGCGGTCATGTTTTTCAGATTTCTTAATGCCACTGCTGTCATTAATCCCCTTTTTTTATTGCCTCACATTGCGCTTTGTAATTACCTTTGTTATCGATGATAACCCCCAGGTATTTATAGTCTTGTACGGCTTCCAGCTTGGATTTTGCCAGGAACCAGTTGTGTTTTGTTTGTCTTCCGGAAGTTTACACACATAACTTTTGTTTTTTCTTGATTAATGCTTAGTCTATTGGTCTCCGAGTATTGGGATGTGATGTCCAGCAAGCGTTGTAGACCTATGGGTGTCCGGCTGATAAGCACCAGGTCGTCTGCATATAGAAGGTTGGATAACTGACGGCCTCCTAGCTTGGGGTCATGTGAATTACTTTTGTTTAGTTGGACTGATAGCTCGGCCAAAAAGATTGAAGAGTGTTGGGGCAAGCACACAGCCTTGTTTTAATCCTGAGGTTATGTTTATCTTTTTCGTTAAATGGTCTCCTGCCCCCAGCTTTACTTGCACCCAGGTGGTGCTATGCAAAAGTATTAGTTGTTTTAATAGCAGTGATGGAATTCTTAGCCTTTTTAGTTTTTGCCACAGTATATTCCTGTTTATATGGTCAAACGCCGAGCTATAATCGGTGAAGCAAAGATACAGGGGCTGTTTTATTACAAGTGCGGCATCTATCATTAATGAAAGGGCTGAAATGTTGGTAGCAGTGCCCATGTTCCTGCAGAAACCTGTTTGGTTGTAAGGTATTGCTGCGATTTCTGTGGCCCATGTCGTTAATTCTTGAAGAAGTACACCTGCATAATATTTGGCTTCATTGTCCAGAAGAGCTACCAGCCGATAGCTCTTCGGATCACTCCTATTGCCTTTTTTGTAGATGGGCGAAATAATCGAGCCCCTCCATGATGATGGTACTATTGATGTTTGCAAAATTGATTCGAAGATCGGCTTTAAAACTGAAGCCCAGAATTCTGGATCTTGTTTAAATAGTATGGGCGGGATCCCGTTTGGGCCAGGAGCTCCCTCACGCCTGCCCTTGAGGATTCTTTTGCAGATTTGTGTATTCGTGATTATAAAATCCTGTCCCAGTGTTGCGTTGAAGTTTAACTGGGGTGATTGAGTTTCCATTGTAGGCGAGGGGTTAGTTGAGCGAGTTTGGAGAATCTGACCTTTATTAAAATGTGATTCGAGGTAGGTTGTCCATGCCTCTTCTGTAACATGTGAGTTGATGCCCTGGCCCCGCAGGTTAGACAGAGCGTTGATCTTCTGCCAGAATTGCGCGCTATTGTTGTTTTTGATGTCGTGCAGGAGTCTGGCCCAAAGAGACTCTTCAGCTTCTTTTTTAATTCGCCAAGTTAGTTTATTGCGGGTGGCTTTTAGCTGCCTCAGTTCTTGCCATGCCGTGGGGTCTTTCTTCAGCCTCCGTAGTGTGTGATTTATCAGTGCTTTTAGCTTTTTTAATTCGGCATTATTCCAGGAGTTGTGGCATAAGCGTTGGTTTTGAAGATGAGCCGTACTCCTGTTTCGAGAGTGTCCTTTTGTGTCTCCGTAGCTGTTCCGTAGGGTATTTGTGAACACCTCCCAGCTTCCTATTCTGTCAGGATCAGCTACTTGCGCTTCTCCGAGGAGTTGTTTTGCAAGGGAAAAGAGGCCTTCTGGGTCGTTTGTTCTACATTTCACTCTTTTCTCGTTATTGGTAAATTCCGGGCAGAATGTATTTGCTGGGAGCAATTTGCGTATTGATGGTGCTTCTACCGTGATTTCCTGGGGCAGATGATCGCTATATTCTAAACTTCCAATGCAATAGTCCTTTACTTTTAAGAACATGCAGCGAGAGCAGAATGTTTAGTCAATTGTGGACCTTGCTACTGCATTGTGAAATGTTGCCGTCTGTGGGCGATCACCTGAAAATCTGCAGTTTAGCGCCGAAAGCCCAGTTGCTCTAAAAACGGCAGAAGCTTTTGAGAAGTTTTTGTGGATCTTCCGTCTGTGTTGTTATCTTGAGGTATTGCATCCCATGCAAATGAATCCTCTTCTGAATAGTTGTCCTCAGCTCTGTTGTGAGCATGTTTAGGTTAAAGTCCCCTGTGCTGATCCAGCTGTTTGCTTTCTCCTCCGTTATTATTTTCACCAGTTCTTCCTTCAATTGTTGACTACCTCTGATTTTATTGCGTGGGTGCAGATTGAGATTTACGAGTATTATATACTCTTTTTTTGTCGTCCCCTGTATGGTAATTCGGAGTGCTTGCATTGTGTTGGGTGGAGCTAGATTGTATGGCATTGGGCCCGCTGCGTAGATGCTCTTAATGGAGCTATATGTCTCAAGACTTCCCTTATTGTGGCCAAATTTGGCGCTTTTTGTTGCCGGTAAATAGAGCAAGTTGAAACCATACAGTGCAGTTGGTACTTCACACCATGTTTCTTGGAGCGAAATGATGTCAAATTTCTGTAGATAAGATTGCAGTTCCGGATCCGAGGTCTTATCTCCCAGACCATTGATATTCCAGGAACAGACTTTCAGGGAGTTTTTAGCTGTGGATGCGTTATGCTTGGGATGTCACGGACTTTCATTTTGATGTTTATTGTCCTGGATAACCAGCTCGACTCTTGTATGGCTGTGCTTCTAGTTGAGTGTGTCCTTTGTTCATTGCGTTCTCCGGTTTCTCTATGCTCCAGGCTATTGCTGCATGCCCCTCGCAATACTGAGAATGATCGTGTGCTCGGTTGTGCCGAACTAGGATATTCTTCTTGGCTCTTTGGATCGGCCAATAAGGGGTCTGGGTATCTTGGTTTTGCGAAAGGCCGTAGTTTGATGCCCCAGACATTGAGTCTAATTTGTTCCTTTAAGACTCTCTCAGCTAGGTCTGGTGTGGCCCAGACTGTTTTTGTTGCTTCTATTCCAGGTCGGTCTGGTGACTCTACAAACTCGACTGACTCCAGGTCGGTGGTTTTTATGTTCTTTAAACTGTTAGTGGACCTTAGTAGTCGTAGAATGTTGCCCCTGTTTAATATATCAACCCGTCCCTTCGATATATACTCTGGGTGAAACACAATTATGGTTGTCGTGCCTGGAAGCACTTTTTGTTGGTCCGAGCCACTCTGTGTTTCTGTTGAGACCTCTATTGATGCGGGTGGCCCACACGATGATTTTACCGGAACAAGGAGCCGGTTATCGCATGCTAGGTCTGTCTCTGTACTTGGGCCTGATGTTGTAGTTGTCTCCCCATTTGTACATACACTGCCCTGTTTGGCTATTTCTTTACCTACTGATTCCGTTGGCTCTCCTGTTGATGTTTCTGAGCCTTGTGTGGCCTTGTTGAGTGCCCTGTCGGTCACTGAGCGTGAATTTGTTGTTGTCAATGTTTCCACTATTGAGCGCCCTATTGTGTTCCCCGGTTTGTGCTCGGGCCGTCATTTATGGGTTTGTTGGGGGATGTGCACTCTTTCTTTTCTATTGCATTTTCCTGGGTTAGCCTCTTTCTTGTGTCCCGGCCTGAGTCCGTCGCTTCTTCCTCTATGCTTGAGGAGTCTCATCGATCATCCGTTGGCACTTTCCCGGGGCTAAGGGTTGTGCCCCTGCTGTTTAATAAAGCCTGTGTTGATTTTTGATTTTGCCCCTTCCTCCTTTGTTTTCTCCGCTGTTTGGAGGATAGTTGTATACCTTCGGTCGGAGCATGTTTTTCAGGGGATTTGCTTGTATATGAAGTATTACTCCTTGGGGGTGCTGTGGCTCTTTGGTTCGGTGAGATGTTATTTGTCCCCGATGTTGAAAGGTCCATGGCCTCCCAAAGCTGCCTTCCATCTGACATCTGAGCTACAGTTTGCTGGGCCTGTGCCTGGGTTCTTGAATTTTTACTTGGATTTTTTGTCGATTGCTCACCGTTACTTGTATGAGCCGATCCATTGGCTGGTTTGTCTGTCACTGCCTTTCTTATGTCAGCGAGAAGATTGTCCATTGCTGACGGTAGTGTCGCCAGCTTGTCCACAATTGTTATACAGGTGCAGCTGGCCTGAATAAGTTGTGGCCCTGGTGTCTGACACTCTGTAAAGAGGTGCAGACTCTAATGCAGATAAAAATCTAATTGTGACGAAGAAAAAATGAAATAATTTCGAGGGCAGTGAGGTCAGCACAGTCCTCTCCTTTGAACCTCATAATTGGATGCCCTTTTAAGAACCGTGACAGCTAGTTTGTAGGGCGCCATTTTTCATAATTTAGTACCGACAGAGACCAGCCTCGTGGTCCATTCTTTTTGGTGGCAGTGCCACCGAAATGGGCCCTCCACTGTGGTCAGAGAAAAGCGCAGTATTTCAGCAGAGCAGATAGGCCTCGCCCTCTGTAGCCGACCAGTGGCCACATCACAGGTCAAAACGCAAGAGGCCCTGAAGCAAAATAATCAGGGTGGACATGTCAAGCAGAAAAATTCCTTACATTGTTGAAAGACAAGTCTATGTGCAATGTGCATAATGCTCATTGCCTGTAGCTTCCTACACCCTCTCGTCAGTATAGGAGACATAAGTTTATAGTGTTAAAACTATCCATGGTGAACACATATATATATATGCCAGCTATACCTTATACGGGTAACCCTGTGTTTTATCAGACCCCAGAACAGAAGGTATGATAACTCAGTGAGATGAGTGCTAACAACTGAGATCTTTGTGTGATTTGAAGGTTGCAGATTTGAAGCCTAGCAATGGCAGTTCATCCTTTTGAGGTCAATAAAATGAGTACCAATTTCAATTTGAGAGTAATAAGTGTACTTCAGTGATTTAGGGCCATTTGACGACCATACACTGACAGGCCGTTGGTTGCGGTCCAACCGCTGACAGCCCTTCGTCCAACTGCCGGATTACAGTTCAGGTGGTCAGACCCACAGCGGTCGAGGGGAAGACCGCCGCCTCCGACAGGATCAGTCATCCTGACAGGGTGGCTGTCGGAATCGTAGTCCCGAATGGAGGCGGTGCCTAGGCAGGCACCACTGTCGGGATTATGATATCCCTTACCGACAGCCTTTTCATGTTGGGAAGGCCGCCATGAAAAGGGTTTTGGAAACAGAATTTGGGGGCCCTGTCTGTTGTGGGCCACTTTAAAGTGGCCCTGAGGGCACATGTAGTGCCCCCACTCACCTCCATGCACTGTGTGCATGGTGCATGCCACGCGGTGTTCCATTGCATGGTTGCTTTTGCTGCAGTCCTTTTCCTTGGCTGCAGCACAATCCGCCGTAGTATGGAGCACATGCTGGCGGTCATATCATAATGCGGTGGTCAGACCACCACATGCTTGTGGGGCGATCTCCTGACCGCCGACTGCCATCATAATGAGGGCCTATGTGTAGATACATTCAGAAAATTTTCAAACATGAGTTGTAAAGAGGAACTGAGTAGGGGTTTGTAAAATTTGTGCAAAATTCTACAAAGAACTGGCAAAATTACATGAAACTCAAAGCTGCAGTTGGCTTTATATTTTCCCATGCCTATTTTGGATACAAGGGCACATTTTGAACAGAAAATGTACTGCAAAAAACACGTGTAGCAAACAGCCACTCATTTTTTAGCTGTTCACATTCTTCCCAGGCTTCTGTGCTAAAAGTTTACCACATGCCGTGATGGTGTAATTTTGGGACCTTTGCAGAACAAGCTGAATGCAAAACTCATAATATTCTCAAAATTATGTGAAATTACGCAGGCGTAATGGAAATTTCACCCGGACCTGGTGTTGAGCAATCTTTAAAGGTTTCTTCTGCTGTGTCAAAATTTCATACACAGAAAGAATAGTGAGGGGCAAAAATGCAAATATTTTCGTAATAAATTTATCGTCCAACCACAAATTGGACAACACGTGTTTGACGATAAAAATTGCTTCCTCAGGGCCTATTGAACAGTTCTGGTAGTACAGTAAATCACTAAAAAAGAAATTTTTTAAAATGAATCACCAAACTTTTACAAAATCCAATAAATTCATGGATAGCCCTAAAAAGTAAAAGAGACGAAAACAGTTGTCACTTCCTCAATGATTTATAAATATCACTGCAAAGCACCCATCTAAAACTAAAACTATGCCACATATACAGACACGGCACAAAAGAGCTGATCAATTCGACACGACTGCTAAAAAAACTAAACACATAATTGATAAACAAAAATACCTATCTTATCTAAACAGATATATGGATCCAGATAAAAATGTACCTAACAAAAAACTCACACATCTCAAAAAAAGTTCTTTTAAGAATGTTCTTTCTGTTAATTACATTTACTTCCTCCAGGTATCACAGTAAAAGATTTTCATTTTACAACATTCTTTAAGTACATTTCATTCATATCTACCAAATATCACAGTATAAGTCACAGTCAAATATAAGGTATCGAAAAACACATCAGTATATACCTATTACACCAGTGTACTTCCACCAAAGACATAGGTGTAGTTGCACACATGCCATGGTTAAAAAACCATATTGCATCAAATATAACATTCTGCATTCCTTCAAATATCAAACACACCACAATGTCCGACACAATAATTAATTCGTTATCTCAATTTGTATTCTCTCTAACAAATGTTCCTTCAATCAATCACCTTTACTTTCTTCAGGTATCACAGTAAGAGCTTTTCATTTTACAACATACATTAAGTAAATTTCATTTATATCTATCAAATATCACAGTATAAGTCACCGTCAAATATAAGGTAACAAACACACATCAGTATATACCTGTTACACCAATATACTTCCTCAAAAAAATCTAAGGGCCTGATCTAGATCTCGGCAGATGGGTTACTCCATCACAACGGTGACAGATATCCCGTCTGCCGAAATATAAATCACATAGGATTTAATGGGATTTATATTTCGGCGGATGGGATATCCATCACCATTGTGACGGAGTAACCCATCTGCCGAGATCTAAATCAGGCCCTAAGTTACAGAGGAGTACATCACTGCTTTTAGGGACACCTTCTTTGAAAATACGAATTGAGGTTATTTGTATCATGCATTGTGGTGTGATTGAGTGATATTTGATGGAATACAGAATTTTATGTTTGACAATATTTTTTTAAACATGGGATGTGTGTAACTACACATATGTCTTTAGAGGAAGAATACAAGGGAGCCCTAACACTGAAGTGCACTCATTTTCAGGTGGATGCACACATGTGATCAGGATTTGCCGTCATTCACAGGGCAAGAGACAAGAGAGCCAATGACTGATGTGGACGGAACGATTACCCCATGCAGTTTACTGTCATGGATGGAAGAAGAGTGTAAATGACACCCAGACAGACCAATGGCAGAATAGAGCAGATCCAAAGGCCCTGTATGTATCTACATTGATACATATCTTTATAGATTGATGTATTATTTAAATATATTTAATCCTGGCATGTAGCTAAGAAGAGATTCAAGCAAGAGGTATCACAGTGCAATTTTTCTCCCCCTAGAGTTTGTCAGAGACAGAGCCAACACAAAAATCATTCCCTACATAGGTGTCTGTGACATTTAATGTGAGAAAATACCTATCTGAAGGCTTTAATACAGAGTAATAACAAGCTACCCTTAAATGCTATTGATTTCAACATAAGGTTTTCACAATCAACAGGTCAGGCCTATTGCGTTTATCATAACTTTTCATAATAAACAATCAGGCCTACAACCTTTATCATTGGCTTGTCACCAGAACCAGCTCAGACCTACTGTGTTGGTTCATAAGCCCTCCCCCCCCACCAACCATCAACTATGCTGTGACGGAAGTACAAATATGTACAAAGTACAGTTGTCAAAAAATATAAAATCCCTGCTAACAGAGACTAATATATATTACTAGGATGCAAATTATCTATACCCATGGTTTGTTCAGGAGGTTCATGCAATCACAAGGGGAGATGGAGAGGGAAGAAGGATGCACACTGTTCATCCGCCAAACTATTAACAAGTCAAACCACAAAGAGTATGTGGCGTCACAGGGGACGCCCTGCACATATTGTGGTTTGACGTTGTTCAGGAGGGTGATAAACACCAAAACCGTTGCCTACCACAGTAATTTGTGAGATTCCATCTAACAAAATACCTGGCTACCAGCCGTAGCACAGTTTTATAACAATTGTCTCTTAAATCTTAAAGCCTATTGTCTTTAACATATGCTTTTCACAGTAAGTGAGGCCAAATTGTTTTATCATTACTTTTCATTATAAACAGGTCGCACCTAAGGAATCTGACATATATTTTTCCAGTGAATGGATAAGGCCTCGGCCTTTACCAGTGGCTTGACAGTATATACAGCCCAGACCTACTGAAGCGTGCTAAACTGGCAATCATTAGGCATACATTTATAAAATTACAAATATGTACAAATTTAAAATTAGCAAAACAATATACAGTCCCTCTCAAAAGGGCTTAACAAAATGAATCACAGTGAAATTCTATTCCCAAGGTTTGTCAGAGCGGGTGGCCAACGCCAAAATCCTTGCTTACTATGATAATCTGCGACATTAAACATAACCAAATACCTTCCCATGGCATGTAACATAATGTGATAACAATTAGAGACTTATTCACCTTACCATGTGCTCTTCCCAACAAATAAGCCAGACCTACTTCCTTTCTAATAACCTTTCATGATCTACATCAAAATTTCATCTCTATAGGAGGTCAAAACAATGAATGATGCTCTGAAACTGACTGTTCAATGGCTTGCTAGCAACCAGCTCAAACTTGATGCGCAAAAAAACGAATTCTTATTAATTTCCCTTCCGAAAAGCTCCCCTGACATACTTGAATGGACCAACTCGATCACGGTGCTGAACTGCCCCCGACCCTAGTGGACTCAGCCAAATCACTAGGAATCACACTGGACAAAAACCTGAATATGCGAGCCCACATAAACACACTGGCCAAAAATGCCAGGTTTCACCTGAGCTACCTGAGAAATCTCAAAGCATTCCTAGACCTTTCGGACCTAAAAATGGCAGTTCAGGCATAAGTTATCTCTAGGATCGAATACGGATGTTCAACCTTATCTGGCCTACCCAAGATCTCAACAGCTCCCCTAAAAGCCTGTCTTAACACAGTCGCAAGACTCCTAACAGGCTCAAACAATTTCGATCACATTTCACCGCACCTGAAGGCGCTGAATTGGCTACTGTACGAAGGCAGCATCCAACTCACACTGGCCTGTATCACTCATAAAGCGGTACACTCCAAGTCTCCTGCGTATCTTGCTCAGAAAATAGTGGTTTCCAGAGGAGGTAGGCCCTTCTAGTGTGCCAGAGATTTTGTGTTGAAACCACCCCTCTTCCGGAAGAAGAAAACATACAACAGAGCTTTCTCTGGGGCTGCCCCCAGAATCTGGAACTCGCTGCCGCCTTACATCAGAAAAATACCAGCTCTATCAAGATTCAAAAAGGAAGCGAAGACTATCCTAATGGGCAAATTCCTACCCTAAACTCTCTCAGTGCTTCTACAGTTTCAGCAGCCCAGCGATTTGCTAATGTCTTGTACTTGAACTCTTCTGGGGTCACCGACTCTGCTCTCATATATGTAAACCATGTGATTCCTTTTTCAGTGACGTTGCTTACCACTCTGCATTCTTTTCCACCTCACTGTCACTTTAAGGGCAAAGGCTGGTGCCGTGCAGTCTCCCTCTGCTCCTGCCAACGTCCTCTTGCTATCTCCCCAACTGTACTATTGATCGCCACTCCTACTCCCTGTGTTTAGCCTGTTTTTCCCTGCACTGTTTTCTCATGTTCGCATGCTCCAATTTATATCTAACTTGCTTTTGCTAAATCTTGTAAATAACAGGCCCGATCTATGACATAACATTTCCCTGCACACCAATCAAGGCAATAGTTCTCATTGGCTTGTCACCATAACCAACTCAGGCCTACTGTACTGAGTGTAAGCTTTCCCACAAGGCAGCCATCAATCAGATCAATCAGATGTCTTGTAAAGCGCAACTACTCACCTGTAAGGGTCTCAAGGCGCTTGGGGGGGGGGGGGAGCTGCTGGTCCGACAGGGCACTGGGGTTCATTCGAAGAGCCAGGTCTTGAGGTCCTTTCTGAAGTGAGGAAGTGATGGTGACTGCCTGAGGTGGAGAGGTAGTGTGTTCCAGGTCTTTGCTGCGAGGTAGGAGAAGGATCTTCCTCCGGCTGTGGTCTTGCGGACACGTGAAACGGTAGCAAGGGCCAGTTGGGCGGAGCAGAGGTCTCTGGTGGGTGAGTGGAATGCGAGGCAGCGGTTGAGGTACACAGGTCCCACATCATCTAGGGCTTTGTAGGCATGTGTGAGGAGCTTGAAGGTGATTCCTTTGTTGACTGGAGCCAGTGGAGGTCTTTCAGGTGCCCGGTGATGTGGCTGCCACGGGGATGTTGAGGATGAGTCTGGCGGAGGTGTTCTGAATGTTCTGCAGTTTCTTGAGGAGTTTAGGTTGATGCTGGTGTAAAGTGGGTTGCCGTAGTCAATTCTGCTACTGATGAGTGCATGGGTGTCCGTCTTTCTTGACTATGTGGGGATCCACTTGAAAATATTCGGAGCATGCGAAACATGTGGAAGCAGGATGATGTCGCGGCGTTGATCTGGCAGCTGATGGTGAGCGAGGTGTCCAGGATGATGCCGAGGTTCCGTGCATAGTCTGTGGGTGTGGGGGTTTTCCAAGCACTGCGGGCCACCAGGAGTCATCACAGGCAGAGGGGTGGAGCCCATGATGAGGCCATCAGGCATATAGTCATAAACTGCAAGTGTAAAAAAAATAACAGTTGGCAAAACAAAATACAGTTTTTCCTTACAGTGCTTAAGAAGAATTATCATAGTGCAAATCTTCTGTACTAATGATTTGTCAAAGGGGGTCACCAACACTAAAACACTAGCGTGGTAAGGAAATCTATGAGATTCAATGTAACAAAAAACCTACTGTAGGCTTGAGTTCAAACTAACAACAATCCACCTTTAGATGCCTATTGACTTTAACACACATGCTTTTCAGAATCAATATGTCAGGCCTACTGCCTTTTTTCATAACATAATAAACAATCAGGTTATAGTGTTTAGCATTGTCATGTCAACATAACCAGCTCAAGCCAATTTTGCTGAGCATAACCTTTTTCTCAAAGCAAGCATCAAGTATACAGACATAAAAGTACAAATGTATGCACAATTACCGTTGGCAGCCCAAAGTATGATCTCTGCCTATATTCTATCCCCGCAGTCTGTTCAGGTGGATCACAAGCACCAAAATCCTTGCGTACTACGGTAATCTCTGAAATTCTATGTAACAAGATGCCTGCCTACAGGCTTTAGCACAGTGTAGAAACAAACCATCCATAAAAGACTATTGTCTTTAATACATGCTTTTCACAATAAGTAGGTCAGGCTACTGGCTTTGTCATAATATTCCATAATAAACGGATAAAACCTATGAAATGTGGCATAACATTTTCCAATGAACCGATGAAGTTTTCCCCTTTAACAGTGAATTTACACTTTACCCAACACCTGCCAATTCAAGGACACATAAACTGGCAACCATCATGCATACAGTTATAAAATCACAAATATATAGAAAAATACAGCTTGCAAAACAATACACAGCCCCTCTCAACATGGCCTAACTAGAATCACCCCTCAGGGTTTGTGTGAGTGAGTGGCCAACGCCATAACCCTTGCCTGCTACAGTAATCTGTGAGATTACATGTTACAAAACATGTGTAACACAATGTGATCATAACCAACTGTTAAAGGCTTACTGGCTTTAACATATGTTTTTTTACAAATAATAAGCTAGACCAACTGCCAGAGTCATAATGTTTCATAAATAAGTAGATCAGATGTATGGCATCGGAATAGGGCACCAGACTGCATATGTAGCTTGTTACCATAAGGAACTCAAGCCTACAGTTTTCAGCTTAAGCGTTTCCACAAAGCAACCATCAGACACAAAATTATAAAATCGGAAAGGTATATAAAATTGCAGTTACCCAAGTAAATTACTAGCTCCCCAAAGATGGCCTTCAAAGGATTCTGACCGAGCAAACCATTTATGTGCACAGTTTGTCGCACGGGGTAACCAACACCAAAACCGGTAATCTGTGAGATTCCATCTTAAAAAAATATCTATTTGTAGGCTTTGATACAGAGTAGTAACAATCCCCACTTAAATGTCTATTGACTATAACATATCCTTGCCACAATAAATACATCAGTCCTAGTGCCTTTATCATAACATTTCATAACAAACGTGTCAGACCTATAGCCGTGAATACTGGCTTGCCACCATGACCAATTGAATCCTGCTGTATCAAGTATACGTTTTGTCACAAGCCAAAAAGTGCAATACAACCAGTCTTTTAGTGCAAGCACACAAATTCTGGCCAATCAAATCCTGTACTCGGAGACATCATAATGTGTGTGGAGCAAAGGCACCTCTCACAGTATGGCTTTGAAAGCTCTTTGGTTGATCACATAACAAAATGCGGCAGTTACACTGTCAAGCCAGACCTAAAAATCCATACACATTATTCTAGCTCTGATGTCTCAAACACAAACCTGCACTCTGAAATCTAAAGTTAATCACTGCCCTCCCCCTATCTGTGCTGCTGCCAGAGAAAAACAAACACTGTAAATTATGTAGTTATCTAAGACGCTTTAATAATAGCATTACAGTGCCTTGTGTGTGACCCTGAAAGTTCAAGCTCATGCAGCCTTAATCATGCTGGCTCAGGCAGCTGTATAAATAAACAAAATGATCTTAGCTGAGTGGCGGGCAAGGACTTTTTTGTGGGAGCACACAACTTGTGCCCAATCAAAAACACAATGAGACTGTAGTAGCAGAAATCATTCATGAGTTATGAGAGGAGATTGCCTAGGCTGCACTTTCCCCCTCGTTTCTTTTCTCCTTTCGCTTTTTTTATTTTGTCTCCATAACATTATATCTTGAAGTATAGAAACACAGCTGTAGATGAGAGACGAATACCAGCCTCTTTAGGATGGACAATAACTATCAGTGTAGAAAGTATTAACTATCACATTGTAGAGCTATGTATGTATGTTCTATTAGTGATAAATGTCATCCAAGAACTATACATTGTCCAAAAAAATAATACTCCTGGCTACCATCGTGTGGGCGGAGCCAAATTCCATCTACTGGTTGTGCTTCTAAAACCCCTTGTTTAAGGTTGATCGCATGGTATCTGACAACAGCTGTGCTGTCAAGTCAGACCTGAAAAGCACTAGTAAGCCACGCATCCAGAACTCCACCCATCGTCATGAATTCACAGGTGACGCCACAAAGGACATATTGGTAGCATAGGGTGACCAGACGTCCCGGATTTCCCCGGTTTTCGGTGGCCTATCCTGGTGTCCCAACACTTTTCTCCATTTTAAATACATGTCCCGGTTTTTTAGGACAAAGGTCAGGTAATTCAGCAAAGTAGAATTGAATTGAATGCTCTCCTTTCACAGGTGCCTCTGAAGACTGAAAAAAGTATTTTATCTGTTTCTGTTAGCAACACAGGATGAGGTCTGCTGCATGCTCCCAGCAGAGGAGGGACAGGGTGGGGAGGAGGGAAGGGGGCTCAGGGTGGAGGTCCTGTCATAGCTAATATTAAATGTTGCCTTGTAAATGTGTGTGTGTATATATTTGTATATATACACACACACACACATGTACAAGGCTACACAAAAACCATTGGTTCTCAAAATCTGGTCACCCTATGTAGCATCACTGGTAACATTGCATGTCACAATGATATTTCCTAGTAGAGATAAAAATGTTGCATGTGCTAAAGAATATTTTCTCCACACATAACATTTACTCACTGGAGTACTTCAGGAAATGTATGAATATTATAGACTTTCTGAAATGCTCTCTAAGTTCTTGGTAAACCCTTAAAAATATGAAAATCAGCTCAATATGTAGGAGTAACCACAAGAGTTGACATATGACTTTTTTCACAATGGGGCTGATTCAGAAAGATTTTGTTTTGACGTACTCTTGTAGTGTAGCACTCCTGGCTTACTCCTAAGTTCCAGGAGGAAGCCACGAATCTTTGTGAATCTGGGCAACCATGTTTAAGCCCCAGCATCTCAATTTATTGTAGACAGCAGTTCAAAGTGAAACACATGGGCACTAATGCGCAAAAATAATTGCATCACAAATTGAACTTAAGAACGCAAAACGAGAGAAAACTCGCATTTAATATTCAAATGAATATAGAATGCTAAAAGAATTTGCGGGCGTGTAATATTTGATCAGTATGGTGCAGACTGTCACGTGAGCCGACCTGCTTGCAGAGACAAGAGGCCTCATTTACGGGAGAAACCAGCGATGTGACACTTTTCAGTGTGCCCTCCTTGCTACACCATGGATGCGCCATATTAACTGTACGGCGCTCCATGTCGCAAAGATTTACAGATATGCCAGTAATCTTGATGTATCTGTAGGGGCAAAAGTGCTTCATTCCTACGATGTGTCTGAAAACAGACGCAACTCCAGCAATGTGTCCTTTCACATGGGGCAAGCCCCAAGTGAAAGGGCCTGTGTCACCCTTACGCCTGCTGTGAGGCAGGTGTAAGGTTTTGACGCAGTGGCCTCCTAGAAGTGGTGAAGTAAAATCTGATAGATTTCACTGTGCCACTTCTACAAGGCTTTCTTGCGGGGGAATGCCCACCCTGCATACATTATACCTGATGCAAGTATAATGTAGCTCAGGGGTTTACAAAGTGACGCATCTGCCTAGATGCATCACTTTGTAAATATGGTGCAAGGTGGTGCATTATTGACGCCACCAGTGCGTCAGCAAAGTGACGGACCGGCAGCGTAAAAGAGCCGCATGGGGCTCTTTAAATAAGCCCCAGGAAGTGGACGTTCCATGACGCAGCGCCAGCATTAGTAGGTCAACGCCCACAAACATGCGTGTTTGAGGGTTTTCACAAGTGTTCGGCAGGCACATTTCCATCCTTCAGACATTTAGGCCACTCTTCCTGTCCTGTCAAGCTCCTATCCAAGATATGAATGGAAAGGAACACCCCCAAAATTACTTAGGGCGCAGGGCAGGGTTTCTCCATGACCTAAACGGCTTTCCCCGTGGATAAAGAAAAGCTAACGCGAAATGAAAATGCACTTTTGTGCTATATTGACTCATGTAAAATTATATTCATGTGAGATGTACATATGTGTATCTATCTACGCATTTGAGTACTTCAGGGAGCTGTGAGCAGAGAACACTTCGGATTAACTGTTAATTAAAAAAACTAAATTTACATACCTTACAGGCTTAATCCTTCATGAATAAATGCCTGAGAGATGTGCTCTACAGAAAAATAAAGTAACACAATTAAGTGTGAACAGAATAACAGCACTCTCCTTTTTGTCCTAATTTACCACATCTGGAAGCAGAGTTACACGCTTCAAAATACTTCTGTTATGTGCAGAGTGATATCTGGTTTGTTAACCAGAGTAAGTCCTTCTGCACTTAAAAATTCTTCTAAAACGCATTTTTTTCTCCGCAGTGCCTAAGGTCTTCTGATATATGCTTTTCTGACAGGTATTTCAGAATCCACAGCCAATATTAGGAGTTTGTTTGGCAGAATCTATTTCCAATGCTCCGAACGACAAAAGCAGTTTTAAATTACAACGGCGTAGGTTGTACCGAAAATTTAGCATAATTTACAGCTGTTTTTTTATTCACAGACATTTTCTTCAGACTTATTCTGAGGGTTGTATGCTATGACATGCGTGCATGAGAAGAGAAGAGCTAAGACGGGTTTATTTCAAATAAATGCGAACCTTTATTTGAATTGACAAACTGAAAGGTTTAAAAGCCTTCTTCACCTTAAGATGGCTGAGTGTGACACAAAGGGGAGATGTAGCTGGCCTGGGGCTAAATATGAACTTCTCCACTTTGGTGTAATGTAAACCATGTAATGTCCTGCCCTCCCCCCCCCCCACCAAGCTGAGGTTTTAAGACCCTGTCCAGTCCCACTCCTCCCCATCAGAGCCTACTTGGGTGGTTGTAGACAGGAGGGAAGATCCCTTATGTACTTAAACACAGCAGCTCTTTTTAGGTCTCGCCTAGTGTTGCAGCACATGTGCTGCTCGCTCTGCGAGACCTCTTGTAATCGAGCAGATTTCGGAAGTGGAGTGGAAGCTCCGCCCATCCTTTCTATTGGCCGGCGTAATCCTTTATGGTAAACGCTGGCCTCCGATTGAAAACAAGGCTTTTTTGTTACCGCCCTGTCTCCTTCTCGGACGGCCCATCCGGACTGGATCGTTTGCTTGCGGCGTTGCACGGTCTCCTTCTTAAGTCGGTAAGCACTATGTATTTGCAGTCCGTCGGCTTTCGTTGCCATCCACTCTAGTTGCCTCGTTTTCTCATGCTCTGCTGTTCTGTTTCTGCACACCCGCCTTCTTCTCCCCAAGTGCCTACTTTTCACGGACTGTCTCTCGCGCCTCTTCCCTGTCTCACTGATGGCCGGGCTGCCATCTCACTTCAGGGGGAGAACTGTGCACCGCCCTGTGAGAGCTCTTTTATGCTTGATTTTTTGTTGTTGTTGTCCGCACATCCATTGTCTGAGTAGCGAGCAAGGCGTAGTGTGGTAAGAGCAGCGGTTTGTATTGCGATCTCCCTCCACGATTTAAAGTGGCGCAGTTATTCTGCCGGGCCACGAGACACTAAGGGGCCGATTCCGATCTGGGTCGGAAAGCTCTCCGACCGATCCAGATTGTTTTCCAACTGAGCCGGACCCCTGCAGTCCGACCGAACGAGTATGATGCGGCCGTATGCTGCCGGACTTGGTTCGGTCGGACTCCCATTGAAGTCAATGGGAGCCGGTCGTACGACGTGTACATGGTCTCCCATTGACTCAATGGGTACGTTGCGCACAAGGGGGCCCCCTGTAGTGGGTATGCATTGGTGCCATCCGCACCATACATGCATGTATAGGGGGGACCCATGGCTCCCCCCTGTGTCCGACTCGTACGGCTACGGGTGAAGGGGGGTCCGAGACGGACCCCTGAAGTCCGTGTCCGGGTGCTTTTTCGTGTCGGAGGCTCCGACTCGATCCGGCTGTCCGGATCGTGCATCGTACTGGCTCGGTCATAAAACGTCTCCATTGTAGGCCACGGATCGAGTGCGAACGAGTCGGACGGAGCGGTTCGGACCCGGAAACGAGTCGGTTGGCGATTTTGCGTTCGCTCGCATCGTACTTGCTCGCTCGGACGACTGTACGAATCGGTCGGAAACACAGCCTCCGACTCGGATCCGGTAAAGCCGAATACGATTCGGAACCCTACCGACCGAGATCGGAATCGACCCCTAAGCCTCGGAAACATTTACGGGTCGGCTACCAGAAAATCAGTCCCAGAAATTAGGACGGATCGGTGTAGGTAATGTGCTACACTGAGCTTTAACAACCGGAGCGCGACCAGTGTTACCACTCTATAAAAGCAACTCTACGAGGCGAAGCTGAACACCAGCATCGACTGGTGGGAGTGCCGCTCATAGGAACGCGCGCAAACCGTAAGTGGGGCTTTTAGACCGAACGAAAAGAAAATACAAATGTTATTAATGATCCTAGCGCGATACAAGCATGAATCCCCGATGCTTAAGTGCCAATAAATTGGTGTATTGGCACTGACAATTTGCGATGGGAGATTTGGTGGGAGGGGGCTGGCCGACCAGTAACCCTTGTAAAATGATTGTGAGTGTTTTCTGAGTGGAGAATTGCTCGACCTTTCTGCTACTGTTCCAAACTTCGTTTCCCTGTCGACCTCTGTAATGCGTGGCGCGGGCTCTGTAGCTGGAATAGCGTGGCCAGCTCCGAGGTTTGTCCCCTGGGGTTGATGAACTAAAACGAGGGCAGAACGTGGGCGTATTGATGCCGGTGGCACAAAGCAAAAATATGACACTCCACCTCATGCAAAATATGGCCAGAGATCGCTAAGATGCCAGAATCTCACTGATGCGCAGGTCTGGCGAAAGGCAGGGACTTCTGGAGTCTAGCCGACCAAGGGACCTGCGTTACAGCCTTGGTTGGTAACCTACGATCCTGGGAGCAGTATGGCATCCTTGCCTGGCTTATAAAGGAGTGGGAATAGGTTGCAGTTGCCAGTCTGTACCCAGGTAACTCTGGTGCCTGCCAACATGGTTTGTACTTATTTCCATTGGTGATGTCTGAGGGATCCGTTTTTTCTCTCTTCACATGAAGAGTACTCTCAAGGATCTTGTGTTAGTGAGAGCATCCACTCCGAGGATGATGACTGAAAAAACTCCTGCTGCACATGAAAGAATGAATGCACCTTTCCGTGAAAATAAAGCAGCGTAAACTTGAAAACCTGGGAGAACCCTTTACCTTTTAAACAGTCAGTCCTGTGTGTAGTTGCAGAGGACACACCGTGAATTGTCTGTGTTTTTTTGTTACAAGTTCATACCTAAGGCACCGTAGTGTAATTTACTACCCGGCATGTGTACAATGCGGCACGCTGGACTAAGGCACCAAGCAGTGCCATTCATTCGTCCCTTGTTTCGAGATGATTGTTCATTCAGACTAATAGTTCGAAACGTAGTCCGGTGGATATATCCGGCTGAAGTTGGCAAAGGAATGACTTTGCTGGTTACTGTGGTGCAGACACCCAGTGGCGGTAGGATTTGCATGCATAGAACGTGGTAAGGGTGGAGCTTCTTCTTTGTCTGGCAGAGTTGTGGCCAAGTAGACCGTTGTTTTCCCTCTTCTTTTTCTAAAGACTGCCAAAGACATTAAATCACTTGGAATGAAAACATTATGTCCTGGGTTCGAAGAACAGTGGTTCTTTTCTTTCATTGTGTTTCTGGCTGCACTGGCCATAAATGGGAGACCCTGTCTGGCGCTGGCTCCTTCTTGACCACTGAGAAGCTGGTCTTGGTCAGTCTTTTTGTGAAATAATTTTCCTCTGCATATATGTAAAGAGATTTGGATTAACAGAGGCCTTCGAAAAATCAAATAAAGTACTCAGAATTGATGAGTTTTAATTGTGACAACAAGATTGAAAATTTGCGGTCACTGAAGTCAGGAAGGAATGGGCAGTTCTGGACAGCATTGTCAGTCTCCAGGTAGGAATTCCCATGCAGGGCAGCGCCTAGTAGCTGGGATGAAACCAGCATTTGCAATGCAATAGGTCTCTCATTTACGTGAGTTGAAGCTATTGGCATTGTAAATGACAATGTCTTTTATTTATGTTTTAAAAACCAAAACATAAATAAAAGGCATTGTCATTTACAATGCCAATAGCTCAAATGTGTAAATGCGAGACCTATTGCATTGCAAATGCTCGTTTCCAGTACTGTCCGTCGCACCTTTGGCATTTGAGTCAAAAGCGACGTTTCTAGTATTCAGAAAGTGAGAGATTTACACTTCTTCTTTTAACCCCTGAAGTGCTAGTTCTCACATTAACGTACATCACACACTTCTAAGGGAAGAAAAAAAGAACATATCCCAAAAATATTTTCTTTGCCCGTGTCTTTACCACAAAAAAGTATTTTCCATGCATGGCACTCCTTATCAGGGCCGGCTTTAGTGCTGGTAGCCTCCGGTGTGACAATCTTTTTTAGTGCCTCCATGACCTCCTCCTCAGATTCCCTCACTACCACCTGGCAAACGTGCCCCTCATCTCTCCATACCACCTCTCTCGCTTAGATTTCATTTGTTTTAAACCGCTGGTAAAGGCTGGCTTTACTAATCCACTCAGCTATCCACTATAAATACAGATCTGTTCTTTGCAGCAGGCATATTAACCCTCTTCGCTACTTTATGGTGAGTCAAAACTGCCAATAGACCAGACTCCGAGCTCTCTCTAGCAGCAACATTAATCACAAGAGTTATTTTGACTTTATATTATTGCTACCTGAAAGCTGGAAGCACAAGGAACTCTGCCCCAGCTGCTTTTAATTGCAAGTTATTCCTAAACACAGCACCCCCATCTGAGGTCAGCGCCCCCGCCCCCCTTTCCAGGTCAGCGCCCAGTGCAGCCGCACCAGTCACACTGCCCTAAAGCCAGCCCTGCTCCTTATGCATGTACTGACTAAATGCACTTCAGTACGCTGTCAGCTCCACGTTCAGCTGGTTATTTGGGAGTGTTATGTGTTTAGACGAGTGTAGTGAATGTCTGGCTAATGCTTTGTGAATACCCAAGCTTTGTGGGTGGTTACATTTAACATTGTATACCAGGCGAGGTGCGTCCATTGGGGCGTTGGGGCGTAGCCCCCCCGCCCGCAGCTCCCTCGGCGTCTTTGAACTTAAGTAAACTGAATCAGTTTACTTAAGTTCAAAGACGCCGAGGGAGAACTGACAATAATGTCAGTCAGCATGACGTCGGACCACCCACCCCCTTCAGAGTCTGAAGGGGGTGGGCAGTCCGACGTCATGTTGACTGACATGATTGTCAGACGGACCAGGGGCAACAGGCAGCGCAAGTGCGCATGAGTGGGGAAGGGCAGCAAATTTTCGCGCCGTGCCCAGTCATGCGCACTTGTGTTGGCACTGGCTTGCGCATGCCCATTAGGAGAGCGAGGGTTGAGCACAGGCTCAAACCTCGGTCTCCTAATGGGCAGGCGGGCGAGTACTAACCGTGCCCTAAGGCAATCCTGGCGCTGCTGGCAGCGCCAGGATTGGCTGAGAGGGGCTGTAGGCGCCATTCACCAACGGACCCGAGGCAGCGCGGACGGCAGACCTGCTGCTCAGGTAGGATTTCTTTTATTTATTTTAAAACTCCCCCCCCTCGCGACACCCCTCCCCCGCGACTGCATTCATCACCTGCCCACACGATAGCTGTGATAGCGAGTACAATATCAAAAGCTTGAGGCAGCAAGAGGCATTATGAACTGCCTCGAACAGAATTCTTACCATAGGGGAGCTGGAAAGTAAGGATAAAAATAGCTCAGTGTAATGTCATGAACGATTCGACGGATGATGTCAGCGGTGATATCACAGTAGTGCACAGTTGCCATTTGTATCCGTGCATTTCTGTCTGCAAACCTATAAACACCCTTGTGCATGAAATGTCCTGACATTCAAATGAATGCATATTTGTGTGCGCGTGTACCATTATTGTTCGAAATTATACTTTCATGACTGACACAAAAAATAAACAGGCTTCGTGTATAAAGTTTAGTTGCCTCTGGCGACATCAGTTAGTAATGCGGGTCCTGGGTATTTGTTTCTCACTATGATGTGAGATGAGTAATTACACCAGCTTGGAGTCCCTGACCTGTCCTCGCTGGGATACGAAGGTGCGTGGGTTGCGCGAGCCGCAACGCCTTACATACACTCAACGCAAGAAATATGACGACACATTGAACTTTACAATTACTTCAGAATTTTTGGGGGAAGCAAGTAAGCTAAGTGGATAAAAAAACCACACTCGAGGAATCTTTGAATGAATATCCGCTGTGCTGATTCAGCCTTTCATTCTACTGAAGTCGATGCAGTAGGCATCATTCATTCATCTGGGTACTAGGGAGTCAGAGGCTTGAACTGGATCTTCACTGTGGGCGTCACACCATTCTTTGTGTGAGCTGTGGAGACGGCGTGAAATGATTATACGGGCTTTCAACGCTTTTTCGTGTCTCGGTGTAAATTCGCGCCCTGAAAACCAGTCAACCTCTCAGTAGAAGCAGGCTTGCGTGCAGAGGAGCATGTCCCGACCGCAACCTTTCAAGCATCTGCGAATATATATATATATATATATATATATATATATATATATATATATATATATATATATATATATATTAAAAAAAAATCCCACAGGTGTCACAGTTTATTTTAATTAACTATAACTAAAAAGTTAAGACAAGTGCTCTCTGTGCCCTAGTGTACTTTTCGTTACACCCCTGTAGGTGTGCCCGGGTACTTCACTCCACGCTGGGATGCACTATATGCAGAATGAGTGCCCTGCGTGGACTCATTTATCCTCTGCAAGGAAATCTGTGTTGACCTCGTGGTCACAGGTTGGAATCCTGGCGGGGGTACACTCCGTCTTTCATCCTTCCAAGGTCAAAACAATGAGTGCCATTGAGTTGGCTAAATTATAAACATCTGTTATTCCTCGCAAAGGGTGAGCAGGGCTATAGAAGCTCCACGGAGGTCAGCGGTTAGCCCAGCCTGTTGCATACATCTCTGTTTACATTGAAGGACAACGGTGCAAAACAACCTGTTTTTCACCCTTTTAAGGATGATAACAGGAGTGTCCTTTTAATTGGGTAACATGCTTATATACTGGATAGAATGGTCTGTTGCGTGGCTGAATGTCCTAGTCCACCAGCATTTGAGAAGTGCTGCCCACACATGACTGACTCCACACCGTCCCCACTGGAATTTCGGAGACACCATTCTGATATGGGTCTGACTTTGCCTCAGCCCTGCCTGTTAACAGACGTGCTCCAGTATGAGAGCACCCTGACCCAAAGCATGTACATAACCGAGGTTAACTTTACTTGTTATAATTATGTATCAGGATTGGTAAAGCGCGACTGATCCCCAGCAGGTGTGAAGGCCATCTGCAGGGTCTTAGTTGAAGAGCCAGGAAGAAACATATTGTAGAAATGTCTTGCGTAAGTGGCAATTTTGACAGCAGCACGAACGGCTAATTTTTTTTGTGTGGTTGTAACTTTTTGGGGCTAATTGTATTATTAATATATATATATATATATATATTGTTCGAAAATATCCAAAGTGTCTGACTTTTTGCCGAGGTATTTTAAAGTATATTTGTCCTTGGTAAGACAGTACTCCCCCTTTTAAGTATTGAGCCGTTGATACCCCTGACCTAGTTACATCTGCAGGATTGGAGGTAACTGGTAGAAGCAAGATGCAGACCCTTTATCAGCTTGGGGATATTGCCGATATGTCACTGTAAGGTCATTTAAATTCAGAGATGTGTCGGCCTTTCTTACTCTGTGGCAAAGACCTACTGGGCTGGGCTCACCTGTGTCAGACTAGCTAGTGCTCTCACTTTGGAAGGAACATATTTGGATGTTTGGCATCCCTCTGTTTGGGCCACATTGCTATAGCAACTTGTGTCTTTTAGGGCAGTATAACAATAATACCTGCTTTCTAGCGCTCCATTAAACAATGATATGGCCGCCCACACAAGGTGGTTTGAAGACCGAAGAGAACTTGACCCACACCAGTGCAGGATGGGTGCAGGGGATGCTTAGGAACCCTATGGTTTACTGGACAGCAGACAATGAAAGGCCAGTCGGAGTTGGTGCACCCCTGGTGAAGCTGGGGAAAATTATTGGCATCCGGTGACTACAAAATGAATGGAGTGGCTAGCACTATATCGGCTTTCTGTTCTACATCTCTGTAAATCAGGAGTCTTCATGCCATCCACTCACTGCTATCTGAAGTGCTCGAAAGGTGAACATGGTGCAAGACAGTCTGTGTTCCTTGTGAACTTGTTGATGGAGTCTTCTAAACGCCAAGTTTCTTTGCATTAAGGTCTCATGTTAGCGCTATGTGACTACGTGGACCCCAGGTACTTCTTGCGTCTTTTTAAGTGACTAGTCCTCAAACTGACTCAAAATACGTACAGTAACTAATGAAGTGCAGTCCTGAGGGCACCTGTGAGTAGCTATTTACTTATCTGGTGGAGCTGTTTAATTGGCAGTAGATTAAGCAAATGTTTGCTCAGCTCCGCAGGACTCATGTGATTCTGCATTTCTTTGTCTGCCATGAGAGGGGAAGGGATTCTGGTATCACATTCTAATGGAGGAATGATACGAAAGAATATTTGGAAGCTAAAGTGTGGTGAGCCAGACCTTTCGTATCACTTGTGTGTTAATGGGGGTGTACTTTTCTTTCCTTCAGACTGTAGAGGCTACAATGCTGAACTACACCATGAACCCTTTACTGTTTTAACAGGTTCAAAGTTCTGTGGAACTTTTAATGACATCGGTGTATGTTTTACTGCGCGGTGCATAATTATTTCCGCAGGTTGTACTGGGAGAGCATTGCTTGTTGATGCAGATTCTTTCTGTAGTAACATGGTTTTCTATGCATATTGTACCTGGGATAGTATTGCTGTTGATGCAAACAATGAATGTTTCATTTGCTTTAAAATGCACCATTTGCCAATCTTTTTTAAATTTCTTTCTCAGGAGAGGGACTCTCCCTAGACCCCAGGTTTGTCCATTGAACTTGTTCACATCGCTAACTAGTGTTTTCTATTGGAAAGTGTAGAGCCAAAGCAGTCTTGCTTAGTACCCTAACCCTCTTCAGAAGTCAGACTTGCTTGGCAACCCAGAAATTCTCTGAAATAATGTTTGAGTTTTCTTTTATGAATGCCTAGAACTACTGAATTTTTAGTCCATTTATCACAGATATAGTGCTGAAAATCACACCAAAAAGATGCCAATTTTTAAAAAATTTCTTCACGGGGGGAGAACCCCCCCCGAGCCCGCCTTATTGCTGTCGAGCTCGCTCGCTGCGCTCGCATGCGTTCATTCGCTCTGCATACGCCCCACCAGTTTCAAATTGCACCAGCCACCCCTGTTGTATACCCTTGAGCCCTCCTCTGATACACTCCTGGAGAAACACCCTCCTCAACCTTATCGACGGACGAAATGTGATACAGTATGTCACCCAGCCAGCACACTCAAAAGGCCACACCCTGTCTTTGCAACATCACCAACAATCCAATGCAAACCACCCATATTCCAAGACTGGACAACCATCTCACCATTCCTATGTCCCTGCTCAGCATCCTATCAACAAACCAAGGTCAACCCAGAAGGAAAGGCCAAATCTACAGATCCTCCAATGACTCCTCCGTCATCGAACTAATGCATGAACTCATTTAGCTCCTGTCAACTCCATGTCTAACGCCAACACCCTTCTAAATCGCAATGTGTTTTTTGGAAAACTATGTGAAAATCCATGCTCCAATGAAATAGCAAATGTAAGTGAAAACCTTCAGCACACAATAAATGCTCCATTTTCCAAAGACCCTGCAGACAATAAATGCTCCATTAGCAATCAGGAAAGAAAATGGAAGAAAAAGAGAATTCCAGATGAACTGATGATACCAAAGTCCCTTCAAGCAACACACAAACAACACATCACATCAGCGAAAGCCAAACACTATACCACAGCCATCAACAAATCCATGACCAGAAGCTGAATACTTTCAAAAGCATTCAATCCTCCACCTGACACATCTGTCTCATACTCCAGAGGCAAATGCAGTTCTATCAACCTCTTCCTCAGTGTAAAAATAAAGCACATCTGGTAGCACATCAACACCAAGCCTTATACCCACCCCTTATTGGAGAATCCCACAATGGTCATCCTTCAAAGCCCTGTCTCTCTCAGAGGTAGCCAACTTACTCGGTTCCCTCAAAGTCACTTCCTATCAAGATGATGTATTACTCTCATCCTTCATCAAAGCTCAATACGGGGAAGCTCCGTCACCCCTACTGGCAATGTCCTTCACTGGTTCTCCTTCTACTACTTGAATCAACACCAGTATGTCCACATGGGCACCTGTAGGTCCCAAAAGATCCCTATCACTTGCAGAATCTTCTAGGAGTCCATACTGATTCCTGTCATCCTCAACATGTTCATGGTGGCCTCTACTCACAGATAAGAGCATTGAGATTCACAATTATGCTGATGATACATGACTGTACCTAGAAGTCTCCTCTGCTCCAGACATCTTAAGCCTCAAACATTGTCTGCACCTCATCCAGACCTGGATGTCCAGCCAAGTTCAACCCAACCAAGACAGTTAGTCTGATATTTGCTAAGTACAAAAGGTCCAAAATGGTAAAATGGTACAAACCTGGCTCAATTTCATGAATCTTCATGGCGTCAAATCCCAAATTTAATCGAATGTCAAGTTGGATTCACTTTGAACATCAACCTCATTCTCAGTGAAAATACTGCTGAATTAAATTCTGCAGAAAGTGAAACCATTTCTCCAAGAATGTGACATCATAACTCTTGTTCAAGCCCTTGTACTCTTACATCTGGATGGTGCTTGTGCCCTGCTAAATGTCTTTCCAGACTCCACCCTGGTACCCCATAAGGGCATCCTGCAAGCCGCAGCATGTCTCATCTGGGGCCTGCAGAAATATGATCACCTCACCCAAATGCTCACCTTGCCGGCCTGCACCATCTTCAAACCAGCTGCATAATTTACAAAGCCATCATGACCCAAGCCCCTGCTTATTTTGCGGACAAGCTCACCATCTCTGGTGGCTCTCACCACACCTGCGGCCAGGCCACTATCAGCCTGGAATCGAAGAAGTGTAAAAATGAAAAAACAAGGCAGCACGCCTGTTCCATCTATGAACCCATGATTTGTACAATAGCGCTGTGCTCCATTCAGGAAAGCGTTGAAGAAGCACCTTTTTAAAGAACACTTCATCACAATGCAGTAACAATCTCAAACAGCTCCCTCTCCTACCACTCATTGATATACAAAGTGCTGTGCTGCCTTTTAGGCTAGGTGTGCACTTCACAAATACCCCATACATACATGTGAAACACTTTTTCTGGGTATAAGCCTTACACAGAGTAAAAGCTTTGCTAATTGTTTCTCTCCAAGTGCCTCTACTAATAAAGTTAGAATGCACAAGAATGTGAACCATGTAAATGGCACACAGATCCTATACAAGATTCCTGGCTATATTTTCTCTTCTCCTTCTCTGTTTCCTACCTGTAGCATCCTCCCCAGCCTGGGCACATGCAAATGAATTCACCACACATGTAGCTCTGGATTGTATGGCTTCATTCCTCAGCATACAATCACATTCTGTTCTCTGATTACGTCATAACAGTTAATAACCATACCTTGAACCCTACCAGCAAGATATGTACTTCTTCTACTGAGTCTGCCCAGAACTGCAAGGGTCCTGACACACACACAGTCTCATGACACTATATCTCCCCCTTTGTTAAATAAAAATTACCAAAAGCAGTTACTTTATATTTCTTTGATGAGTCATCGAAGCTCTCAAACTAGTCGGCCGGATCGAGTAGCATGACGTGGTTGAGATGCTCTCTGTTCAGGCACCGATGGTACAGGTTCTGATGCTTGATCTGGACTGTCAGACGGACATCCTCATTTGAAAATGTAAGAGCTGGCGATCCTAGGGTTAGGTGCTTAAAATGTGATGAGTCCCATGTGATGGGTTGTCCAGGACGATGTGCAGTCACCATGTGTCATTTAACATACCAACCCTCATAGGATCGATGGCAAACGGAGTGTCTGTTTGCCGCTTTCACTTCTCTTTGACCAGGACTAATCACCTTCACTGAATACTGTTTCTTGGGCTCTCCGACACCAATCAGTGTACGTCTTTATCTTGCACTTTCGAGAAGTGTCGGGAACACGAACCTTGTCAGCACTCAAGGATTGCTCTTGTGTCCATTGTGGCTGTTTGGTTCCAGTGGCTCTCCCAATTAGCAAGGTAGCAGGACTTTCACCCATTGTGGAGTGACGAGTGAATGATAAGCGTGGAAGGCTTGACACAGGGCTTGCTTTAATTCAATCCCTTCTATGGATGCTAACTGAATTACCCTGTTGAGTGTATCCATAACTTGTTCCAGGGCACCATTTGTTTGGGGCCACAGAAGTGTACTCTTTGGATGCTTGTTATTCATTCTGACTAGGAACACTCTGAACTATTTGCTGTTGAATGGCATACCATTGTCAGATATGAGAATGATGGGGATACCCCATGCTGCAAAGATGTTGTCCAGCCGCTCAACAACCTTGTCATGGGTTGTGGATGATAACTCCTCTACCAAAGGAAAACATGAATATTCATCAATGACTACCATGAGTTGATGTCCATTTCCTAGGGGCCCAAAGAAATCAACTACAATCCTTTCCCAAGCCTTTGTAGGAAGGTCAGACATGGTCAATGGATATTGCATCACTTTTGGGGAAAGGCATTTGCAAAGATGACACTCTTAGTTTCCTCTTAACCGGCTTGTCTAAGCACGGGAACCACACTCTGTCTCTTAGGGCTCCTTTGGTAGCTACAATGCCACAATGTCCTTCATGGGCTAGTTCAATGACATGTTGTCTTAGGCTCTCAGGTATGACAATTCTTAAGCCGCCCAATACACGTTCATAGGTCATAGACAGTTCATACTGTACATTTTAGAATTTGTTTAATTCAGCATCGTCAGCAAGGGGTCGAACACTCCTTTTCCAGGATTGAGTTATAATGATGCCTTTGAAATATGCATGTTCTCGTCAGCATTAGTGGCCTCAATCTGTTCGATTGATATGGCCACTGGCGTACTGGTCTTCAAAATGAAGTTGATGTATTCCTCAGCTGTCTTGGATGTCAAACTGTGATGATGTAGCGGTACTCATGAAAAATAATCAGCAGGGTTCTGGTCTTTAGCTGGCTTGTGTACAATTGCATCTTACTCTTGTGGTCTCAGACCCCAACTCTCAATGCGAGGGAGCATCTCGACTTTCAGATTTCTGAAGATGGTGATCAGCGCTTGGTTGTCTGTTATGACAGTGAAATGTTTTCCATACAGAAACACATGAAAATGTTTGCAGGCCCACACTACAGCTAGGCTCTCCTTCTCCGGCTGACAATAGGCACGTTCAGTATCAGACAGGCTCTGACTGGCATAGGCCACAGTTTGTCTCTGAGCATTCAGATGACCATGATGTTGAGCAAGTATTGCCCCAGCCCCACCCGGCTCACATCCACTGTGATCTCAGCCTGTAGTTTGGGGGCAAAGTAGGCCATCTCGGTTGCATTCTCAATTGCATGTTTTATTCTTTTGAAGCTTTGATCACATTCAGCAGGCTATTGGAACGGGACATTTCGTTTTGTCAACTCTCTCAATGGGGCACTTGTAGTAGCAAAATCACGGATGTACCTTGAGCAATAACAGGCCATGCCAAAAAGGATGGCAGCATAGTGACATCTTGCGGGGCAAGTAGCTGACAGTGATTTCACTTCATCACGGTCAGGAGTCATTCCCTCATCAGAAAATATGTGTCCAAAGAACTTGAATTTGGTTTTGTGAAACTCACGCTTTGCTGCATTCAGAGTGAGACCTGAATTAGCAAGTAACTGGCACACGTTTGTAGGAGCCTTGCCATGCTCCTTTTGCGTTTCTCCAAATACCAGTATGTCCTCACTGTAATTAAAAGAATTTGTGGCAGGTTGAATTAGTCAACGTATAACATCCTGAAAAATTTCTGCAGCTGACAACACTTCAAAACTCAACCTTTTTGTATCTGAACAAACCAACATTAATCAAAAAAAGGAGTGATGTACCTGCAATTCTCTTCCAATTCGAGTGATGATATCCCTTGTTCAAGTCGAGACAGGAAAATACTTTAGCACCAATCAGTTGCATGATCATGTACGCTATGTGTAGACCAGGATGTATTTCTCTCTCGATTGCTTTGTTGGCCTGGCACATCTCAGCACAGATGCGCATTGCACCCTCATTGTCCTTTCTTGGCACCACGACTTTGGGCGACACCCATGATGTAGGACCAGTGGATGCTCAATGATGTCATGCTTCAACAGTGTTTCTAGTCCTTTCTCAATGGCTTCTTGCAAGTGGAAAGCGACACTGCAGTGCCACTGGGCAAAAGGGCAAACATCCTCATTGATGTGAAGTCACACTTTCATTGTCTTGAGCCTTCCCAGGCCGTGAAATAATGACAGGAACTGACTCACAACTTCAGACTGAGTGTGGAGGTTGTTACTGATAGATATCAGTCCCATTTCAGCAGCGGTGGCCAAACTGAATAGGCAATCACTGAACGAAGCTCCTTGAAGAAAATGATTTGGTGCCTGCACTGATACTGCTTTATGTTTCAAAGTCCCTGTGAATGACCATTGACTCTGCAATGGTTTAAAACCGGCCCTCGTGAATACTTTTGTGTTTAATGCGTTGAGGCGTGGCACAGGAGAAAAGCTACTGAAGTTTTCAACTGGCATATGCTAATCGATGCACCACTGTCTATAATAAAGGTTATGGGGCAACCGTTGACCTTTATTGTAATCTTGGGGAAATGTTCAAATTAGTTTTGCTGTTTCATTTCATGTTTTGCCGCTGTCGTTTGTTCTTCCTTGTAAGCAGCCAGACCTACATATATGCCTGTCGTTTGCAGATCAATACCATCAGCGTACATCCATCTTCTTCACTGGTGCTCGATAATGATGTTGACGAGCCTCTGTAGGATGAACTTGACGATGATCAACTCGTCTGGTTTCTACTTGTTGTAACTGATGTTGCCTTTTTGCTTTGTGGGCATGGCGAGAAGGCTTCTGGAACTTTCTGGCGTCTATTCTCTCTTTCGCTGTGATGTAGTTAGTTTCTTTTTCTCTTTGCAAACTGTAATGAAGTGGTTCTCCTTACCGCAGCCTTTGCACGTCTGGCCTATGGCTGCATATTTGTCTTCATGTGGAAATGAAAATCCACATCAGAAACTGTTAGACCTGGCATTGTTGGCATTGGTTTCCCCTGTATTTTTACCTTTGCCTCCTGTTATTTTGCTGTATGTTGGACTTCGTTTTTGCTGGTCTAGATGCTTTGGGCACTTTGCCACTGCTGTTCAGTGCCAAAGTGCAAGTGCACCCTGTAAATTGTTATTGTGGATTGGTGATTCCATGATTGGCATATTTGATTTACTAGTCAGTCTCTAGTGCAGTGCACTGTGTGTGCCCAGAGCCTATAAATCAAATGCTGCTAGTGGGCCTGCAGCACTGATTGTGCCACCCACATAAGCAGCCTGTAAATGGAACTCGGACCTTCCACTGCAGTGTCTGTGCGCAGTTTGGTACTGCCATGTTGACCTGGCAAGTGCACCCACTTGCCAGGTCCTAACCTTCCCTTTTCTTACATGCGAGTCACCCCTAAGGTAGGCCCAAGGTACCCCTGTGGGCAGGGTGCAGTGTCTGTGAAAGTTAGGACATGCCCTGATATGTGTGGCATGTCCTGATAGTGAAATACTGCCAATTTCTTTTTTCACTATTGCAAGGCTATCTGTCCCATAGGACAGAATGGGGAGTTTACTTATAACATTCTAGAAGTATAACTGTCCATGGGAACAAGATGGGAAAATACAGTTTAGTATGCCTAAACTCAGAATGTAAAGATTCATCTTTTAGTGAGGATGATTTTTACATTCTGTGTTTGAAAATACCAGACAGCCACTTGGGGGGAGGGGGGTGACGTGTGTCCTGCCTTTCCAGGGTGAGTTAGGGCTGGGCTGAATAGACCTCCTGGGCTGCATCCAGAGTAGGAGGAGGAGATTTCTTTCACACCTCAATGGGCCTGGTCTGCCTTGCACAATGCTGCCTCCATCTCCTGCCAGGAAGCTGCACCAGAGAGGACAGAACTGGTTTTGGCTGGGCAAAGAGCTTCCCTGTCTCTAGAGAACAAAGGATTTTGTGCTATAAAGAGTGGGGCCCAGACCCTTGAACTTTAGATTACTTCTGGAATTCAAGAGGAACCTTTGTCAAGGAGAAGAGCTTTAGAAACTGAGGAGAAGTACTGCCCCCTTTGCTGTGTGCTGGCTGGGGTTGGCCTGCAGGGGCTGTTTCTGTCAAGGAAAGGACAAGGACTTTGCTGTGTACTGTAAGCCCTGCTTGAGGAAGATCTCCAAGGGCTTGAAGTAGAGCTTGCTTCCTGTTCTGAAGTCTCAGGGACACAAAGACTTCACCCCCAGCTCCCCTGAACTCCCTTGTAGAGAGTTTTGACTTGCCAAGAGGTGCCTGCTGCTGTTCTGGGCCTCTGGAGGTTGTTCCTGCTGTGGGAGCTGGAAAAGAAACGCAACGTGGAAAAGCGCGAGGCATCTGTGCCTGTTTCCGACGTATTGCCGAAGAAACTGACGCAGCGCCTGTCTGCGATTTGAGAAATCGCCACACGCCGCATCGAGTGCACCGATCTGTGAAGGCCGAGATCACCGCACCGATTCCAACGCAGGCCCTGCTGTGCGGCTGCAAGAATCAACGCATCGTGGGACCGCGGCTAAAGAAATCAACACAAGTGCTGTTGCCGCTGCCGCATCGAGAACCGACGCATCCCCTCACGCAAAGTCAACAAGGACACTGGGGCTGCAGTAAGAAACCGATGCATCACCTCCCCTTCAGTAAGAAACCGACGCATCACCTCCCGTGGAGTAAGGAACCGACGCATCGCCTTTCCTGCACGTAAGAAACCAATGCATCACCCTCCCTGTGGCTGTTCTTGCTTTTGACGCATCCAATGTACTTTGTGTTGAAAGTGTCTCATCTGCAATTTGCTTTGAACAGAACTGTTTTTACCTTTTGAAAGCCATATTTTTATTACTGTATTGTGGAGTTTTGTCACTATGGTCTTGTTTGGTTTAGATAAAGATTACTTATTTTTCTAAACTGGTGTGGTGTCCATTTGTAGTGTTTTCACTGTATTACTGTATGTGTGCACAAATGCTTTACACACTGCCTCTGAGATAAGCCTGTCTGCTCGTGCCAAGCTACCAAGGGGGTGAGCAGGGGTTATTTTAGAAGTGTATTCCCCTTACCCTGACTAGGAAGAAGGGTCCCTACTTGGACAATGGTGCAAGCCATTGCCAACTAGAGACCCCCATTTCTAACAGAAACACAACCTTTTCCTCTTTGTAGATGGCTACTTACATGCATCTATTTGGGGTTTGTTCTTACTTTTCATGACAACCGCTAATTCATTTTTCATTGTTCCAGCTTCCATGTCAGTTGCTTGTCTATCTTCTCTTTCTTCTGCCCTGGCGGCCATTAGAACTTTCTCTAAGCTGAACTTCTCTCTCAACATGCGTCTTCCGATGGAGTCTTAATCAATCAATCATTCAGGGAATTGTAAGCATGCTTTTCACCCATGAGGGTCTCAAGGCGCTGGGGGGGGGGGGGGAGGGATCAGCAGCTCCGTTCAGTCGAAGAGCCAGGTCTTGAGGGTCTTCCTGAAGATGTTCAGAGAGGGGGCACGTCTGATGTTGATCGGGAGCTCGTTCCAGGTCTTGGCAGCGATGTAGGGGAAGGCTCTTCCACCTGTTCCGGCTCTGCGGATGCGTGGGGTTTCAGTGAGGTCGGCGGATTGGAGGTTTCTCTTGGGTACGTGGAGGGTGATTCTCTCATTGAGGTATTGGGGTCCAGTGTTGTGGAGGCATTTGCTACAAGAAGGAACATGAGAAATGGGGGTATAAAGGAAAATGAGAGAACTAGCTACAGGATAAATGAGGGTGAGACATAGAATAGATAAGAAACAAGATGAGAAGTGAGATCAAAATAAAATTCTAAGTTAACGGAGGGAACGAGACAGGAAAAGGAAAGATTTTGGAGGGAGAGGAGAGGGGGCTTGAAGAGATTCAGAGGTGGTTAAGTAAGAGGAGATGTGAGATTAGTAGAGTAGAGTAGGCTAACTGAGCAAGAGGAAGTTGTACTGCAGCACAACTGTAGCTTGACTAAGCTAATAACTGCTTGGGAAAAAAAACAGGGTCAGCACGTTGACCCTCACATAAACTAGTTTACCCCCCCCCAACCTCTTGTCTTAGACAATCATGTAAGTATTCAGGGGTAGATTTACAAGCTCCTTGCGACATCTTTACGACACCGTTGCGTCACTTATGTGACTCAGCGGCGTCGTAAACAATGCGCCACTATGCGACAGATTTACAATGTGACGCATCTAGTGAGATGCGTCACGTTGTAAAGCCCTCCGCTACATTATACCTGTGTCAGGTATAATGTATGCAGGGTGGGCGTTCCGTCGCAAGGAAGCCCCGTAAAAGTCACTTTTACGTCCCCGCTGCGTCAAAACCTTATGCCTGCTTGTAGCAGGCGTAAGGAGTGACGCAGCATTGCAAGTATAGGATGCCCCTGAGCAGTGCTGGAGTTGCGTCGCGCTTGCGACACGACTTCAGCACTGCATCACCTAAACGCTGACAGATGCGTCACGCATCTGCCTCTCCTTGCGCCACGGTGTGCTGCATTGTAAATGCAGCGCATCCATGGTGGCGCAAGGGGTTCCTAACGTCACGCAAAATAACTGGTGCATCCCTGCTGATCTGCAGGGATGCACCAGTTATTGTAAATCTGCCCCTGAGTTTCCCAAGCAAACTATCCTAGGAGGGCTGTCGGAATGGAAAGAAAGGAATAGTAATGTGAAAAACATGATCCTCTTAATATTCCTTGCTCACACTAAATTAAAGGAACATCTTCCAACCATAGAGCAGGCAGTAAATTATAAATATATAACTCCTTGTATGATCCCTTAACATGTATGACTAGGGAAGAGGGGCATCATCTGAAGTGATTCGGCATGTCAGACATGTTGTGGGTGCTGAAGGAAAACCTCTCCGTTTTACAACGATTTGTGTTCAACCCTGAGAGTTGCCCAAAGTAAAGTAAGTCAGGTGTGGAGAGAGGAACGTTCTCTCGGGAACCCTGCTAATCGATAACAGTGTCATGGGTACATTGAGATATGAGCATGCTACCTTTACCTAGTAATGGCCACTGTTCGCGTGTCGGTCGAACTGGTGCAGCTAGGGGTTCTATGATCAGGGCACACAGGGTGTTGGTAAGGGAGAATGTCTATCCCAGTCCACACTCTATGATGAACAGGGTAATATCACCCCATTTGTGAGCATTCTGGTGCTTGCAACCGTACAGTAATCTTGAACATTTACACAATGTCATTCCAGAGTCTGCTGTTTCTGTACAGATAAAATGAAGCGACACTCAACTGAATCAAAGACTTTTTTCAGAATACAGTAGGGTGGCCCCTACAATCCTCCTCAGGATTAATCTGTAAAATGATTAAAAGTAGACCCTGAAGGAAGAATGGTCCCTCGGACGAATTGGAATGATCCCTGTGTATGAGTATGGGTAGGTAATACAAGGGTCACAGTGACTCCTGTATTACATCATGTTAGCCATAACTGTATTACATTGCGCTAGCCAAAATTGTGTTGACTGTATTCAGAGGATTAGAGACGAGCCAACGGTGTTCAATTTTTCTTTTATCAAGTTTCAATAATATGGTGAAACTCATGGAGGAATGCATCTAAGACCTCTTTGACCACTCCCAATAGACTACCTCCATCTGTGGGGCCAGGCCATCCTCTCTTAGATCTGAAGATGGTCCTAAATGAGACGCAACACCAAGTTTGGAGGAAAACAATTGGCAGTCATGGATGCATGCAGTGAGGGTAGATGCTGTTAAATGTGGGATGATCAACATGTGAATGACACTTGCAACAACTAATAGCAGAATGGAAATATTTAATAACATTGTAGCTGAAGAAGCTTCTCAGCAAGCCAAAATATTTTCCCCATGGAGATACAAAAAGTTACTTATGAAAATGCCTATTTGAAGAAACCTCCATCTGATGGGAATTCTGCAGGCATAAAAGTTGTGCATTGGAGTACTCAAGGAAAACTCTGACTGTCATTAATTTCCTTCAGTGTTCCTGGCATCCTTTATCAATCCAATAAATGTTTGAGGTTTTCTCCAAACGTAGGAGTCCACCTGGGAGTATAAATTTACAACATTCTCGCTTTCCTCTTTGTAGGTCTGCCTGCACTCCCTGTCTAAGGATGGAAAAGGACAGTGTGTCTTTGAGGCAGATAGTAAAAGCACAGACCTCCCTCTTCAGCTTGCCAGAATCAAACAGCACAAGCAAACAGGGGAGAATCTAATTGAACACAGGTGGAGGGCACTGGGCTGTGAAAGACCAAACCAGCCCTGGATTAACTATACAGCATCTCATGAGCCGTACAAACTCAACATAATCTTGATACACATTTAGGGACATATTTATGTGAATTGTCACGCAGTGTAACACAGCAAATCACCTTGCTGCGCTGCACTGTGTGACAGGGAGAGGGCAGGAATGCACTGTTTTTAAAAAGGATACAGCGGATTCCTGTCTTTTCCCCTGCACTGGCACCCTTTTGGCAACCTAGCGCCAATGCAGGCACCCTTGTACCATGGTGCAAGAGTGCCTGTGTTGAACGCAGGATTTTTTTGTGCAGAAAGGGGCACCTTCCTGCACAAAAACAATTCTGAGAGGCTTTTTCCTCTTTCTCTGTGTGCTGAAGAATGCAGCACACATAGAAAGAGGAAAAAATTAGGGGAAATAAAGATATGTCCAGGTCTACCGGCTCTTATCAATCTGGGAATGTGCAAAAATCAATGGATGTTGTGTGGGAACACCAATGGAAACGCCTCCCTGGTGTAGAGTAATGCAACGTAGTGATTGCACTGCGTTACGTCACTCGAGATTTATGAAGCCACACAGGGCCACTCAAAGGTGGCCTTGCGTGGCTTCATAAATCAAATTTTTCATTTGCGACGCTCTTGCACTACGTTGCGTGGAGCAAGAGCAATGCACTGGGGTTTATAAATATGCCCCTTAATCGTCATCTTCTTTGGCTCCCAGTGGAAACTCTAACAGGCAGCCTTACATGTGAACAAATGGAAGAAACTGGCCCTGGACACACCATAAACATACATAGGGTACAATAGAGATTTTCCTAATAGTTACACCATGCTGCTGTATTTAATTTGAGAACAAACATGATTTATTTCATATGATTACATTTTCTGCATTCTGCGTGCTCTACACCATAATGCCTGGCCCTGTGTATGAACTGGGGGACCACTATGGGGGTTATGTAGAGAAGGGTATGATGGGAAAACCATCCTAAATTGCCCGGATCCTCCCCTGACAAACTTGCAGTTCCCCTGCCTCGTTTAGAAGTGGACGAACCACCAGTTTTCTAAAAGAATAAGAGGAGAGGTCAGCAGCAGAAAACAAAAGAATTAGGATTTTCTGCTTGAAACGTTTTTGGAAAGTGGATTATTGGTAGGGGCAAATGTATATCCGCCACTGGCAATAAGGCCACTAACACAGTATAGGGCTCAGAATAGGTGTTAGAAAATTATTCCTATGTTCATCCCTTGGTAGCCTGGCTGCGAGCAGGCAGGCTTAACTTCAAAGACAGGTATGTAAAGCATTTAAAAACACAATTTCAGTAAATAATTAAGACATAATGCACAATACAAATCCAACACCAATTTATACAAATAGGAAATATTTTTATCTTTAAAATGACACCAAAACCACAAACATCCCATGTAGGGAACCGGAGATGTGAATTTTCAAAGATTTAGCAATTTCTAGCACATAGAAACCTATAGCGCTTTATCGGGACATCTGGTCGCGATAGACTGGGTCAAAGTCAAAGGTTCAGGCCGACCGCGATTGAGCCCTGTTCGGCTACCCCTCGCGGTAGGTCTCGGTCACAGTTTTTACCTTCAGACTTAGAAACTTTTATGGAGCTTTTCTTCCCGGGGTCTCTCGAAGCTCTCAACCAGTCTGGATTCGGTGAGGGTTTGCCGGATTGCCTTGCAACGAGCTCCTGGTCAAACTTATGGAAGTCCGACCTCTGGAGCGGTCCAGTGGGACAAACCAAGGATCCAGGCCGACACACGGTTGAAGGCAGGCGGCTTGGCTTTCGCGGTTCCTCCCGGTCACCTTTTCTTCATTCAGACTTAGAAACTTTTACGGAGCTTTTTCTTGCGGGGTCCCTCAATGCTCTTCACCAGGCCGGATCCGGTGAGGGTCCGCCGGCCTTGGATTTCGACTACTCCCGGTCAAACTCTGGAAGTAGTACCAACGGAGCTTTTCAGCGGGACAAACCTGGATGGCAGGCCGACTCGCGGTTGAAGGCAGGCGGCTTGGCTGGCCAGGTTGAGTCGGTCCCCTTATGGAACTTTTTTCCAAAGTTGCTCCAAAGTTCTCGAAACTTCTGCAACTTCTTCCTGAAGTTCCCCAAAGGGTCCCAAAGTGTCTCAAACTCACTCCAAGGGTCTGACATCTCCAAGATGGTCCTTGAAAGTTGAGGACTTTAGTTCCCACAATCCACTTGGACAAAACCCTTACAAATCCACTGGTAGTTCTCCAGGTTGAGGATCCTTGGTAGTGATGTTCCAGGTGAGCTCTGTTAACCTGTAGCTTGCAGGGAGTCTACTCTTTAGTCCTTTAACAGCAAAGTAATCCACAGGCTGTAGTTTCAGATGGTACAGAAGGTGCAGTCTTCGGAGTGCAGGCCTTAGAAAATGCACATCAAACTTCCAGCATGGCCCGTCTTGCTTTCTTAAGTTTCAAGCAGCAGATCTGAGGGGCTCTGCCCTTCTCAGATACTTATTCCGCTTTCTCTGGGTCAAGCAGAAGGTCACTCCTGTCCAATGGGCTGTAGGGTACCACCCAAAGGTCTGACCACTTCCTGCAGAGTGTGGCACTATTTTGTCCCAGAGTGCACCAATTCTTCCTAATTCATAATGGCAGATTTTCCAGCAGGGAGAGAAGAGCTGGCTAAATACACCCCTAGGATGGCTAATCTCCATAGTCTCCCCCCCCCCTTGCACCTGCTCATTCCTTCCTTAATCCTAGCATCTGGCTGGGGACAAAAGAGTGGAGTTGTAAATGACACTTGTGTCTTCCCCTTCCCTTGAAGTCCATTGTTTATGACTCCTCCCCCTGCTCTGGCATCCTGTGTAATAGAACACTGCCCTCCCAGCAAAGCTGGTCAACCCCAGGGGCTCTTTATCACCTCTTCAAAGCAGCCTGGCTAATCCACTTAACTGTGACCAATCAGGACAGACCACTGGAAGGTTGAATCTGAGCTTACAAACAAGAAAGTCATATAACTTCTTGTATGTACATTTTAGGAGAAATTCAACAATATCCATGAGGGTGATGAATACAGCCAAAATAGCATCATAGGGATAACAGTAGGACTACAACTCCCATAATGCTTTGAGCTCAACCCCATGGCTATCGAAACTCTATGAAAGGATGAAAAATAAGTGTTGGATAGAGTTCCAAATAATTGTTGGTCTGACAAACTGTTGGTGTAACATTATTATCGGTTGATGATCTTTTGCACTTGATATTATATTGTTTCCAGTAATTGCTATATTTGCAATGTGTTTATGACTGTTTGTGTTTACGACTGTTTTTCATGTAACTTGATTTATGTGTATCACTTTCCAGGCAAACAGTTTGAAATAAGATAAATAATTTTCTGAAATATAAAGGTCTGGCGAATAATAGCCAGGACCAAAGAAAAGAGGTCTATATTGGTCCTTATTCTGCTAAAATAAAAAGCAGGAAACAAATAAGGTGGTCGGATTATCTATTTTTTACAAATGTTAACCTATGTGGCAGGGGATTTGCAATGGGAAAAATGACTTGGGCCATTTTTCCAGCACCAGGGCTTATAATATATTTTATGTGTACTCTACATATATCTACAGGACCCCCACCCCAGGGGAGACTTTAGGGGTTCTGAATATGTAAAAATATTGCAGATCCTCCCTCCACAGTGCTCCTACCACCAAAGTTGATTTTGGGCAGCACTTTATCACAATGTGGGGAGTGAAATGTGCACTTTCACTTAACCTAGGGCATATACAACTCATTTTATAAGGGTCCTCCTTATGAATACCTGCTCCCCCACCCCTGGGACACCTAGGGGAGACCCTTGGGGTACCTAATATGCCCAAACATTGTAGGCTAACCATTATTATTTGCCCCAAACACCAAAGTCGAGTTTGGGCACAATTTACTTTTTAAAAGCAGTCCTGCAACACAGAGCCAGTTTTAAATTGACCTCAGGCTTCAGCAGTGCCCACATGCAAGTGCAGAAAGGGCTGCTAGCCTCTAAACAGCCATGCCCTATTATATACTAGGGACTGATGGGTAGTTTAATTCCCCCTGCCCTATTTTGTACTGGGGCCTTATAGGGTAGGTCATGCCAATCACAGGGGTACCCCAACCCATAGTGTACCCTAGTGTATGTAGGTGTTTTCACTGTATTCTAAGTGTTTTCAGCATAGCACTGGGCCTGGGCCTGGTTAGGCAGAGCCCAGGGTCAGTCAGAGTCAGTTACCACCAGTACCAGTCGGCAAAAAGTTGGGGGGTGCCCAGGGCACAGCAGGATTTTCCAACATAGCCCCCCCCAAATGTAGGGTGATGGGTTACTAACCTACACCCTGGTAGTCCTCATCAGCTAAGAAGAAAAACCTGGAAAGTCCATCCACATTTGCATGGGCAACCCCAGGTCGATGTTCCACAGTAAAGTCCATTCCCTGTAGGGAAATAGCCCACCTTAACAGCTTGGGATTCTCCCCTCCCATCTGCATGAACCATCTGAGAGGCCTGTGGTCAGTTTGAACATGAAAGTGGGTCCCAAACAAATATGGTCTCAAACTTTTCAGGGACCAAACCGCAGCAAAAGCCTCTCTCTCTCAATGGCACTCCACCTCTGCTCTCTGGGAAGAAGCCACCTGCTAATAAAGGCAAATGGCTGATCAAGGCCCTCTTCATTTAGTTGTGACAACACTGCCCCAATCCCTTGTTCTGAAGCATCTGTCTGAACCACAAATTCTTTTGTGTAGTCAGGGGCCAGCAACATTGGTGCTGAACACATAGCAGCTTTCAGAGTGTCAAAAGCCTTCTGACACTCTGGGGTCCAATCCACCTTTTTGGGCCTCTTCTTAGAAGTGAGTTCTGTTACGGGCCCCACAATGGTCCCATAATTTTGAACAAACCTTTTATAATACCCTGTCAGTCCAAGGAATGCCCTGACCTGAGTCTGGGTAACAGGAGCTGTCCAATCCAAAATAGTTTGGATTTTAGCTTGGAGAGGCTGTACATGGCCCCCACCTACCAGATCGCCCAGGTACGCCACAGAACCCTGCCCTATTTGGCACTTACTTGCCTTAATAGTCAGGCCTGCCTGCTGCATGGCCTGAAGCACTTCCCTTTGGTGGCTTAAGTGATCCCCCCCAGGTAGAACTGTATACAGCTATATCGTCCAGGTAAGCTGCACTGAACTGTTCCAACCCAGACAAGACCCTGTTCACCGACCTTTGGAAGGTGTCAGGTGCATTCTTTAAAGCCAAAGGGCATTACCTTGAACTGATAATGTCCCTCTGGTGTGGAGAATGCTGATCTCTCCTTTGCTCCATCAGCGAGGGCAATCTGCAAGTACCCTGAAGTCAAAGCAAAAGTACTCAGTTACTTAGCAGCCCCTATCCTGTCAATGAGCTCATAAGCTCTAGGTATAGGGGGAGCGTCAGTCTTTGTGACTGCATTCAATCCTCTGTAGTCCACACAGAACCTAAACTCCTTGGGTTCCCCCTGTGGATTAGGTTTGGGCACCAGCACCACTGGACTGGCCCATGGACTCTCAGATGGTTCAATTACCTCCAATTCCAGCATTTTAGCAACCTCAGCTTTAATGCTGGCTCTGACATGGTTAGTCAACCTGTACAGTTTATTTTTGACAGGTAGGCTGTCACCAGTGCCAATGTGGTGCACACACCACTCAGTGATGCCTGGGGTCAAAGAGAACAGGCCAGCACACTGCTCCATCACCTGCTTACAGTCTCTGTGCTGCTGGTCTATCAACTGGGGAGAGAGTACACTCCCTCCACTGACCCATCTTGCACATTAGTGGAGAGGAGGTCAGGCACTGGCTCAGTTTCCTCCTCCACTCCCTCATCAGTGACCAGTAACATGGTCATATCTGCCCTGTCATGGTGGGGTTTCAATCTATTCACATGCAGGACCCTATGAGGGTACCTGGGGGTACCAAGGTCAACCAAAAAGGTAACCTCACCCTTCCTTTCTAAGATTGGATAGGGCCCACTCCACTTGTCATGGAGGGCCCTGGGAGCCACGGGCTCCAACACCCACACCAATTGTCCTGTAGTATACTCAGGCATAGTAGCCTTTTGATCATACCAGTGCTTCATGAGCTCCTGGCTGGCCTCCAGTTTCCTGCTTGCCTTGTACATGTACTCTGCCATTCTAGATCTCAGGCCTAGCACATTGTCAAGCACATTGTTCTTTGCTTCTTTAAGAGGCTTCTCTAAAGACTCTCTCAGCAGGCTCAATGGCCCCCTCACAGGGTATCCAAACAACAGCTCAAAGGGACTGAAACCAACCCCTTTCTGTGGCACCTCCTTGTAGGAAAACAGTAGGCATGGGAGAAGAACATCCCATCTCCTCCTGAGTTTCACTGACAACCCATTTATCATGCCCTTCAGGGTTTTGTTGAATCTCTCAACTAGACCATTTGCTTGTGGGTGATGGGGGGTGGTAAACTTGTAGTTGACACCACACTCATCCCACATAGCTGTCAGATAGCTGGACAGAAAGTTTGTGCCCCTATCTGACACCACCTCTTTCGGAAAACCCACTCTGGTGAACACACCAAGCACTGCAGGAGCGTCAATGGTTCTAAGAGGGATTGCTTCAGGGTACCTAGTGGCATGGTCCACTACAACAAAGATACACCTATTCCCTGATGCAGTAGGTGGGTCCAGGGGACCAACAATGTCTATCCCCACCCTTTCAAAAGGAACCCCAACCACTGGCAGTGGTATTAGGGATGCCTTTGACTTGCCCCTTGCCTTGCCACTGGCCTAACAGGTGACACAGGAGCTGCAAAACTCCTTTACCTTTTCAGACATATGGGGCCAGTAGAAAAGGTTCACCAACCGGTTCCATGTTTCTGTCTGTCCCAAATGTCCTGCCAAGGGGATATCATGACCCAAAGTCAGGATGAACTCTCTGTACTTCTGGGGCACCACCAACCTCCTGGTGGCCCCCTCCTTGAGGTTTCTGGCCTCAGTATAAAGCAGTCCATCTTCCCAGTAGATTTTATGAAACCCACTGTCATCCCCTCCTCTTGGTTAGAAGCAATCCGCCTCAAGCTCTCAAGGGTGGGACAGTCTCTCTGTCCCTTACTGAACTCCTCTCTGGAGGGTCCACCTGCTCCTGTCAGTTCAGCAAAATCTGACAGCTCTGGCAGGGATGGAGTCCCTCCCTCAGAGGCCAGATCCTCCCCATCAGGGTTAGATTCTTCCTGCACCTCCGGTGTTCCCTGGGCTGGCTCACCAGGCCCAGTACCCTTGTCCGTGGATGCTTGGCCCTTTGTTCCAGGGTCCAAATGTCCAGCTCCTCCCTTTTGGCTAGTCTGTGACCTAGTCACAGCACATACCCACTCGGGGAGCTCCAATATTTTCATATGGAGTCCTCTCTCCACCTCTGACCACTCAGAGGCTTCAAGATCATTGCCCAGTAAACACTGGACTGGGAGCACCTTTGACACAGCTACCTTCATAGGGCCTGTCACACCTCCCCATTCCAAATCCACCACAGCCAAAGGATGGAGTTTGGTAGTGCTGTCTGCATACGTCACCTGGTGAAACTCACCAGGTAGCAACCTCCCTGGAGGCACCAGCTCATCCAGGACCATAGTTACACTAGCCCCTGTGTCTCTGATAGCCTCAACCTCAGTCCCATTCACTTTAGGCCACTGCCTGTACTTGTCCATGTTTTGAGGTAAGGCAGCAAGGGTTGTAATATTCACCCCACCCAGGGACAATAAGGTTGCTTCCACCACCTGACTACCCCTCTCTGGGGCACCACTCTCCACCCCTACACTTACACTGGCAATCCCTGTGGATGGCTCCTTAGAGGGGAGCTTCTTGGCGCAGACAGCATCTCCCTTTTTGTGCCCTGGCTGGTTACAGTCAAAGCACTTACCCACTTTTGAGGGATCAAAGAACCTACCACTCTTTCCCTCAATCAATCAATCAGGGAATTGTAAGCGCGCTACTCACCCATGAGGGTCTCAAGGCGCTGAGGGGGGGGGTCCGCAGATCTGTTTAGCCGAAGAGCCAGGTCTTGAGGTGTTCAGGGAGGGGGCGCGTCTGATGTCTGCCGGTAGCTCGTTCCAGGTCTTGGCTGCAATGTGAGAGAAGGATCTTCCGCCTGCTCTGGCTCTGTGGATGCGCGGGGTTTCGGCCAGTGCGAGGTTGGAAGATCGTAGGTTTCTTTTGGGTACGTGGAAGTTGATTTTGTCGTTGAGGTATTTGGGTCCGTTGTTGTGTAGGCATTTGTAGGCGTGAGTGAGGATTTTGAAAGTGACTCTTTTCTCCACGGGGAGCCAGTGGAGACTTCGTAGGTGTTGGCTGATGTGTTCGTGTCGGGGGATGCCGAGGACGAGTCTGGCTGCGGTGATTTGTACTGTCTGGAGTTTGCGGAGTAGGGACTTGTTGATGCCGGCATAGAGTGCGTTTTCATAGTCCAGTCTGCTGGTGATGAGTGTGTGGGTGACTGTCTTCCTTGACTCAGGGGGGATCCACTTGAAGGTCTTGCGGAGGATGCGGAGGGTGTTGAAGCAGCTGGAGGTGACGGCGTTGACCTGTCGGTTCATGGAGAGTGATGAGTCGAGTACGATGCCAAGGTTCTTGGCGTGGTCTGAGGGGGTAGGTGGGCTTCCGAGGGCGGTCGGCCACCAGGTGCTGTCCCATCCAGAAGGGGTGATACCGAGGACGAGGACTTCTGTCTTCTCGGCGTTGAGCTTCAGGCAGCTGTTGGTCATCCAGACTGCTGTGTGTTGCATTCCTTTCTGGAAGTTGAGTTTGGCAGTGGTGGGGTCTTTGGTGAGGGAGAGGATGAGCTGGGTGTCGTCGGCGTAGGATACGATGTTGAGGCCGTGTTGTCAGACGATGGCTGCGAGGGGGGCCATGTAAATGTTGAAGAGGGTGGGGCTCAGTGATGAACCCTGTGGGACTCCGCAGGTGATTTTCGTGGGGTCGGAGAGGAAGGGTGGGAGTCTGATCCTTTGGCTTCTTCCGGTGAGGAATGATCGGATCCAGTCCAGGGCTGTTCCTTGTATGCTCTAGCGTCGTGTAGTCTGGACGACTAGTGTGCGATGGGAGACGGTGTCGAAGGCCGCTGATAGGTCGAGTAGGATGAGGGCTGCGGAGTGGCCTTGGTCCAGGAGGGTGCGGATGTCGTCTGTGACGGCGAGTAGGGCGGTCTCTGTGCTGTGGTTGCTTCGGAATCCGGATTGGGACGGGTCGAGGACGGCGTTCTCTTCAATGAATCGTGTCAGTTTCCTGTTGACTGTTTTCTCTGCAACTTTGGCTGCGAAGGGGAGGAGCGAGATGGGCCGATAGTTCTTGAGGTCGGTGGGGTCAGCTGTGGGCTTCTTGAGCAGGGGTCTGACTTCTGCGCGCTTCCAGTCATCTGGGAAGGTGCCTGTTTTGAAGGTGGTGTTGATGGTGCGTTGTAGTTTGGGTGCGATGGCGGCCACGGCTCTGTGGTAGATGTGAGGGGGCAGGGGTCGTTGGGTGCCCCGAGTGGATGCTTTTCATGGTCGAGGCGGTGTCTTCAGCCGTGATCGGTGTCCAGTTGGAGATGGTGGGCTGGCTGGTGTTTCTGGGGGCGGGGGGCCGTCTGTGGCGCCTGGTGGATGGTCGATTAAGTTGTCGTAGAGGTTTTTGATCTTGAGGTGGAAATAGGTTCCAAGCTTGTCGCAGAGGTCTTGGGATGGGGTGATGTCTGTGGCTTCGCTGCGTGGGTTGGTGAATTCTTGAATGACACTGAAAAGTTCCTTGGAGTTGGCCAGGATTTTGTTGTGGATGAAGTTCCTTTTCCCTGATACCCCCTCCCTTTGAATTTGAATTGGCTCTCCCCCCTCCTTGCTCCTTGTGCAGGTTTTTGTGAATCTTTGGAGGACTCCATCTGGTTTTGACCTTCTTTTCCCTGGGCTTTCCCCTGGGGAGGGGCCTGTCCTCCTTTCTTCTGGTCACCTCCCTGGTGCTGAATGGAAACCCGGGTTCTCACCCACTCATCAGCTGCTTCCCCCAGCTCTCCGGGGTCTGTTAGCTTAGAGTCCACTAGATACTGGCGTAACTTCTCTTCTGCACAATGAGTCAAAATATGTTCTTTCAAAAACAAATTATACAATCCTTCATATGTGTCAACTTTGTTACAAACAATCCAGCTTTCTAGTGCCTTCACTGAAATGTCCACAAAGTCTATCCAAGATTTTGAACTCAATTTCTGGGTGCCTCTAAACGTCACCCTGTACTGCTCTGGAGTCAGACCAAATCTCTTGACTAAGCATGCCTTCATCTGCTGGTATGATTCTGCATCCTCCCCCCTTCAGGGTCAGGAGCCTATCCCTCTCAGCTACTGGAATCAACTCCCACAGGAGTGCACCCCAATACTTAGAATGGATCCTACTCATTTTAAGGGCCCTCTCAAAGGCTGCTAGCCACTTGTCAATGTCATCCCCCTTGGTGTACTTGGGTACATTACCCTTGGGAAGTTTGTGATCTGGACGTCTCAAAAACATCATAATTTTCAGTGTCACCATTTCTTTTCAATGCCTCCTCCCTCTCCCATCTCTTCTCAGCCAATTCCAGTTTCCTCTGCTCCAAAGCTATCAAAGCTAATTGAGCCTTAAGCTGTCTCTCTGCAAGGGACAGTGGTGGTTCCTGAGTAAGGGACCCTTCCCCCTCCCACCATCTGGAGTCATATGGCTAACACCAGAAAAAATGGAAGAGGCATCATCCTCACCCCCCTCTGGGGTGAGGTTGGGGGGCACACCCTCCATCCCCCCTTGAATCTCCTCAGCCCAGGCCTTTAGGGACTTAACCCCATAACTGCTGGGCCTTCCCCCCCAGTGCTGAGCCCTTTTTGGCTATTTGGGGTAGTTCGCGCTTAGGCCCCTGTACCTTTTGACCACATAAGGTATCCACGCCAAATTTGCATCCTTTTCTTCCAGAATCATGGGGATTCTAAAGGTACCCAGGGTTTGTGGATTCCCCTGGAGGGGACCCAGAAATTAGCCAAAATACAGCTAAATTTTGTTTTTTTTTGGCAAAAATGGCAAAAAAGTGCTGCAAATGAAAGGGTCTGGTTTTTTCCCTGCAAATGGTATCAACAAAGGGTTTGTGGGGATGAAATCACCATTTTCCCGTCTTTTAGGGACTGACAGACTTTTGTCAGAAAACCAACATTTTTTACACAGTTTTGGCATTTTACTGGGATATAGCCTATTTTTGCAATTTTTTGTGCTTTCAACCTTCTTCCAGTTAATGGTAGAAATGGATATGAAAGCAATAATGGATCCTGGAAAGCTATACATTTTAGAAAAGTAGACAAAATTCTGAATTCAGCAAGGGGTCATTTGTGTAGATCTTTCAAGGTTTCTTTATTGAAACTAACCGTTGAATATAGGAAAAATTGAAAATTAGTTGAAAAAAACAGACATTTGTGTCAACCTTTTCACCTGTAACTTCTAATTATGACAGCTGTTTGAAAGCAATATACCGTTACATCCGCTGGACCTTTCTGGTTGTGGGGATATATAGGACTTGTAGGTTCACCAAGAACCCGACGAACCCAGAGCCAATAACTGAGCAGCGTCTTGCAATGGTTTTTTATTATGTACCGGGTATACAGCAATTAATTTGGGAAAATATATACATGGAAAAATCGGTATGAAAGACACCTATGTATTTCTGAAATTGGAACAAAATATAGAGTTTAGAAACAGTAGATATTTGCACATTTCCGAAATTGTGAGTACCCATACTAGCATGAGAATTAAAGGTCATTTTTCAAAATGACTTCTTTTTTATACATTGTCTTTAATTTGGAAGGCAGAAATGCATCGAAAGTCAATAGATAATAAGAGTTGCTCTACAATTCTGTGTTACCCTAAGTCTCCCAATATAAATGGTACCTCACTTGTGTGGGTAGGCCTAGTGCCCGCGACAGGAAATTGCTCAAAACGCAACCTGGACACACTTTATTTTTACAGTGAAAACTGACCCTTTTTTTGTAAAGTGCCTAGCTGTAGATTTTGAACCCTAGCTCTGCTGGCACCTAGGGAAACCTAGCAAACCTATACATTTTTAAAAACTAGACACCCATGGGGAATCCAGGATGGGGTGACTTGACTGGCTCTCACCATGTTCTATTACCCAGAATCCCTTGCAAACCTAAAAAGTTGTCCAAAAAAACACATTTTCCTCACATTTCTGTGGTGGAAAGTTCTGGAATCTGCGTGGATCCACAAAATTCCACCCACCCCGCGTTTCCCAAAGTCTTCTGATAAAAATGGTACCTCACTTGTGTGGGTAGGCCTAGTGCCAGCGACAGAAAACGGCTCAAAACGCAGCGTGGACACACTTTATTTTTACAGTGAAAACTGACCCTTTTTTTGCAAAGTGCCTAGCTGTAGATTTTGAACCCTAGCTCTGCCGGCACCTAGGGAAACCTAGCAAACCTATACATTTTTGAAAACTAGACACCCAGGGGCATCCATGATGGGGTGACTTGACTGGCTCTCACCAGGTTCTGTTACCCAGAATCCCTTGCAAACCTAAACATTTGTCAAAAAAACCCATTTTCTTCACATTTCTGTGGTGGAAAGTTCTGGAATCTGCATGGATGCACAAAATTCCACCCACCCCGCGTTCCCCAAAGTCTTCCGAGAAAAATGGTACCTCACTTGTGTTGGTAGGCCTAGTGCCCGCGACAGGAAACGGCCCAAAACGCAACGTGGACACACCACATTTTCACAGTGTACACGGACCCTTTTTATGCAAAGTGCCTAGCTGTAGATTTTGAACCCTAGCTCTGCCGGCACCTAGGGAAACCTACCAAACCTATACATTTTTGAAAACTAGACACCCAGGGGAATCCAGGATGTGGTGACTTGACTGGCTGTCACCAGGTTCTGTCACCCAGAATCCCTTGCAAACCTAAAAATTAGTCCAAAAAAACACATTTTCCTCACATTTCTGTGGTGGATAGTTCTGGAATCTGCGTGGATCCACATAATTCCACCCACCCCGCGTTCCCCAAAGTCTTCCAAGAAAAATGGTACCTCACTTGTGGGTCAAGTACCCGCAACAGGCAAGGGCCCAAAAGGTATTGAGGAGACATCAAAATTGCCTATTACAAAACGACCTGGTTTTGTAAGGGGGGTCACCTGGGTTTTTGGCCCGTGTTCGGCGGCCAGCAAGGGAAACCTACCAAACCCACACATTTCTGAATACTAGACAACCCGGGGATTCCCGGGAGGTATTGGTTGCGTAGATCCCCCAACGTTTTCTTACCCAGAATCCCCTGCATTCCTCAAATTTAGCTGAAAAAAATCACTTTTCCACACATTTTTGTGTGGGAAAGTTGTGGGATCACCGGGCTGACACAAATTTCCTACCACCCAGCGTTCCCCCAGATCTCCTGATAAAAATGGTGCCCCACTTGTGTGGGAGGCCCAAGTACCCGCGACAGGCAAGGGCCCAAAACGTTTTGTGATAGGCAATTTTGATGTCTCCTCAATACGTTTTGGGCCCTTGCCTGTCGCGGGTACTTGGACCTCCCACACGAGTGAGGCACCATTTTTATCGGGAGACCTGGGGGAACGCTGGGTGGTAGGGAATTTGTGTCAGCTTGGTGATCCCACAACTTTCTCACACAAAAATGTGTGGAAAAAGTGATTTTATCAGCTAAATTTGAGGTTTGCAGGGGATTCTGGGTAAGAAAATGTTGGGGGAGCCACGCAAGCCATACCTCCCTGGAATTCCTCGGGTGTCTAGTTTTCAGAAATGTGTGGATTTGGTAGGTTTCCTTAGCTGGCTGCCGAGCACGGGGCCAAAAACCCAGGTGACCCCCCTTGCAAAACCAGGTTGTTTTGTGATAGGCAATTTTGATGTCTCCTCAATACGTTTTGGGCCCGTGCCTGTCGCGGGTACTTGGTCCTCCCACACGAGTGAGGTACCATTTTTATTGGGAGACCTGGGGGAACGCTGGGTGGTAGGAAATTTGTGTCAGCCCGGTGATCCCACAACTTTCCCACACAAAAATGTGTGGAAAAAGTGATTTTTTTCATCTAAATTTGAGGTTCGCAGGGGATTCTGGGTAAGAAAACGTTGGGGGACCCATGCAAGCCATACCTTCCTGGAATCCCCCGGGTGTCTAGTTTTCAGAAATGTGTGGGTTTGGTAGGTTTCCCTAGCTGGCCACCGAGCACGGGGCTGAAAACCCAGGTGACCCCCCTTGCAAAACCAGGTTGTTTTGTGATAGGCAATTTTGATGTCTCCTCAATAAGTTTTGGGCCCTTGCCTGTCGCGGGTACTTGGGCCTCCCACACGAGTGAGGCACCATTTTTATTGGGATACCTGGGGGAACGCTGGGTGGTAGGAAATTTGTGTCAGCCCGGTGATCCCACAACTTTCCCACACAAAAATGTGTGGAAAAAGTGATTTTTTTCAGCTAAATTTGAGGTTCGCAGGGGATTCTGGGTAAGAAACCGTTGGGGGATCCACGCAAGCCATACCTCCCTGGAATCCCCCGGGTGTCTAGTTTTTAGAAATGTGTGGGTTTGGTAGGTTTCCTTAGATAGCCGCCGAGCACGGGGCCAAAAACCCAGGTGACCCCGCTTGCAAAACCATTTTGTTTTGTGATAGGCAATTTTGATGTCTCCTCAATACGTTTTGGGCCCTTGCCTGTCGCGGGTACTTGGGCCTCCCACACGAGTGAGGTACCATTTTTATGGGGAGACCTGGGGGAATGCTGGGTGGTAGGAAATTTGTGTCAGCCCGGTGATCCCACAACTTTCCCACACAAAAATGTGTGGGAAAAGTGATTTTTTTTCAGCTAAATTTGAGGTTTGCATGGGGAGGTTGGGTAAAAAAAAAACAACAATGAGAGCCACGCAAGTCATTCACCCTTGTACTCTCCCCTTCCCCCTTGTCTACTACTCAAAAATGTGAAGGTTTGCCTAGGTGACAACTGAGCTAGGACACAAAGTCCCCAGCTACTCATATTGACAAAAAAAAGTCTTACAAACGGCCATTAAACCGCCACAAATATAACTCTAACACTAATTTGATAAAGCTAATCCACCAATTACACTGGTTGGTTTTAGCACCTCCAGAAACGCTGGCTTCAAATCACAAATACTTATCAAAGTATATAAATATTGAAGCCAAGCCTTCTGAAGGGGAGCCATAAAGCCACATCAAGGCACCAACCACTTTATGGTCCATTCACACGCCATTCACGCACCACACACAAGACTTCCATACCTCCAGCCACGGGCCCAATCAACCAGATCACCTGCACTCACATAAACATACCGCCGCCATGCAAGGGCCCATCACATTCATATGCCACAAGACATAATGAGTTTGACTACATTTTACCACCTGTAAAGTCTCCCCCTCCTACATTACCAAACGCATGCCGAGTGAAAATGTACTAATGGCTCCCATGACAGCCACATAAGGTTCAGGAAGACATGTCTTTCATGTGCCTTTAGTGCACTCACTGTGCTCAATCCAACTCCTTCCAGTTTGTGGATGCAAGTTGGGGGGTGCCCGAGTATGCCGCAAAGTCATTCCTTGAGCTGAGCAAGCATATCTACCTTTGAAACGAAGGCAAACAAGCTGGAAATTTTCAAAAGCTTTCTAAAGATAACATCACAAACTATGAAGAACGGATGAATGTGAAACACGGGTACTCCATGACAACGTGGCACATGTTCTGTCCGCCAGTATGTGCAGCATGGGGACTATAATGCACTTGTCAATTGGCGAACAACTACCACGTTCTGAAAGCAGATAAAGGTGTTGAGAAGTCCATGATTTCCTGAAGTAGAGGAACAAATATTCTGCACCTGCTTGCGTAGTGAAGGAGTGGCCCACAGACAGTAGGTATACATTCACATCAATTGAAAGGCTTACCTATTGGCAGCTCCACCTCAGTCAATTTCCCAGTATTTTGCTTTAGTATGATACAACATAAAGCAAGTAGGAAAACAGAAGGCAGGCTTACTTGGGCACTGGGGACAGTAAACACGAGTCTCCTGCCTCTTTCCTTGCATCGAGCACACTTTACAACGACGACATGGTCGCTCCTTTTTGGGTGTTGCAGGAATTTTATCAGCAAAGTGTCACTCCTGCAGCCTTGCCACGTCCTCCAGAACACATGAAGTGGAGGCTGCTGCTTCTGTAGCAGTGAGACTTTCAATCACAGACAACTGAAAGTCAAGGAAAGATACTGAGTCTTCCTGTGGTGGTCTGACGATAAACAACATATGCATTGTATGTTGCCATCTGGATCAGGTGAGTAAACAGTTTCTTATACCAAGTGCGAGTTTTACGACTCGCATTGTATGGCTGAAGAACCTGGTCGTTCTTGTCCACTCCGCCCATGTACTTGTTGTAATCAAGTATACAGGTGGGCTTGTGGACTTCGGCCATCTGACCCCAAACAGTGACAGCGGAAGTGCTCTCAGCATGAATTGTAGTGAGCACGTACACGGCACGCCTATCTGAGAACTTGACTGCGAGCAGTTCGTTGGAATGCAACGCAGTGCTCTGGGATTTCTGGAGCTTCTTGCAAACAAGCTCCTGCGGGAATCCTTTGCGGTGACAACGAATTGTACCGCAAGCCACGGTGCCAGCTTTGTAGAGCTCACTGAACAGCTCTACTCCTGTATAGAAATTGTCCACATAAAGGTTATAACCTTTGTGAAGAAGTGGCTGGACAAGCTCCCATACGATCTTTCCTGTGACCCCTAGCGTGGGAGGGCAACCTACAGGGTTAAGAGTTGTGTCCTTCCCTGTATACACTTTCAAGCTGTACACATAGCCAGTCGAGCTCTCACACAGCATGTACAGCTTGATGCCATAGCGAGCGCGTTTGCTCGGAATGTACTGCCTAAACAGCAGCCGCCCTTTATACAAGATCAAGGACTCATCAATGGCTATATTCTTTCCAGGAGTATAAACCTCTAGAAACCTGGCAGACAAATGTTCCACAACAGGCCGAATTTTGAACAACCTGTCATGGTCTGGATGGTCCCGGGGCAATGCAGCAGAATTGTCATTGAAATGCAGCATGCGCTGCAATAGCAAAAAACGATCTCTGCTCATGTATGGTGCGAAGATGGGGGTTAAACAAACCGTGCGAGTAGACCAGTAGGATAGCAAGGTTGGTTTATGCACTACCCCCATTTTAAGCGTGAGGCCCAAAAATATCTCCAACTCCCCTAAAGAAGTGGGAGTCCACTTGCGCGCCCTAGAATGAGGACCAAGAGTGCGTCCTTGCTCCCTCAGAAATTGTTTGGCACGCAAATTTGTTTGCTGCACAATTTCGTCAAGGAAGTCAACATCCAAATGGAGATGGACGTAGACAATTGGCAAAAAATTCGCCGAATCGACTTTACATCCAGCGTCACCAGTGAAAGGCGGAATTTGGGGCTGAACTAAATTGGGAGGCTGCCAAGACAGCACTCCGTCTGTGCTTGCGGCCGCACGTGCCTGCACTCTGGGTTGCTCTAACCTGTTACTGGTGTCCTGCTGCACAGACTGTGCTGGCAAAGGGACAGCACGACTGACATCGTCTCCTTCAGAATCGCTGGAAGATGAGTCGTCGGATGGAACTGCGCCGACTGAAAAATCACTCCCAGATTCGGCTCCATTGTCCTCTCCCTCAAATGCTGTCTCAGTATCTGCTGTCTCAGTCTCTCATCCTGCCTCAGAGCTGGACTCCAGAACCAGACTTAGGGCCTGGGCAGCATTCATCCAACGATATGCCATCTCTGCAAGTGCCTAAAACTATCCTTTTAAAACACTATCCTACGTAGAAGGCAGATAGGTTGTTGGTTTTAAAGTGTAGGTGGGTGTGTGTGTGTGTGAGTGAAGTGTTTAACGGTCAGTAATGACGAAGTCACCTTACCTTTCCTTTGCGAAATCCGTACGCTCTCCAAAAAGACTAAGAAAGAGAGAAAAAAGACACAGACTTACTTTACCTTGCCACATATCCATCATTGCAGCCTTTTAGCACTGGTGGAAGCCAGTGCGACCATCATTTTGGCGCCAAGATTCCTAAGGGTGAACGTGTGCTTTACAATTCCACACTATGACCTTCTTTGATTCCCTCACTACCATCCTTGCAAACGTGCCCCTCATCTCTCCATAGCCCCTTTCTCACATACATTTAATCTGTTTCAAAGTGTTTCTACTGTGTGGCTTTACTAATCCACTTAGCTATCCACATAATACAGATCTGTTCTTTCCAGCATGCCCTTTATGGAGTCAAAACTGCCACTAGACAAAAGTCAGATATCTCTATCTAGCAGGAATTTTTTTTTGTACTCTGCAGCAGTACCACACTTTACTGCCTTTCATGTAACTTCAAGAAGACTCATTATAGTTCTTTCACAGTCTCATATTTTCAGCACTGAGAAATCTCTGTAAAAAAAAAAATATATATATATATATCAAACAATTAATTCCCAATGTCCGCGCGCTCAATACCTGGTGCAGGCAGCAACGGGTAGAATCCTTACCCGATATTTAAATTCAGAAACACAAAGGATGCCGCACTCCAGAGACAGGTTTCAGAGTTGTTTATTTTCACTACCACTACCACCAGTCGTGGTGAAAATAAAGCAACTCTGAAACTAATCTCTGGAGTGCGGCATCCTTTGTGTTTCTGAATATATATATATATATATATCTGTCACTCCTCATCTTCACGATCCCTCACCCCTGGGATCAGATAGGAAAACGGACACCGCTTATTTAGTGCAATTTCTTTATTGTGCTTGCCGCCATGACGCGTTTCAGCCCCTTGAGGCCTTGATCACATGACCTGCTTCGTGTTGTGGTTTGAATTTAAAGTGCTCAGTGCATATAAAACTGGAAGACAGACTGCCCGTCTCTTTCCAATTCCGTATTCACATTAAAATCCAACATTCATTACATTTCATCTTTAAATGCAACAAATAATCTCTATATAAATACATGGTAATATCAGGTTTTAAAAACAGAACCTTCTATGGAATTAAAAATCAATTTCATTGTCAACTATTGCATTGTTACTACCCGTATAAATACAATAATGCAGTTGATTATATATGTCTGATATCTCAGCTGTAAGGTCCAGATTGAGTCCTTCATTTCTATTACTCCATCCATTAACCTCAACTTAAATAAGACATTAAAGTCAACATAAATTGAACCCCAACTCTGAATAACATACTTGCCTTGACCATAATTAAAATACAATATTTATGTTTCAAACTCGCAAACTAACCATGTAAAATACACTTGGTTGCTTTTTTTCCCCTTCCTAATGTTGGGTCACTCACCATTATATCATATTCCAAAATTATTCCAGTTCTGCCTGTTAGACCCCTTTATATTACACAACAACTTTATTGGTAAATGTGTTATTTTACGGACAATGTGCAAAAAGTGCTATTTAATAAAGTGCTGTTTGTGCCTGTATTTCATATTTTTCGCAATCGGGAACCATGTATCTCATCAATTCCCGATACACGAAAAACACCTAAAACCCCCCCAAAAAAAACTGTATAAGAGGGCCGGCCGGCCGAGGACATTGCTTCACAGGTAAGTCATGTTCGTCTTTCTAATATCAGCAATTGCTCTTATTATTCGACATGTATTCCACTAATCTTAAACATTGTATCAATATTAAGTGATACGGAGGTCACTGGGAAGGAGATGGACAGAGCCGGAATAGTTCAAAACTCTAAGGGCTGTTAAGAAATGCCCCTATAGCCATGTATGTAAATCCTCTGTGGTATTGAGTCCATTAGGACTCTTACTATCCAATTCCAAAATATATTTGGTTTCCAACCGTCTGAGGGCAACTTCCCTGTTGCCCCCTCGTCTCAATGGTAAGACTGCATCTGTGACAAAATATTTTAATCTCTCCAGATTATTCTCATGATGTTCTTTAAAGTGGCGAGCCACAGGATAGGATTCGTCAGAGTTTGTAATAGCTCTTAGATGCTGGAGCACCCATTTGTGGACTTGCAGCTTGGTGCTGCCTACATACTGTAGTCCACAAGGGCACTCCAGCATATATATATATATATATATATATATATATATATATATATATATATATATATATATATATATATATATATATATATCCAAACTCCGTTTCCTTGTTTCCCCAAAAAAACAGCACTCGCAGGGACAGTTGCTATAGTTTGTTGCGTTGCCAACAAACTCTAGCAACTGCCCCGCGAGTGCTGTTTTTTCTTTTTGGGAAACAAGGAAACAGAGCTTGGATAAATATCGCAGGCGCACGCCCGCGTTTGTAAAGCACCCGTCCGCGAGTGCGCCGTTCACGGTGCATCAAGGAGCAGATATATATATATATATATATAGATACATATATATATATCATTCACTCTGTAGACTTATGTATATATATGTATCTATTTACACATATATATGTATATAGATACATATATATCATCTACAGAGAGAAAGAGACACTCTCTCTCTCTCTATATATATATATATAAAGAGATATCTCTCTTTCTCAATTTTTTTTTTATAGCTATGGCTTCCCTGGGGGTTGATTGTGGCCCCCACGGAAAGCACATAGCTATAAAAAAAAAGAATTTGCCCCCACAGCAAGCACCAAAGGGGTTAATAAAAAAAAAATTGCCCCCACAGGGGGTCGGCCACTGAGCAGGAGGACCGACCCCATGCCAATATCGCCGCCATTTAAAAAAAAAAAGATTTGGCCTTTTTTGTTTCATTTTGGGGGGCGATCGCACCCCCCAGGGAAAGCCAAGTGTTTTTTAAATAAATAATTGCCCCCAAGGGGGCGACCCATTCTCACGAGGGCCGACCCCCCCCAAAGACATCCCTGGTGTCTAGTGGGGTTTCCTGGCCGTGGATCGCAGCGCTGCCGCGATCCACGGCCAGGAAACCCTTTCAGGAAGGCCTCGCTTGAAAGGGGAGACTCTCCCCTTTCAAACGAGGCCTCCCTGAAAGCTGGGGAGGCCGTTTTCGGCCATATTTCCCCATCGGAGTCGAGCGCGGCCTTACCTGCTGCTGTCCTCGGCTTCGGTGGGGAAATCAGTGACGTCAGAGCGCCTCGCGGCACACTGACGTCACAGATGGGCGGCAGGAGGGGCGGGGGGAGACGCGGAAAGCCTTCCGTGTCTCCCCCAGGGGGAATTAAAAAAAAAACAATCTCTGGTGCTATGCACCGGAGGTTTAAAGGGGGCCCTCCCTAGTGACGGCCAATGGATGTGCGCCGCACCAGGGAGGTAGTGCTTGCGTCGGCCAGTGGCCGACGCAAGCACCAAAGGGGTTAAGCAACCCTGCCTTCTTAATCTTGTGGGCGGCAGGCAGCCCCCTCAGCCTACACTGTACCCTAAGATCAGCCTTCCTGAACTGGGACAGTTTAGCCAGATCCAGCTCCATGGTTCCCTAGTTTTGGGTCATAATAACTAGGCACAACAGACTTAGAACAATTTAGAAAAATCAAAACAATGAATTAAGAACAGTTTAGTCCAAATTCCAAAAATCAAACTCAAAAAGTTTTGTTCTAAGGCAATTTAGAGGATTTTACAATCTTAATTCACTTTACTGAAAGGTGTACTTTTTAAACAAGTCCTCATCCACACCGCTGAGAACCAAATGTTGGAAAGTGGATTATTAGTAGGGGCAAATGTATATCTGCCACTGGCAATAAGGCCACTAACACAGTATAGGGCTCAGAATAGGTATTAGAAAATTATTCCTATGCTCAACCCTTGGTAGATTGGCTGCAAGCAGGCAGGCTTAACTTCAAAGACAGGTATGTAAAGCATTTAAAAACACCATTTCAGTAAATAATTAAGACGCAATGCACAAAAAAAATCCAACACCAATTTATAAAAATAGGAAATATTTGTATCTTTAAATTTTAAAATGACACAAAAACAACAAAAATCCCATGTAGGGAACCGGAGAAACGAATTTTCAAAGATTTAGCAATTTCTAGCACATAGAAACCTATAGCGCCTTATCGGGACATCTGGTCGCGATAGACTGGATCAAAGTCAAAGTTTCAGGCTAACCATGATGGAGCCCTGCTTGGCTACCCCTTGCGGTAGGTCTAGGTCACAGTTTTTACCTTCGGACTTAGAAACTTTTCTGGAGCTTTTCTTCCCAGGGATCTCTCGAAGCTCTCAGCCAGTCCGGATTCGGTCAGGGTTTGCCAGATTGCCTTGCGACGAGCTCCCGTTCAAACTTATGAAGTCCGACCTCCGGAGCGTTCCAGCGGGACAAACCAAGGATGCAGGCCGACACGGGGTTGAAGGCAGGCGGCTTGGCTTTCGCGGCTGCTCCCGGTCACCTTATCTTCGTTCGGACTTAGAAACTTTTACGAAGCTTTTTCTCGCGGGGTGCCTCAATGCTCTTCATCAGGCCGGATTAAGTGAGGGTTCGCCGGCCTCGGATTTTGAATCTGGAAGTAGGACCTACGGAGCATTTCAGCGGGACAAGCCTGGACGGCAGGCCGACTCGTGGTTGAAGGCACGCGGCTTGGCTGGCCAGGTTGAGTAGGTCCCCTTATAGAGCTTTTTTCCAAAGTTCTCCAAACTTCTGGAACTTCTTCCTGAAGCTCCCCAAAGGGTCCCAAAGTGTTTCAAACTCACTCCGAGGGTCTGGAATCTCCAAGATGGTCCTTGAAAGTTGAGGACTTCAGTTCCCACAATCCACTTGGACAAAACCCTCACACATACACTGGTAGTTCTCCAGGTTGAGGATCCATGGTGGTGATGTTCCAGGTGAGCTATGTAAACCTGTAGCTTGCAGGGAGTCCACTCTTTAGTCCTTTTACAGCAAGGTAATCCACAGGCTGTAGTTTCAGATGGTGCAGAAGGTGCAGTCTTCAGAGTGCAGGCCTCAGGAAATGCACATCAAAATTCCAGCACGGCCCGTCTTGCTTTCTTAAGTTTCAAGCAGCAGATTTGAGGGGCTCTGCCCTTCTCAGATACTTATTCCAATTTCTCTGGGTCAAGCAGGAGGTCACTCCTGTCCAATCGGCTGCAGGGAACCACCCATAGGTCTGACCACGTCCTGTAGAGTGTGGCACTGTTTTGTCCCAGAGTGCACCAATTCTTCCAAATTCATAATGGCTGGCTAAACACACCCATAGGGTGGCTAATCTCCAAAGTCTTCCCGCCACCTTGCATCTGCTCATTCCTTCCTTAATCCTAGCATCTGGCTGGGGTCAAGAGTGGAGTTGTAAATAACACTGGTGTCTTCCCCTTCCCTTGAAGTCCATGGTTTACGACTCCTCCCCCTGCTCTGGCATTCCTGTGTAACAGAACACTGCCCTCCCAGGGGCTCTTTATCACCTCTTCAAAGCAGCCTGGCTAATCCACTTAACTCTGACTAATCAGGACAGACCGCTGGAAGGCTGAATCTGGGCTTATAAACAAGAAAGTCTTATAACTTCTTGTATGTACATTTTAGGAGAGATTCAACAATATCATATTATTGAGTTTATTAATACCATTCTGGGAAGTCTTTGAATGGTACTTTTAGCCTTCTCCTATCAAGAGTTATGATCTAATAACTTCCTGCCATGTTAACCTATGTGGCAGGGGATTTGCAATGGGAAAAATGACTTGGGCCATTTTTCCAGCACCAGGGCTTATAATAACGTATTTTATAAGTACTCTACATATATCTACTGGAACCCCACCCTAGGGGAGACTTTAGGGGTTCTGAAAATGTAAAAATATTGCAGATCCTCCCTCCACAGTGGTCCTACTACCAAAATCGATTTTGGGCAGCACTTTATCACAATGGGAGGAGTGAAATGTGCAATTTCACTTAACCCAGGGCATATAAAACTCCTTTTATAAGGGTCCTCCTTATAAATACCTGATCCCCCACCCCTGGGACACCCAGGGGAGACCCTGGAGGTACCTAATATGCCCAAACATTGTAGGTTAACCATTTCTAAGTGCCCCAAACACCAAAGTCGAGTTTGGGCACAATTTACTTTTTAAAAGCAGTCCTGCAACACAGAGCCACTTTTAAACTGACCTCAGGCTTATGCAGTGCACGCATGCAAGTGCAGAAAGGGCTGCTGGCCTCTAAACTGCAGTGCCCTATTATATACCAGGGACTGGTAGGTAGTTTCAATCCCCCTGCCCTATTTTGTACTGGGGCCTTATAGGGTAGGTCATGCCAATCACAGGGGTACCCCAACCCATAGTGTACCCTAGTGTATGTAGGTGTTTTCACTGTATTCTAAGTGTTTTCAGCATAGCACTGGTCCTGGGCCTGGTTAGGCAGAGCCCAGGGTCAGTCAGAGTCAGTTACCACCAGTACCAGTCGGCAAAAAGTTGGGGGGTGCCCAGGGCACAGCAGGATTTTTCAACATAGCCCCCCCCAAATGTAGGGTGATGGGTTACTAACCTACACCCTGGTAGTCCTCATCAGCTAAGTAGAAAAACCTGGAAAGTCCATCCACATTTGCATGGGCAACCCCAGGTCGATGTTCCACAGTAAAGTCCATTCCCTGTAGGGAAATAGACCACCTTAACAGCTTGGGATTCTTCCCTCCCATCTGCATGAACCATCTGAGAGGCCTGTGGTCAGTTTGAACATGAAAGTGGGTCCCAAACAAATATGGTCTCAAACTTTTCAGGGACCAAACCGCAGCAAAAGCCTCTCTCTCAATGGCACTCCACCTCTGCTCTCTGGGAAGAAGCCACCTGCTAATAAAGGCAAATGGCTGATCAAGGCCCTCTTCATTTAGTTGTGACAACACTGCCCCAATCCCTTGTTCTGAAGCATCTGTCTGAACCACAAATTCTTTTGTGTAGTCAGGGGCCAGCAACATTGGTGCTGAACACATAGCAGCTTTCAGAGTGTCAAAAGCCTTCTGACACTCTGGGGTCCAATCCACCTTTTGGGCCTCTTCTTAGAAGTGAGTTCAGTTACGGGCCCCACAATGGTCCCATAATTTTGAACAAACCTTTTATAATACCCTGTCAGTCCAAGGAATGCCCTGACCTGAGTCCTGGGTAACAGGAGCTGTCCAATCCAAAATAGTTTGGATTTTAGCTTGGAGAGATTTGTTGATTATTGTTAATGTGATTGAATTTCAAGTTCCAGGAGACTCCAGATATAAACAGTTTTGAGTGAGACAACTGGGTGCCATTGGCATCTGGGGATCTTTGAAGCTGCTGGGGCTTCATTCGTGCCCTTATTTTCCACTAGCAACCAATTCGTTAAGCGGGATTTAGGAGGTTGTCCCCTCGAACATTTTACAAAAACAAGTAGTGCTCTTTACAGCACTCTTTTCATGTACATTTGCTACAAGCTATAGGCTCTGAAAGGGCATTCATGATATATTTGAGTACTTTAATGGTGTGACAAGCAAGCCTGACCTTCCCAATGTTTGTTGAAATATAACTTCATTTTGAAAAATGGTGGCAAAATGCTGCATTTTTCAGCGCAATGTCCCTAAAATGTCCCTACATCTGTAGGGTATAGAGGCGGTTCTAAAAATGCCATTTCGCCTGGCATGTGCTTTAGCAAACGTTTATCTTCCCTTCTAACTGTCATTTTCCCATCCTGCCCCATGCAAGTAGATTCTCAGTCATATGTTGTGAAAAGAAAATCTCCAGGGAAGCGGCAGGGAATTAAAAAAAAGAAAATGAACAAATCTCCCCATCTCTGGCATTCCAAAAGAGCTAGTCATATTTTACAGACTCATAGGCTGATATAGCAGTGCGGTCACTCAGGTTACGAAGACGTTACAGGTTGGGACAGCAGAGGGGTTTCCAAGAAGAAGCGACTCCTCATTCATGAATTGGAGAAGTAGGACATTCATTACTTCTCCTTGGGCAAGGGCAGAAATCTCAGGACTCATACTCAGGCAGCTCTGGCTCTCTTTTCTAACCCCTCAATATTATTTTCTGAGTGCCCTAGAGCCATGATCACAGGGTGTCTAGTTCCCCATGGTGAGATTGCTCTGTTCTCTGGGATAGTTTGCAGGGCAGCTAGACTCTAGTCTCAAGGACAACTCCTCAGAGAGGACCTCTCAATCATCCTCTGGTCTGTGCTGGCATCCGAGACACTCCAGCTTTTCAGTGACTGCATGATAAGAGCCTTACCGTGTGCTCTTTGAGTTGTCCCTGACCCCCCCCGCCCCTCCAGGGTCTCACCAGTGTTCATGCTAGAGGACTGGATAGTGTGGGAAAAGCCTATTTTCCTGCACCCTTTGAATTGTTTCTGTGGGCAGCAGGTTCCTTGCTGTTAAAATAAGTTCAAAGTCAGTCACTTCTCAGTGTGCAGCTGTGGGCTCCTCTACCAGCAAAGCCTGGCTCCTCTCCCACACAAACACACAGTTACCTGTCAGCAATCAAGAGCAAGAACGCCCAGTACAGCCCACCACCTCATGACCAAGTCGCCTAAATCTCTCACCTCTTGTTGCCACACCAGGCTCACAGCTACGGGACTATTGATGGTGCACTGTTCTGGAAGTCTGTCAAAAAAATAAGGAAGCAGGTTCAAGGCTGCTCCCTCCATCTTACACTGGGGGCTGCTGCTGGGAGATCCTTTCATCACCTCTGGCCATAAGACACTCTGGCAGTGTCTGTGTTGCATGCAAATGTTCTACAGGCTTCATTGTGGCATCGCAACACAAGAGACTATAGGTTAGGTTTAGGGTTAGTCTCCCAAAACGGAGATATTTTACTACCCAGGAGCTCTAGATGCTCCTGGCCAAACTCTATGAACAGGGGCAATCATTGGCACAGAAATATAAAGCAGCACAAAAGAACAAAGGCTCTTCTGCTAACACAAAAGGCTCTTTAGATCCGGCTCGCTGGCAAGGTAAGTGGTCACGGTCAAATAAAGCACAATTAAAATACAAATTGGTGCAGAGAGTGATTGTTGTAGTTACTGGGCTCCAGAGCACTTGCATTTTCAGTTCCTTGAATCAGCCCTCCTCCTTTCTCTGGAGAGGGCTTCTAGGTGCTGTGGCCATGTTTCTGGAGTCCTTTGGCTGACTCTATGGAGGCAAAGCCAGCAATAGCAAGGCACGCCACCAGAGCTTCAGTTGGGACATCCAGGCTTAGTTATATCCAAGAGGAAGTGGGAAGAACTCAACACTCTAGAATCAGCAACAGCAGCAGGGTCCATGCAGGTCCAAAAAAGAGTTCTACAAACCAGTGGAAGCCCATAGTTTTTCTATGGACTTTTGAAGGTACTTGATTGTGACCTTCCTCCAATCAGGATCATTGTATTCTACAAATTCAAAGGGGCCAGACAATTAAGCTGCAGCATGGTTTTCCTCTTCAAAGATTAGTCTGGGAAAGCCATCTCCCCAGAATGGAATGCAAGGGCAGGCCCCCAAAATGCAGCAGGCCAGGTTCGCCTTCTAGCATGCTGATTTGGTTGGAAACATTTTGTATTCCTGCAAGTCAGCCCTGGGAACCAAGGAACATCAGACGAAGAAGTCTGGGAGGCCATTGTCCTCAGTAAGCAGCAACCATTTTACATCTTACAGCTGTCAGTCCCTCAAAATGAGATGTTTGTGAATAGGTATGGACAACTGTAACTACAGATGCCCCCCAGGATGTACCATGCCCTCATGATCCAGTAACAGTAATCAGTTATTACAAAGGCTATGCACAAGAAGTTCACAAATTTCTGAAGTACCAAAAATAGTAAACGCATAGGGACTCCCATTTCACCCAAGCCAATGGACTTAGGGCCTCATTTATGAGACTCCTTGCGCCTCCGTAACGTCACTTTTTTTGACGTTCCGTGGCGCAGAAGCCTGCGTGATATTTACCAGGCAGCACTAAGCCACTTTTTTTGGCTTAATGCTGCCTGATAAATATCAGTCCCTTTAACGCAGTGTTCTGCGTTAAAGGGCCATGCAATGGGTGTTGCTGGGGGTGTTCCCAACAACATCCATGGCCTTTTGAAACTGCCCCAGATTTACCGGAAATCGTAACTCTGAGGCAGCGCCAAAAGCTTACGCCTCCCCAGGGGAGGCGTAAGGGAGGCACAACGAGGAGAAATATCTTTATTTCTCCTCGTTTTTACTTTTTCTTTGCGTGCTGCATTCTGCAGCACACATAGGAAAAGGGAAAAGCCTCTTGTGATTATTTTTGTACAGAAAGGTTTCCCTTCCTGTACAAAAATAATAATCCCCGCAACGCAGGCACCCTTGCTCCATGGCGGAAAGGTGCCTGCGTTGGCGCACGGTAGCCCATTGTGCGCCGGCGCAGGGGAAAATGACAGGAATGCGCCGTATCTTATAGATACAGCGCATTCCTGCCCTTTTCTTTTGCCATAGGGAAGCATAGCAGGAAGGCCTGCTGCGCTGCCCTACGGCAAAACCTCATAAATGAGGCCCTTAGTTTATAAAGGTAGATAAATAGGCAGCTGCCATGGGTGCAGCCATGCACCCAAAAATCACAAACATGCTAACCATAGTCAGGTTTTATGTAGTAGGGACCAAGGTGGGCTATCCTCTTGAGACCGTATGACCAATGGAGGCTCTTCCCATCACCAGGCATACCAAAGAAGCCTTGAGGAGCACCACATCTGTGATTTGAGGGGCCCCAGGATTAGGGCCCCACAAAATGCAGCAGAAACTCGGGACAAAATCCCAAACTATAGGGATGATACAGCTGCTGAGACGTCTCTGGTCTTTCATTATGATAGCTATTTATGCCAATGCAAAGGCGTGTGAGATTAAATGCGCATGTTAATGTAATGTATTAAATGTAATTGCAGTTCAAATTCAAACTCAAATTTTCTTAAATATGCTTATTTAATAAAAACCATTGCTTATATAAAAAGAATACAATAAAAGTTTGGTTTTAAAACCACTGCAAAAAGACATCTTAAAATCCACATCGGGAGGGGGTATTATCATGCAGCCAATGCCAAGGACAAATTTACTCATAGGACATTAAAGCAAAGCCGACAGCAATGTTCACGGGGGGCTTAAAGTTCATTTAGCTTGGTTTTTGTTGCCGTTTGCTTGCAACTTGTCTCAAAAATGTGATGGTCTGCAAATGTATTCTTATATTGCTCCCATTCAAACAAGCTATAATTGCTTGTCGACAAGTCCGCACCCCGAGGGTGTTAAAAGATTGCCATCATCGCTCTGTTAAGAAATCTGGGCAACTGCAAATAATATGAGTAATAGTTTCTTGAACGTGATTGCAGCCTCTACAGGATTTATTAATTCCTTTTACAATTTCGGACAAAGTTCCCAGTAGCAGCTGACACTGAAAAAAAGTTGTGGGGTGGGTGGAGGTGGCTTGGGTGGAGGCGGCGTAGGTAGAGGGGAGACGGGGGCATCTGCAGGGGGTTTAATAATTTTAAAAAAAACCTTCCCTGGTGCTGCCAGCCTCCTCTCGCTCCTCTCCTTCCAGTTCCTGGTCCCAGCAGTCCCTGGGCCAGCATCACGGACTCGACATCCAATCCCTGCACTGCTCTCAAGCATGAGAGCACCATGGGGATTGGCCTGAGTGGGCTGGATTAATGCTCGCTCAGGCAAGGGAGTCTGTGCTATTTCTCCAACTCAGCTCTGCAATACAGCTGGGTTGGAGAATTCTTAGTGCGCATGTCAGTTTGGCCGGCCTAAGACAGCCGGCCAAACTGACATGCGCACTTGAAAGTGCACATCTATCACTGCACCTCCCCCCTTTCATGACCCGGCCCTGCCCCTCCCTGCACACGCTGGCTCAGTCCGCAGCTGAAAAATAAAATGATGACAAAATATCGTTTCATTTTTCAGCTGCTGGCTCTGAGCCAGTGGGGTGCCGCTCCGCCGCCATTGTGGAGGCCGCCGCTGAAAAAAGGTCCGTAGTTAAGAGGTCACCCAAGCGCAGTTGCATTATTTCCACATTTTTGTGGAATGGATAGGTGAAACTTAGGTATTCCTGATGTGGTAAAGTCTTAAAGGACTAGATGGTAATCCGTGAGTGGCACGCTTTGAGAAGATGTTTTTATCCTCCAATAGCAAACGCTCACACGTAATTTTGTTGACATATTCCCTAAAGACATGAAATTGCAGTTCAATGTTTTTTCTTCAAGGGGAAAATATGTTTTCCTCTGTAGAGTAAACCTTCCATCAGCAGCCCCACTAATTTTGGAGGTGTGCCTTCCAGGATCCTAGAGTGAACACGGAGTCATTAAGGCACAGTGTTCATCGCTTTTGTACCTTTTGGCTAGGTTCGTGCTGTACAAATACCACATACAGAACTAGTTAAGATCAATTTAGGTGCAATAATGTCTTTGAGAATGAGGCTCACTGTCTTCTTCTTCCCCCATAATGAACTATTTTCACTGTTTACTCTGATGACAAAAATCTTTATTGCAATGCCAGATTTTCGAGAACCAACGCTTAACATCAGTCGAAACACAAATTAGTACGGTTAGTCAAAAGCATCTCTTCAGGAGTTCAACAATCAAATGGTTGCAGCATTGCTTGTGAAGCACACTGTTTTTCTTTAGCAGCAATTACAGACATATGCTCTGTGTGATTTAACACAACTCTAAAATGCATGTCCTGTGGAAATTGTTGTTACTACTTTGGTTTCTGTAATAGAAAGAAGACTATTTTAACATCTGATTTTTAGTTCTGGGGCTAGCCAAGACCTTTTGATTTTACTAATATTATTTATATAATATGCTTACTTTTAGGGGCTTTCAGCCAGTCCTCTTCATTCACTGGTCTGTTGCTGTCTCATTCACATTTTTCTTCTACGCACTACTGCATACAGAATGGCACAATGAGTCAGCCCACTTCAGCCATTGGCTACCTTCACTATGAGTGGCAGATTTCTGCTCCTTCACAAGGGAGCACATCCACAAACAAAGTAGTTCCCTTCAGTGTTAGGGGCTACAATAGAAGTGTGTGTTTTTTGAGGCAAAAACTTAAATTTTGCTTTTAACCCATATTTTGTTTTTATATGCCTGCGAGGGCCTCACAGTTACTGCAACAATAAAGTATTACAAAAATCATTATAAACCAAAGCAAGCACTGACAAAGCAAAAAGCTTGCAGCCAGTGTCAGACCTATTGGCTTTGTTAATGCTTGTTCTAACATGTTTCCCACTCAAATTGTAAGAGAATACTACATGGCTAATTTAGACTCTATCTGTAATATCGGATGCTAAAAACACCCTGGCACAAAATACATTGCATAGGTGATTGGCAATGTTTTTATCAATTAGTCCTAGTAAGGTGAATACGCTGCTGTAATCTTTTAGGGTTCTTTTATAGTATAAGAAGTGGAAGACTCTCTTTAGATGTGCTTCTAACTACTTTATTACAAGGACATTCTTTTGTAGGTTGTTGAAAGTCTTGGCATGCAATTAAAGAAATTATCCAGGGGTTTTAATAGCTCTTCTCCTCAAGAGTGTCATTGCCAGTGTTAGAAATTGGGTTTCTCGTTTGCAGAGGTATGCACCCTGTCCAAGCAGGAACCACAATCTTAGTCGGGGTTATTCAGATACACACCCTAAATTAACTTGTGCTCACCCTCTGGTAGCTTGGCACAGAGCAGTTAGGCTTAACTTAAGAGGCAATGTGTAAAGTATTTCTGCAACACTTCAAACACTAAAACTGTGAAATCACCACACAAAAAGATACCACATCTGGTTAGAAAAATAGACCTTAATTTAATGAACACAAAAAGACTGAAATGGCAAAAATTCATTAAGTATAACTGGAGTTATGAATTTTTAAAGAATAAACTAGAATGTAGTGCTTAAAAGCATAAAGCGCCACCCGAGGCTATCTAGTCGTGCTAGACCGGGTCAAATCCAAAAGTTCTTGCCTACCATGATGGGGCATGGGTAGGATACCGAGACCAACCTTGACCCGCTGAAACAGTACCTTGGTTCGCTGTTACAATAACATCGAGGACAAGATGCATGGAGCAAACTCGGCGATGTATCGGCGTCGATTCTCAGGATGTGGGCGATGCGTCGACTCCGAACCATTAAAAGTCAGATATGCTTCAGGAATGGAGGCGATACGCTGTGGCGTCGGCAATGCGATGTCCTTGATCAGCAGCGAACGTGGCATCGATGAAGATGCGCCAGTTCCTTGCGGCACAAAGGCATTGATGCGTAGATTTCTTCTGGAGCAGCATTTTATACCCACTTCCAAGGGACCAGGAGAACTGGATTGGCACCCCTTGGCAGGGCAAGACTCACATATGGCAGAGTTGAGGTGTTTTAGCAGGGTGGTTGGAAGTCTTTGATGTCCCTGAGACTTCTGAACAGGAGTCAAGCAGAAAAGACTTTTGAATCACTTTGGTTCTGGGTTGGAGAGATGCAGGTACGGTCCTTCTCACTCCCTGGCAAGTGGGCAGCAGGCAGCAGGTCAATACAGAAGAGCAGGAGTCCAGCAGAGTAGCAGTCCAGCAGAGTGACAGTCCTTGTAACAGCACAGCAGTCCTTCTTCCTGGCAGAGTATCCACAGGTCCAGAAGTGTACTGAAGTGGTGATGTCAAAGGTCCAGTACTTATACCCAGTTGTGCCTTTGAAGTGGGAGATACTTCCAAGAGATACCTTTGAAGTGCACATAGTCCATGCCTTTCTTGCCCTGGGGGGTATGCAGCCCTTTGTGTGGGGATAGGACACAGCCTATTCAGGTTTAAGTGTGAGCTCCTCCTTGCCATCTTGCCCAGGAGTGCCGATCATGACGTGGATGGCCCAACAGTCAAACCTAAGTTCCCTTTGTGTGTGGCTGTGTAGAAGGAATGCACAATGCCCAGCTGTCACCCACCCCAGATGTGTATTCAGAGACAGGCAGAAGGCACCAACTGGCTAAAGTAAGAAACTGCCAACTTTCTACAAGTGCCATTTTCAGAATTGGAATTTAAAATCCGACTTCACCATAAGGTGTGATTTGGAATTGTGATTCTAGAGACACCAAACTTGGGGGTTCCATCTCTTCCCAAGGGGAAATGACACTTATAAAATGTAATAAGGTAATCCTAATGATATTCCATGTAGATAGGCCTTGCAGTAGTGAAAAACTAATTTAAGAGTTTTTCACTACTGGGACATGTAAAACTTAAAAGGACATGTCCTACTTTTAGATACACTACACCCTGCCATTCGGGTGTCCAGGCCCTACATTAGGGGGGACATATGTATTAAAAAAGGAATGTTTGGGCCTGGCAAGAGGGTTCACTTGCCAAGTTGACCTGGCAGTTTAAAACTGCACACACAGGCTCTGCAAGGGCAGGCCTGAGGCATACTTAAGTGGGTGGCACAATTAGTGCTGCAGGCCCACTAGTCCCTTGCTCGCTGTGCCACTGGATTCAAGCTAGCCTGGCTGATGAGGGGTGTTACCTCGAAACTGGTTGCTTGTTTCCGGTCCAGGGAGGACACGGCTTGGCAGTTCGGGCTGGACTGTTCCCATGAGGAACAGGGTCAAGACTGATTTGCATAGGGGAGGGTCCAAACTGGGGTGGCGTAGTGAGCAAAAGAATGATGGATTTAACCTAGATCTCTTGAGTGGTTGTGAATGTTGATTCATTCATCATTCCGTCCATCAATTGTTGCTGCAGCACTGCAGGCCCACTAGTAGCATTTAATTTACAGGCCCTGGGCACATGTAGTGCACTTTACTAGCGACTTAAATGTAAATCAAACATGACAATTGTGGATAAGCCAATATTACCCTGTTTAAAGCAGAGAGCATGTGCCCTTTAGCACTGGTTAGCAGTGGTAACATGCGCAGAGTCCTAAAGTCAGCAGAACAGGAGGTCTGAAGGCAAAAAGTCAGGGGAAACCACGGCAAGGATGCCAGGTCTAACAGCCGGGAAAGCTTCAGGTTGGCTTGATCCGCTGGTATTGACCACTTCTTTCTTCTATTTTTCTCCCAGGTTCCCATTACTCTGGCCTGAGGTCCTTGGACTTTACCCTTGAAACAAGAGAGATAAGCACAATTAGATGTTTTCATTCAGGGAGGTAGGCATCTCCTCTTTTCTTTTCTGTCTCACCCTGTTTCTTTACCTCCTAGACATATACTTCTTCTGCTTTTATGCCCTTTGTTTTCACCCTTAGATCCGTGTTTCTTCTCCGCTCTAGGCTGTCACCTAAATTAGGTATTTAGGTAAAAACGTATAGTCGATGGTTAAAGCAAACAGACCCTATGCTTTATGCTCAGTAGCTGAGCTGACATGCTGGCATTTTTGGCTTTGGCTGTGAGGTATGGATACTGTAAGTCATTTAGTTACTGATTGAGAGGGGTGAAAACCCTACTCAAGCAGCAACCACAATCCTTGTAAGGGTGAAGCACTGGTAGCTTGGACCAAAGCAGTCAGGCTTAACTTAGAGGCACTATGTTAAGTATTCATGCCGCACAGTAACAGTAATAAAATGAAAACACAACACAAGAAAAATCCCACAACAATGTAGAAAAAGTGAGAACATTTTTATAACTAAAATGACACAAATATGAGTGCCTTAAAGATCAAAGTGACAACTGCGGGTATCTGGTTGTGCGCGACTGGGACAAAGTCAAACGTTGGAGCATGGTTTGAATGCACAAGGTGGACTGGGCCCGGTCTCAACTTATCTTCTGACTTCGAAGAAATTCTGAGAAAAAGTCCAGGAGAAGGAAGAGTTCAGGAACAAGGCAGCTGGCTGTGTCCAAGGAGGAGACCGGAGAGCACTGGACGAGGTCTCAGTGAAGCTTTCGACAATGGCGGGAAAAACCTCTGAGCGGGAGAAGCTGGATTTTCAGGCCGAGGAGTTAGTCTTGGATGGGGAGTCTGTTGCCATTCAGCCCACTGAAGGTGCAGAAATGAACATAGAGGGAGCTGCCGCAAAAGTCAGGTCAACCAGTGATGCACCTTGGGCAGATCGGCTGGCAGGTAGGTCCTGGTCTTCTGTCAGTTTTTCTGGCACCTTTTGGTGAAAATGTTTCCAAGTCCCAACTTTTAGGATTAAGCAGGAGCAGCGACCTATAATCACTTCCAAGGGTCCACAACCTGGGGGGCACCACTTGGGAGGTTAGGACTCACTCTAGCAGAGGCCAGGTGCAGGGTTCAAGGTCTCTGGTGCTGTTCCTGTAGCTCATACAGGAAGCCAGGCAACTATCCATTGGAGTCACTCTAGTAGTCCTGGTTTCTCTTCTTCAAGTAGCAAGGCAGGCCTCAAGCAGCAGGGCAGTCCTCTGGTAACAGTAGGGAATTCCTCTGAAGAACTAGGCAAGCCTCAAGCAGCAGGTCAGTCCTCTGAAGTACAAGTCAGTCCTTCTGAAGTCTTCCATAGGTCCAGGTGTGTATTGAAGAGGTGGTTCAGGAGGTCCAATATTTGTACCTGGTGCCAGCCTTTGAAGTGGGGGTGACATTCTGCATACGCCAACATCTGGTTCTGGAAAGTTCTTCCCTTTCCCTGCCAAGTCTCCAAGTAATCTGGGGTGTAAAAAGACTGGTGTCAGGTTCCTTTGTGTGTGTGTGCTTGAGGGCAGCCCTGTGAATTGGATGAGGGGCAGGGAACAGTTCTGCCCCAGGCATCCTGACTGAATGACCTATCTGCCAACACCTAGTCCCCCTTTGTCTCACTGTCTGGGAGGAATACGCAAAGGCCAACTGCCAAGCTATTCACAGTCATGTGACCCGAGGCACAAGCAGCAGCACCAAATGGTTAGGACAAGAAAATGCAAACTTTCTAAAAGTGGCATTTTCAGAATTATGACTTAAATCTGACTTAACCATTAGAGAGGATTTTAAATTACAGTTCACTTGATTCCGAGCTTGACATTCCTCCCTGTTACCCATCAAAAGCTAGCACTTAGTAAATGTAATAGGGTAACCAGTGTTGTCCAATGGGAGAGATGGGCATTACAGTAGTGAAAAACATATGTAGGAGTTTTTAACTACCAGGACATGTAAAAATTAAAAACACATGTCCTACTTTTTAAATACAATGCACCTGGCATATGGGCTATTTATGGCTTATCTTAGAGGTGACCTATATGTTTTAAAAAGGAAGGTTTATGCCTGACAAAAGATTTATTTTGCCAGGTCAAATTGACAGTTTAAACTGCACTACAGGCTGCAATGTCAGGCCTGAGACATGTTTAATAGTTCTACATAAGTGGGTGGCACAATGAATGCTGTAGACCCACTTTGTTTCATTTAATATACAGGTCCTGAGTATACATGTAGTACCATGCACTAAAGACTTATAAGTAAAATAAATATGCCAATCAGGTGTAAGCCAGTTGTACCATGTTTTAGAGGGAGAGCACAAGCACTTTAGCAATGGTTAGCAATGGTAAAGTGCACAAAGTTCTAATGCCAACAAAAACAAAATTCTGAAAACGGGAGGGGTGAAGGCAAAAGGTTTGGTTGAAGCCCGCACTAAAAATGACAGATCTAACAAATGGAGATTACAGTCCGACAGCTTCCTCCCTTTCTGTAATTCCTCCTCCAACCTGCACCTCTAATTCAAAATGTAGTCTCATCTGTTCTAGACATGCTCCTAGTGCAGCGTGGGGGGAGACGGATGCCTTTCCAGATTCCAAGCGGATGGGAGGCACTTCGGTTATAGCAGGGTTTGCCTTGTTCAGTGTCTAGGCTCGTCTACTCGGGACAACCACAGGTCTTGTAAAGATGAGGTGCTTCTGTGTTATTCCAGCGTCCAACATTCACGTTCCCTCTCCCTAAGTCAGCGTACTTCCAAGAGAAAATAGAACCAAATCTTTCTTTCTAACTTTGCTTTTTCCACCTTCATCCTTACTTGTAGTGCTTCCTCTCTGTTGATATCATTCTTTTACCTCACAGGGTGTAGGAGCCCGAGATGCAGAGTTGGATGGAAGAAAGTGTCAGGTAAGTATTCCCCTTCATTACACCTGCTCATATTTTTTGACAGTTTTTCAAAGCTTGATACTCTATTTTATTTGTTTTGTGCCACAAGGGTGTTGCTGTTGCAACCAGCAAAACCCTTGTGGAACAATACAAGCAAGCACAATTTATTTTCAGCTCAGACTGTTGGCTAGTTATGACTGGGAGAAAGTACCATTTGCACCACTTTTGCATTACCACACTAGTGAGAGTTTACGGATGGAGGCAAAGGACAATGTGAAGTGCAAGAGTAATAAATGGAATATCTGATAAAAACCAATATCCTGATGCACAAAACCAGGATAAGTTAGCCCACTATAGAACAGTGTGGTTCCATGGGATGACAGGCAATGCTTGTCACAACAATTGCCCACTTGCCTTGGAGAGCCAGACTAGCAGTTGGATACCCCAAACACAGCCATAGTATTTCAAAGCCAAGAGCAATGACTGGGACATAAGACAACACATATTCCGTCAAGACAAGAGGATTTGTCCCACAGATTGTCCAATCGGTCATGCACAGCGTTGTAAAGCGCAGTCATGTTTCCACTGGCTTATAGTTCAATGTCATCGAAAATGATGAGACAGTCACAGTCATAAGCATCATGGGCCAGTCGGGCAGCAATGTTGTGACAGTTCTGCAAACCATTAATCAGCATTTAGGCAACACCTAATAAAACTAGCAAAGTTAGTACATCTCAGCTGTAAAAGCCAGAGCAATTGGCTTTCCCAATGCCTGTTTGTATTGGTACTACATTTATTAGAATTACATTACGCCAAATGGTTGTGGCTGAGTCAGGAAATATGTGTCCACATAGGTGGCATCTTGGCTTGGGGTTTCTTGTATGAAAAGCCATTTTGAGATGGCTGCCAGTGCATTACTCATACTTTGTAACACATTGTGCATTGTGAGGCATGTGTGTGCATGAATCCATTCTAAGATGGCCACTGATGGCTATGCATGCGTCATGACGCACTGGCAGCCATGTTGCCATTTTAGCCAGTGGGCATTTTAGAACAATAAATTAAAAGTGAAGAAAAATGTGCTAAAAAAGAAGCAAGTAGCCCGGGAATCGGGGAACAGAGCAGGTCAGCATTGGGGAGTGATGGCGCAGGATAGAGGTGCATTGTGGAGTGACAGAGTGGAGTAGGGAGGGCATCAGGTAGCACACAGAGAGGTGGAGGAGGGGCAGGGTAGCGACTAGAGAGCACTTAGGGGGCACTGGGATGTCTTGTGAAACAAATGGGGAAGAGTAAGGGTGGGCATAACTTGCGTAGTTCAGTGTAGCATAATCACACAGGCTTACTTAAAAATTCAGCAAGATTCTGCTAGTAATTCTGCATTTTGTGCTATTTCATAGCGCAAAAATGTCCCCTTGCATCCAAAATGGATGTGAGGATGCATCTTGCGCTGATAAATAGCGCTAAATGTAACACAACACGAATAGTGAGCAAGCAGCCACTTGCTCGTGCTAAATGTGCTCTTGGGGTAGGATTTTCCCCCAACCGACTACTAACGTTTAGAGGTTTTTTTAGTGCTAAATGCAGCATAAAACAAATAGCTAGTGGGCCATTATGTCCTGGGTGACATTGAGGCATCTGCTATTTTTACGTGTAAGATGTTTTCTGAGCTTGATTCACAGGATGCCGTTGGACGTGCATAGATGTATGGAGATCAGGTATTACATGAGCCGGCAAAGTAAATGCTCCTTTTCCACAAATGTTTGTGCCTCACCCAATTTTCTCAATACACCATAATTAAATTTTCCCATTTAGACTACATTTGTCATTTTTAAATTACCAACGATAACACGTGCATCTTAGTTACAAAGGCTTGACAAAGCCAGCAATTGGGACTGTTTACAGAGAAAGAGATACTACTTCTCTTGGAAAATGTGGCAGAAAAGATAGGAAGAAACAAACATGAAATGAACAAGTGAGAAACAGAATTCTGGGCAAGGAAGGTGTTTTACAATCAGAGGTAAATAATGGAGACAGCAAGAAGAAATTAGCACCTGCTTTCACATGCCCTGATGAAGTCCCAATATGAAGGGAACGAATCACATTGGCTGTCTTGTTGTAGTTTAATATTGGAAAGACTTTATATGAAATGGAAGACGGAATAAAGTTTTCAGCTTTCTGATAAACATTGTGCTGGTTTGGAATGTCAACTAGGGACTTGGCTGAAGGTATGTGATAACGCAACATAGTATGATCTTTGTAAAAAGAAAAGGATTTTTTCTTTTTAGAAAGCCCTCACCCACCAACCTAGTTGGTGGCATGCTTCATCATCGGGCCCACCTGGTGACACCGAGTGTGTCCCTGGTGTGCTTCAACGCCTGATTTACAGCGGAGCAGGTATCTTAACTAAGTGTGCAGTGAGGTGATGTGAAAGTGAATTTAAAAAACTGTACAGTGGTCCCATTACCCGCAGGGTTTGTTTTAATGTTTGGGCCTCTGGCAGGAATAAAAACAAGGCAACGGATGTGCGTGGAGTGATAGTTAAGAACTCCTACAACCAGAAACGGTCTACATGTTTCAGCCAGGCCTTACGTGTATACTGGCTTTCCTCAGGACCTATAAATATGTGAGTTGTGAGATCTAAAACTGGGTTTATATATTAGACCAAAGATGTGTAGCACGCTCTAAGGTGCACTATGTGTAAGGGGGGAATTTCCCTCTTAAGGCATTCCTGTAAAGCAAACACATAAAACGAAACATACATACAAACATACAATTATACTGCGTGGTTAGGCAGGGTTGCATATAGTCACTTTCAGAAATATACTGGTGTGGTGACTGTCACAAACGCGGCAAAAAGCGGCGGTGAAATGCCGAACTGGCGGCAATGTGTGGCGAATACCGGTATATGCGCTATAGTGAAAGAGTTGTACATGTGGATAAATGAAATTGCTTAAATAGAGGCCTTTCTTACACTTGCGATTAGCGGAAGTGCCTCATGAGAATCCGGCAGGGGTTCTAGCTGATAGATAAAACCTGGGGAGAAAAAACGAAGAACGGCGAAATGGCCGCGGTAAAGCGCAGGAAAGGGAGGCTTACCGTTGGAAATGGTAGAAGAGCAGCTCCCTCTAGCCCCACTTACTGCATTACAGCTCTGGACCCGCATGAAGACCTAGTTGGCTGTCTCGGATCTCTGATGATGTGTGGCCCGGGTCTGGAAGGCGCTTATATATCCCGCAAATTAGCGGAAGAAACAGGTGTGCTCGAGTTTAGTCTATGAATGAGAGAGTAGGAGGGAGGGGACAACATAGAAAACAGACTAAAGGAGGCCCTCAGTGTAACATAGGCCCTATCGGATGACGCAGGGCATGTGTGCCCGGTAGTCGAGGTAACTGACAACGCGTCTTGGGAGGTGGGCGTGGCCAAATTTGTGGTGACGCGGGCGTCTTTTGCCAGATACCTGCTCCTGCTCCGCTGTAAATCAGGCGTTGAAGCACACCAGGGACACACTCGGTGTCACCAGGTGGGCCCGATGATGAAGCATGCCACCAACTAGGTTGGTGGGTGAGGGCTTTCTAAAAAGAAAAAATCCTTTTCTTTTTACAAAGATCATACTATGTTGCGTTATCACATACCTTCAGCCTAGTCCCTTTTGATGATATATACTAACTTTGGGGATAAGGACTAGTTCTCTAATCCTCTCTCTCCTCTTGATATTTAAATATTTTTAAAGAACAAATATATAAAAAGGAACATTTTAATTAGAGTGTATCTAGAGAATTGAGTGTGGCCCAAAATTCTGTAGAAAATGAGTGGTGACATGGCAGCTTGGTCACCTCTAGGGTTGATCACACCTACTGCAAATACTATAGGAACGTTGTTGTTGTGCAGGAATAATAATCACTTTAGTGCGGCTGTTTACCAACGGCCGACAGTCGTACTCCCTCCCCAATGTGGGTGTCGACAATGGCGAGGGTTATAAAGACACCAGAGGGAGTCCTTTATTTTTTTTCCTTCAGGCTGCTCGGGAACGGGAAACAGTCGGAACACCGCGGCCTCAGCCACGTGTTCTGACATCGCAAGCGTAACCATGCTTGCCTTAACCAAGCATATGTCTTAACCACTCATATACGTGGTTAAGGCAGTGTGCGGTCTGGCTGCTGCAGGGATAGAAGCAGGAAGACCTCACCAGGAAGAGAGCCACAGTGAAGTAAGTGGGGCTGGGCTAGGGGGGTAGTGTTCTGGGCTGGGGGGTCAGCTGTAGTTTTCTGGGCTGGGTGGGTCGGGGATAGTTTTCTGGGGTGGGGGGTCGGGATAGCTCTCTGGGCTGGGGGTCGGGATGATTTTCTGGGCTGGGGGTCGGTGTAGTTTTCATGGCTGGGGTAGTTTTTTTTTTTTACTGTAATGTCAATCGGCAGAAGGGAGTGAGGATGTCACGGCAGTAAAAGTGAAGGTATAACGAGCCAATGGGCATGTTTTACCTTAGTTGAATCTGTGTTCAGGTGCACATCTTAGAGCCCCTGAGCAGGAAGAGATGTAGCGTTGGAAAGGGGAGAGTCTCCCCTTTCCAATGGTATCTCTGCCCAGTGGATCCTGCATGGGGATCGCCACAGGAGAGTGATCCCCAAGCAGGGATACACCAATTAGCCACCAGGGATAGGGGGAGCAGCTGCTTCGGCAAGGGCTTGTGCTCCCCCTGTGGCAAATTTATTATTTCAGTCTTTCTGCCCCCCACTGGGTGGCAGATGGGGACAATTACCCCTGATCAATTTCCCTAGGGAAGCATGAAGCCCACTAGATACCAGGGATTTTTTTCTTATAAACATATATAGGGGTGGGGGCTGCCAAGCAAAGGCATGGCCATACATCCATCCCAAGTAAATGGGCAACAATCCTTCTGCTCCCTTGTGGGGCAAATTGGGGTAATTGCCCCAAATCTGGCAACCAGAAGGGCAAAAAGCCCCCTAAATGCCTGGGAAAGTTTTTTTTTTAAAGATATGGTTGGAGGCTGCCCACCATGGGCATGGCTATGCCCCTAACCCAATTAAATGGAACAACAGTGTTTCTGCTTCCCGGGAGGCAGGTGGGGAAATTACCCCCCATCTGCTCCTCCGGGGGGCAGAAATCCCAAGAAACGCCAGGGAAAGTTTTGCTTTTTTAAAATATTGGGGTGGTGGCTGCCCACTGTGGACATGGATATGTCCCCGCCCCAACAAAGTTGGGCAACAGGCTTTCTGCCCCCCGGGGGGCTAATAGGATAATTACCCCAGATCAACCACCCCCCTTGGTGTTGCAGATTGCCCATTAGACACAAGGGATTTTTTTAAAGACAAATATAGGGATGGTGGCTGCCTAGAATGGGCATGGCCATGCCCCCACCCCAAGTAAATGAGGCAACAGTATTTCTGCCCCCCCCCTCCTGCAGGAGGGGCACATTGTGGTAATTACCCCATATCTGCTCCCACAGGAGAGCAGAAAGACAACCAGACTCCAGGGAATGTTGTTTTTTTAATATGATGGTGGGGGAAGATGGGGTCATTACCCCGATTTTCCTCCTGGGGGGGCATAAAGTCCACTAGACTCTAGGGACTGAATTCATGCCCATGCTCCGCCCCATCTTGGGGCCAAATAGACTTTTTGCCTCTCCTGGGGGCTGGCTAGGGTATTCACTTCCAATCTGCCACCCCCCTCCCGGGTGACAGAGACCTCACTAGACACTAGGAATTACTGAATTGTGCCAAAACAAACAAAAGGATGGAGTGGCTTACCCTGGCATTGATCCGTACCCCTGCCCCAGTGGGGTCAATAGTGTCTTTCTGCCTCCCTGGGAACAGATAGGATGCTTTTCCCAATAGGGGAGGTTGCCACAAACATGCTCCCAAGGAAGGTAGAAAATCCACCTGACAAAAGGGAAAAAACGGTTTCTCCCTCCCCAGAGGCACACAGTAGGTGTACCCCCAATTTGTCCCTGGGGGGGCAGAATGTCCACTGTATGGCAAGAAGATATAGTTTTTTTTATAAAATAGTGGGGTGGGTCTTGCCCATCCAAACATAGGACCTCACTCTCACCCCAAAAAGCTCAACAGTCTTTCTGCTTCCCTGTGAACTAAAGCATCCCAACCCAATGACAAGCGGGATGACATTTGATTGTTTTTGGTGTTATTTTTACCAATGGGCCAGAATCAGGGATGCGCCGTATGTACAATCATACGGCACATCCCTGCGCTTTCCGTAGCACTGGCGCTAAACTTAGCTGTCTAGAGCCAATGCAGGCACCCTTGCACCACAGTGCTAGGGTGCCTGCGTTGAGGAAAGGGACACCTTCCTGCACATAAACAATCCCTAATGGTGATTTATAACTTCTTTGTTTGCTGCATTGTGCAGCACACATAGAAGTAGCAAATCGTCATTTTTAATGATTGTTTATGTACAGGAAGGGATACCTTCCTGCACTTAAACAATCAATCATGGCGATTTGCTGCTTCTATGTGTGCTGCACAATGCAGCACACATAGAAAGAGCAAAAACAAGGAGAAATTAAACATTTCTCCTCGTTTCGAGATGTTAAGACAAGGTTTTCCCTGATCTTAATTATGGCGCTGCCCCATATTTACGCCACCCTTGTAAATGAGGGGGCAGCGTAAAAAATAATGAGTGTTGTGGCGGAACGCCCACCGCAACACCCATTGCATTTTTTACAAGGCGGCGTTAAGTCACATTAAGTGGCTTAACGCAACTTGTAAATAAGGCAAAGGACTTATCGCCATAGGAACGACGCAAAAAGTGACGTTCCTTTGGCGAAAAGCCCTTGTAAATATGCCCCAGTGCTGCTAGGAGTATAGCGCTTTTCGTTGGTAAGATGCCACATTGACTGCCCACTCATTTGTAGCCTTTGTACTTGCGAGGTGGAAAATATATATCTTGCTGATGGGGATATCTGGAGATCGGGTATCTTATGGGCCTTCAGACACGTGTGCCACTCTTGATCATGAAAGTAGTCTAAACATAGCTGCCAAGTGGCCACATGTCACGTGGGACTCATTCAGCAAGTCTTGGCACTTTCTGGGACTCATAGTTTCTCTTTTAGCACAGTGCTTATAGGTTTTTCAGGTCCACGTGTAAGAGCTCATTGTTTTGAAGTCTTTTTTTGCATTCTGGGACTCATAAACCTGATTTTATAATGGGAGAAACAGGACAACAAATCGCAGAATACAAGGAAAAAAATCTGGACTTGTTCATCTACTCACAAATGGATCTGGGAAACTTGAGAGCTATGGGCCAGATGTAAGTATCCTAGGGTTTGTGATTACCTAATAGCGAATTTGAGTGATGTACAAATGTGTGTCACAAATAGAACTACCTCATTAATATTCATGAGGTAGGACTCAGTTTGTGATACATTGGGAATCGCAAAAATCACAGGGATTGTGACCTGCTGAGGTCAGCAGACCACCATGCCTGTGACTACTTATTAATAAAGCAATTTTTTTTAAAAATGCAGCCCATTTTCCTTAACGGAAAATGGGATGCGTTTGAAAAAAAAAAATGTAACGTTTTTTTTTCATTTTGTAAGAGTGGTCAGTAGTCCCTTGGGAACCCCTTCCCGTTTCCGAATGGGTTACCACCTACTTGGAGTAGGTGGTAAAACGCAAATGTTGTGCAACCGTATTTCAGTCGCAAAACATTCACACATACCACTGTGAGTCTCTATTAAGAAGGGATGCCTTAAACACGCCTCTTCCTAATCCTGCATCGCAAACCCAAATTGCTAATGGATAATAGGTTACTGAATCGCAAATTGGACTTAGTACATGAGAAAAGGCTTTTTTCGGGTCGCAAACGTCCCAATTCTGTGAATCGGGCCATTAGCGAATCTCAAAAAAGCAACATACATTTGGCCCTATGTTATCTAAAAATCTCAGACTACAGGTTCTGTTGGCTAAAAAGCCAACACGGGCAGAATGTGTCACACATACCACGGGGCTCCTTAGTAAGCAGCTATGAATGCAGTGGCGTAGCTAGGCACTCTGCCGCCCGTGGCGGTCCCTGTCTTTTGCCGCCGCGCTGAGGGGGGTGGAGGGGGGGTGCTGGCGATGATTTTTGCGGCCCCCCCTTGCTACGCCAGTGTATGAATGTAGGGTGGTTTATTGTCCCTGAGGCAGGGATGCTGCTGGGGATGTAATGAGGCATCCAAGGGTTACTATTTCAGAGGGGCTTTGTGATCCTGGACATTTAGGGTTTCCCCCACTGCAGGGTGAGTTTGAGGACAGGAAACACGGTGATGAAGGATTGGATGCCCATCTGTTTCCAGCTCCGAAAACCTCCTGGGTTGACAACAGATACTCAATGCTTGTCTGAAAGACATAGAATATAGAATATTCACTCCTCATTGACAGCAGCTCTCACTTCCCTCTGCTTATGACCTTCCAGTTTTGGAAAAAGCAGTCATACAGACAAGTCTTGAATCTCTTGATCTCTCTGCTCGTCACATAATAATATGTTTCATGTGATTTGTGATGGTATTGCCGCATCAGTGTGGCCAATTAAATCTTCATTAAATGGAACATAAAATTTTGGCGGATAATGTGAAATCAGCATACAATTAAGGAAGAGAATTGCCCATATGAACAGAAAATGGAAAATTAAATCATAAACAACATTAGTTATTTGTCAGATGTTTACACTGGTGGAACCTGGAAGGCTACTATGATAGGGCACTGACAAGGGTGACATTTCTTCCGGTAATGAGACAGAATATCGAGGCCAAACAATTAGAAGCACATGAATATCGAGTTGGAAATATTGTGGAGTGGAAATATCGAGTGCAAGAATATCGTTGTCAAGAATATCGATTTGAAGGAAAGTAATTTCGAATTTAAAAATATAGAAGTCATTAATATCGTTTGCAAAAATATAGTTGTTTAAAATATCGATTTTTTAATTAGTGTTATGTATTTTAGTATATATTTTAAATGTATGTGATGTATTTTTGTTTTGTATAAGAATTGTTTGTTTTTTAATATGTGTGTTAAATTGTTAGTAGTTATCAATTTTATTTTAATTAAATTGTGCGTTTTTAGTTCCGTAGTGGGTTGTGGGTTTATAGGGGAATAGAGTGGGAAATAACTTAATTATAATACATTAATGACTATTTTTTTATTTGTTAATATTTATTTAATTGAGATTTTATAGTGTTAATTGTGAGAAGTAATTTATTATCAATTAATTATTAATTAATTATTAGTTGTTAATTAATATTAATTAATTAGTTGATAATTAATTATGGTAATTGTGTAATTGTTTTAGGTGTGGGTTGTGGGGTTTATAGGGGTACAGGGTGGGAAGTAATTTATTTTTAATTAATTAATAATACGTTGTTAATTAATATTAATTAATTAAAAATTATATATGGAAATTGTGTGATTAATTTTAGGTGCAGGTTGTGGGGTTTATAGAGATAAAGGATGGGAAGTAATTTATTTTTGATTAATTAATAACTATTTGTTAATCGATGTTGATTCATTTTTTGAAAATTAATTATGGAAATTGTGTAATAAGTTTTAGGTGCGGGTTGTGGGGTTTATAGGGGTAAAGGGTGGGAAGTAATTTATGTGTAATTAATTATTAATTAGTTGATCATTAATATTAATTAATTGATATTTAATTAGGCTAATTGTTTATTTTTTTGTGTGTGGGTTTTACTTTTATAGGGGTAAAGGGTGGGGAGTAAATTAATTTTACTTAGTTTATGATTAGCTGTTAAATACTATTAGTTTTTTAATTGAAAATAAGTTTTAATTGTGTAAATGATTTTTTTTACAGTTTAATTTTAGATGAAGGTTGTGGGGATTATAGGGGTAAAGTGTGGGAAGTTAATTATTTTTTATGAGTTTTAATTTGTTTTTTAATTAATAATATTTCTTTAATTGGTAATTAATTATGTTAATAATGGAAGTACATTTTTTTTAAATGTAGATGTGGGTTGTGAATTGTGTGGTGTTATAAGGTAGGAAATAAAAATACTAAATTTATGTAATAATTAATGTTTTTGTTTCTAAATATTTTTGAATTAAAAATATGTATTTGTTTGAAAATTATATTTTAGTTTATGTAACATCATATTTGTCATATGTATTTAACATTATAATATGTTTTTATTTTTTTAATATTAAATATATTTGTATTTAAATTTTTAACATATTTATATATATTTTTATTTATTTTGTTTTTTAATTTTTTTGTTTTTGTTAATATTTTGTAATATTTTGTTTGTTAATTGTTACCCCTCCACAATCCAACACTTTCCCTACTGTTGCACTGATTGGAGTGGGAATAGTATATTTTCTCCCACCACTAGCCAACACTTTCACTACTGTTGCACTCACTGGAGTGGGAATAGTAATTTTTACCCCTCCTCTATCCAACACTTTCCCTACTGTTGCACTGACTGGAGTGAGGATAGTAAATTGTAACCCTCCTCTATCCAACACTTTCCCTTCTGTTGCACTTATTGGAGTGGGAATAGTAATTTTGACCCCTCCGCTATCCAACACTTTCCCTACTGTTACACTTATTGGAGTGGGAATAGTAATTTTTACCCCTCCGCTATCCAACACTTTTCCTATTGTTGCACTCACTGGAGTGGGAATAGTAATTTGTACCCCTCCGCTATCCAAAACTTTCCCTACTGTTGCACTGACTGGAGTGGGAATAGTAAATTTTATCCCTCCGCTATCGAACACTTTCCCCACTGTTGCACTCATTAGAGTGGGAATAGTAATTTTTACCCCTCTGCTATCCAACACTTTCCCTACTGTTGCACTGACTGTAGTGGGAAATTTAAATTTAAAGATTTATTAATGTTTTCATTTATAATTGAACTTTTTTATTAGATTTTATGTGATTGGTATATATATATATATATATATATATATATATATATATATATATATTTAGAAAATACTGAAGCCTAATCTCCATATGCGTGAAAACAGTGTATGTTTTATTCTAGAGTAACATGCTCGACGCGTTTGGAACAGCCGTTCCTTTCTCACCTGTGAGAAAGGAACGGCTGTTCCGAAACGCGTCGGGCGTGTTTGCCTTTGAATAAAACATACACTGTTTTCACGCATATGGAGTTGGGCTCGGTATTTTCTACATATACAATGATTTGGAAAAGGAGAAGTTGTGTGGAGGTTCGCTACCTCGCCAGAGCCCGCCGTCGATTGTGGCAGAGCGTTCGCGAAATGTTTGGTAGGTATATATATATATATATATATATATATATATATATATATATATATATATATATATATATATATATATATTCACTGAAAAAACCATAGGTTTTAGGGACAGTTATAGTTAGTTGGACATTGCACTCGTACAAAACCCGTGAAATTCCCCGTTATAGTTAGTTCAGCTAACTATAACTCGCGCCCCGCAATGCACTGCTGATGATGTCACATATTACATCACTCATGACATGGTCAGTGACATCACTGATGACATCACTGCTGACATCTCAAATGACATCACTGATGACATCATCCAGTGACTGTGTGTTTCTGTAAAGTTTAAATATGTTTAATATATATAGGGAAAGGCGTATTGAAGAATGAGTGGGTGTATAAGTGTCTGTATGGATGATTTAGTAGGTGCGTGACTAACTCTATAAGTGAGTCATTAAACGTATCTTACTGAATGCATGGGTTAGTGACTAAACTGGGTGAATGTCTGTATCCGTCTGTCTGTTGTTGTGTAAGCAGCTGCATGGGTTTGTGAATAGCTACATGAGTGTCTATATGAGTTATTGATTGGTTGTCTGAGTATCTGTATGGGTGCCTGAGTGTTTGTGTGGGTGGGGTGGGTGCGACTCTGTGTATAGATGTGTGAGTGGGTGATTCACTGGGTGGATGGTTTCAAGAGTGCATCTGTGATAGACTGTATGGGTGGGTAAGTGTGTGTAAGAGTGTATTAGTGAGTGAATGTATGTCCCAGTGGTACATGTGTGAGTAACTACATATGTGAAAGGCAGTATATATGTGTGTTGGAGTATATAAATAGCTATAAGCTGAGAGTGTGTGATTGTGAGAGTGACTGTATGGATGAGTGTGTGCTTGCATCAGTGATTGTATAAGAGCGTAAGAATGTGCTAGTATTTGTATGAGTAAGTGAGCTGGTGTGTGTATAACTGTATAGGTGAGTAAATGGCAGTGTGTTTAATTATTTGCATGACTGACTAGGTGTGTGAGTACCTCTAAGGATGAGTGGCGGTGATTGAGTGTCTATATAGGAGTATGAGTGCATATGATAGTCCTGTACTGAGTGACCGTAAGTATGAGTGACTGTACGGGTGAGTGAGTGGATGTGTGTGTGTAGACCTAAGAATCAGTGAGTGGGTATGTAGTTATTGGTGTTGGAGTGTCTATGGTTTTGCGAATGGCAGTCTGTAATTTAGAGTGGGTGTATCAAAGGTTATATTAGGGTGTGAGGAGGTGCATCAGATTATCACGTGGATGATGTCATCAGTGATGTCATCAGTGATGTCATTTGAGATCTCATCAGTGATGTCATCAGTGATGTCACTGACCATGTCATGAGTGATGTAATATGTGACGTCATCAACAGTGCATTGTTAGGGCGCAAGTTATAGTTAGCTGAACTAACTATAACGGGGAATTTCACGGGTTTTGTACGAGTGCAATGTCCAACTAACTATAACTGTCCCTAAAACCTATGGTTTTTTCAGTGAATTTGTAAGGTTTTTAAATGCAAATTTCTAACTATAACGTGTCTGAAACCTATGGTTTTTTCAGTGAATTTCAAAGGTTTTTTAAATGCTAATTTCTAACTATAACGTGTCTGAAACCTATGGTTTTTTCAGTGAATTTGTAAGGTTTTTTAAATGCTAATTTCTAACTATAACGTGTCTGAAACCTATGGTTTTTTCAGTGAATTTGTAAGGTTTTTTAAATGCTAATTTCTAACTATAACGTGCCTGAAACCTATGGTTTTTTCAGTGAATTTCAAAGGTTTTTTAAATGCTAATTCCTAACTATAACATGTCTGAAACCTATGGTTTTTTTCAGTGAATTTCAAAGGTTTTGTAAATGACAATTTTTTAATGTATTAATTGTTATATTTATTTTTTTGATACTGATTTACTACATTTTTTTAAACTATTTATTTTTAGATATTTTATTTTTAAATTACATTGTAATTACATTATACATTACATTACAAAATATACTTTCTCAGAATGAATTACTTTAGTTTAAATACTTTGCAAATAGGCAATAGACTTTTAAGTACAGTAGTTACAGTTGTTGCAATGGGCAACACAATTTCAAACACAATGCAACATTGAGCTCAATGTGAATTTCTAGTTAAATGCAATTAGTTACTTTATGGATTACTTTTCTAACCACAGGACTGGATCCTAGATTCAGTCCTGGGACATCTCCTGTAAACAGTTGAGTAAAAGCGTTTTGGTTACAGTAGTGATTTTTAAGGAATATTATTGTATTTTAAAAGTTGACACTTAGAAACTTTTTCACATAGAATCACCAATGTTATCCTATGGGAGGAAATTCACTTAGCAGGTAAGTAGTGTTATCAAGTTATTTTTCTTACTCAGTGGTGGATCCTGGATCCAGCACTGGTGCATCTCCTGTAAACAGTTGAAAGAATCCGTTTAAGTCATACAGGCGATTTTTAAGGAATATTTGTAGTTTGTGAAAATCGACACTGAGAAACTTTTCTGCTGAAAACCAGACAATGGATTCCTATGGAAGGAAATACAAGTTACTGGTAAGTACGGTTAGAATTACTTTTCAGGGTCAGTGCTGGGCTAAAAGATGCAGCACTGGGTTCTCTCCTGATAACAGGTGAGTAAATCGGAATTCGTAGTTCGGCTGATTTTAGAGGAATATTATAAAGTTCCAAAACTGAATTTCCAAGTGAAACCAGTCAATGTTAGCCTATGGGAGGAAATTCAAGTTACTGGTAAGTACAGTTAGAATTACTTTTCAGGATCTGTACTGGGCTGAAAGATGCAGCACTGAGGTCTCTCCTGATAACAGGTGAATAAATTGGAATTCGTAGTTCAGCTGATTTTAGAGGAATATTATAAAGTTCCAAAACTCCACACTTAGAAGAATTTCCAAGTGAAACCAGTCAATGTTAGCCTATGGAAGGAAATTCAAGTTACTGGTAAGTACGGTTAGAATTACTTTTCAGGGTCAGTGCTGGGCTAAAAGATGCAGCACTGGGTTCTCTCCTGATAACAGGTGAGTAAATCGGAATTCGTAGTTCAGCTGATTTTAGAGGAATATTATAAAGTTCCAAAACTCCACACTTAGAAGAATTTCCAAGTGAAACCAGTCAATGTTAGCCTATGGAAGGAAATTCAAGTTACTGGTAAGTACGGTTAGAATTACTTTTCAGGATCTGTACTGGGCTGAAAGATGCAGCACTGAGGTCTCTCCTGATAACAGGTGAGTAAATCGGAATTCGTAGTTCTGCTGATTTTAGAGGAATATTTGTATGTTTCAAAATCGACACAGAAACTTTTTCAGCAAAAAGCAGGCAATGATATCCTATGGAAGGAAATTCAAGTTACTGGTAAGTACGGTTAAAATTACTTTTCAGGATCAGTACTGGGCTCAAAGATGCAGCACTGAGGTCTCTCCTGATAACAGGTGAGTAAATCGGAATTCGTAGTTCGGCTGATTTTAGAGGAATATTTGCACAATGGTGAAGGAAGGGGGTGGGGCCTGAGGTGACATGTCTGCAAACACGCCCTGTGGCGCGTTTTAAGTTGGAGAATTAATTCCTCCTCAATCCCGAGGGACCCGAGGGGCCAACTGGCCCACCAGATACCTCCAGTATGCGCCAGAGAGCTGCGTTGCAGAGAAGTGTTCAGAGGCCACGCCCCTTTTTACAACACTCTGCAACGCAGCTCCGTGGCGCTACTGGAGGTACCTGGTGGGCTGGCTCCTCAGGGACCCTCAGGATTGAAGGGATTTAATTCCCCATCTTAAAACGCGCCACGGGGCCTGTTTGCACACATGTCACCTGAAGCCCCGCCCCTCCCTTCACCACTGTGCAAATGCGCCCTGTGGCGCGTTTTAAGTTGGGGGATTAAGTCCCCTTGAATCCTGAGGGTCCCTGGGGTCCAACTATCCCACCAGGTACCTCCAGTAAGCGCCACAGAGCTGCGTTGCAGAGAGGTGTAAAAAGGGGCATGGCCTCTGTACACCTCTCTGCAACGCAGCCCCCTGCTCTGCAAACGCGCGGCCCCCCTCCCCACATCTGCAAAGCCCCGGGGAGGTGGTGGTCCCTGGGGCTTCGGGGGTCCAAAACGGACCCCCATTTTAAATTTGTTAGTGCCCCGGGGAGGTGGCGGTCCTCGGGCGTGTGGTGGGGCTGGAGCCCCCACACAGGTGATTTAATTTAAAAAGAAGCCCCGGGGGTGGCGGTCCCGGGGCTGCGGGAGGGCTCAGAGCCCTCCCGCACCATTTTGTTTAAAGCCCCGGGGGGTGGCGGTCCCCGGGGCTTGGGGGAGCCTTAGAGGCCCCCCCCATATAATTAATAATAAAGCCCCGCATGCCCCCGGGACTTGGCCCACCCGGGGGCCAATTAACCACGAAGCGCGGGAGCCTGCGCTTTGTTTGTTTTTTTATCCGCGCACCCAGCGCGTTTTCTGCCGAGAATTTTTGCGTTTTGCGCCCTTGTTTTTGTCTTTTCTTGGCTGCCAACACTTCCTGGTTTGGAGTGTTGACAGCCAATTAGCATGTAGCTCGTGGTCGGGAGGGTGCGCGGATCCTCCGTGCCTCTAAATATCGAAACTTTTATTCTGGATTTTCTCAGCAACTACTGAACGGATTTACACCATTTTTAAAAAGGGTGCTTTCTGAACTACCTTTTTGCCAAATTTGGTGTAATTCCGTTCAGCAGTTTTTGCTGTAGCCTTGCATAAAGTTTCCTATGGGAAATCGATTTTTTCACTCTTATTTTTTAATTTCTCACAACTACTGAACGGATTTACACCATTTAAAAAAAGGTCGCTTTCTGAACCAAGCGCTACCTTTTTGCAAAATTTGGTGTAATTCCGTTCAGCAGTTCGGGCTGTAGCCGTGGCTAAAATTTCCTATGGGAATTAACATGGAGAAAACGCGTTTTGGGACCCCCTTTTTCTCGTCCCCGCTTGACGAATCAACTTGAGACTTTCAGGGTAGGAGCGGAGCGCCCCAACAAGTTGGAAGCTTTCGCGAAGATTCGTCAAACGGCGCAAGAGTTATTTCAAATAGAATGTTGCGGATTTCCTATGGATAAAGGTCCTAACTATAACTATTTACTGGCGACCGCCAGTAGATAATATATATATATATATATATATATATATATATATATATATATATATATATATACTCACACAATGTCGAAAGATGAGACGCACACTCGGGAAATAAACGTATTTGGTTTACTTCCCGAGTGTGCGTCCTCATCTTTCAACGTTGTGTGGGTATACTTTTGCCGGGAGGCTTCACCGGCGCGACGCACCACCTGCTTACGGGCCCGGACTCCAGTAAAACAAAGCTCTTGTTTGGATATATATATATATATATATATATATATATATATATATATTACAAAAGAAACCACACTGCACTTGCAGCATGAAAACAGGCCACTCCAAACGTGCTCAGTTATTTCTTTATTTGAGGCAAAGAAAGGCAAGCAGGCATTACGCGTTTCAACTCGGATGAGTCTTCGTCAGATGCCACTGTATTTTCAGGTGGGTTCGTTAGCATTTTAAATAACGTAGCTCAGACATTGAAAAAGGACAAGGTCCACTTTGTTCCAAATTTAAAGAGGCAGTCTATTTTTTCTTTCTTTCATAGTTCGTTTTCAATGTCTGAGCTACTTTTGCTATCATTTTGGGTCCGTGCTCCGTTTCTTTGGGACGAGAGGTACGCCAGAGGGCGAACGGAGTTGCCAAGAATATATATATATATATATATATATATATATATATATATATATATGCTCCCAAACACGGCTCAATTTGCTGGATATATTGGCGTTTCTCAGGCCGTGCGATCCTGAAAAAGGCAGAGCCTCGCCGTGTTAATATTCCCAAAATATACTTGAAGCCAAGTCCGGTCGCACTCATGGGTGAGTTACAAATCCTTTATTTTCATGCTTTCATATATTCATATAAGCTCAGGGCCATACATCGTATGGCCCTGGCTTGTAATGAATTTATGAAAGCATGAAAATAAAGGATTTGTAACTCACCCGTGAGTGCGACCGGACTTGGCTTCAAGTATTTTTTGGGAATATATATATATATATATATATATATATATATATATATATATATATATATGCATATATATATATGCAGCTGTTGATAATCACCTTGGCCCAGCAAATATGTGAAGAGGGGGTCTGTGTTGCAGAGATAGCCGGACTCTGCATAAACATCGCAACGAAATCCCAGAGCATCCACACCGCAACGGCGCAACACCAGGGCACAGACTCCAACAGCAAAGGTATAGACGTGGTTTATTCACACATCAAGGTCCAAATGACGCGTTTCGGCCGCCAGACATGCGGCCTTGATCACATTGTGCGCTGATATAAAGTGAGTGACTTATATGCACATGCATGCAGTAGTGTTTTTTCTATTTCGTTACAACATGAGTAGGCATTTTACTACTTGTTTCCCGACAAGTCATAAGGCGCTCCTTAACTCCTGGCAGTAAGTCAAATAGTGATGACATTGTAACAACAGTAAACATAATGAACAGACTTACAATGTCAGAGAAATCGTAGAATAACTTGAAGGAGTGACTTAGCATAGACCCCCTATGTTGGTGATATTTGTCTGAAACCATGTAACAATGCTGCCACAGTGGCGAGTTTCTAAAATGTGAAGGCCTAATTGGCCTATGTACTGGCTGCCATGGGGCGGGCGGCGGATGAGACTCATGTGGGATTTATCGGCTGTAGTTAATCATGACTTCGCCCGCTGAGGCTCTACGGATGATGTTGGACGCTCGGCACATCGTGCGTTTAGGAATATGCGAGGAGCCGCAGACAGTGATGAAGCCAGCCGCGTTTGCAAGTGAGTGGGAGAACAAATTGCACGTTGCGAGGGGATATGTAATCCGCTGGCCGTGGGGTACTCAGTATTCATAGTGAATATGCCTAGGTGGAATTACCCATACTACTGCTAAAAATAAGTGCAATCTATAAGGTTGTGGGGAAGACGTGAAGTGTCAAGGGGAAAGTGAAGCAGTGTGTGCGTTTTGAATAAAAAGATAAAGCACCTATGGTGTCTTGAGAAAAACATCTTACATAATGTTCATTGGAAGTGCTGAGTTTAAAAGACGTGAAAGATCAAAATGGGGCAACTATCTAAATATAACTTGAAGCAAGAGTCACATTAAGTCACGCCTCCAGCCGGAGGCGACAGGAGCTCAAGTGTGATTGATGGGTCTATGTCACAAGGGAACAAGGAAAATACTGAAGCTCTGTAGTACTAGTGAGTCTCTATGTGTGAGTAGAGAACAATAATATACATTGCAAGCACATAGAGGTAAAAATCAGGCGAAAATTAAGATTAATACAGGAAGATAAAGGCTAAAATATGCTGCTGGTGACCCAGACACATCATTGTATACATCCATCCTGACTTGATCAATAAATCTGATTAGAAAATCATAATGCATATGACGAAAAGACTACTTTGCACAAATGCAGAATTATACATGTAAGCATTTTGACTATATCTATAATGAGAATCATCATCATTGTATACATCCATACTGATTTGATCAATAAATCTGATTAGACAATCATAATGCATATGACAAAAAGACTACTTTGCACAAATGCAGAATTATACATGTAAGCATTTTGAATATATCTATAATGAGAATCAGGAAGCTCACTAACCCACACCTGGTTGGTGAATATGTGTGAGGGATGCGTGGTAGTGAAATGTAAGTACTCTACCCTTTCTACAGAAAGTTATGTAAATCCTCACTCGTGTTAAGACCTGCTGGTGCTTTGGTGTTGATTTCTAGGATGTATCTTCTTTCCAGTTGGCGGAGAAGCCTCTCTCGATTGCCACCACGTCTTAATGGGGGTATGCAGTCAATGACCCAATAGTGGAGGTGGTCAAGGTTGTTGTTGTGTACCTCCTTGAAGTGCCTGGCTACAGAGTAGGAGGGATCGTTATTCACGATAGCTCTTAAGTGTTGAAAAATGCGGAGGTGTACTTGTAGCTTGGTGCTGCCGATGTAACGCAGATGACACGTGCATTCTAATGCGTAGACCGCAAATTCGGTTCTGCATGTCATCCTTTGTTTGATGATAAGTGGTTCTCTTCTAAAGGTGGCATCTATCTGAGTGGTATTCCTGCCAAACTCGCATGCCCTGCAGCTGTTGCATTTGAAGAAACCCTTAAGGTCCGACAGCCAGTTAGACTTAGTAATGATTTCAGGACTGTTTCTCACTAAGGCATCATGCATGGAAAATGCCCGTCTATTTGTGATTTCGGGACGCTTAGCTACTAGGGGGCCCAGAGTAGGGTCAGATTTAATAATCCCCCAGTGCTTGTTGATCATAGATCTGATGGCTCGTTCTTCTGTGTTGTATGTGATAATGAGCCTGGTACTGACTGTGCCTGGGTTGTCTGTCTCTTCAATTGTGTTGGTGTTGGTGTCTAATGTGGGTATCCCTGTGAGGAGTTCTTCCCTGGGTATGGCGTTGGCCCTGTTGGTAGCTGTCATAATGCTGCGTTTGGAGTACCCACGTGCCCTGAATCTATGAAAGGCCTCATCTTGACAGACTGATAGATCTTCAGCAGAGCTGCATATTCTGCGTAAGCGCAGCATTTCTCCATAGGGGATGCTTGCAATTAGGTGTCTAGGGTGAAAGTTTGAGGCATGCATGGTGGAGTTGCCTGCGGTGGGCTTCCTGTGTAGCTTAGAGTGTAGCATGCCGTTAGATATGTAAAGTGTGACATCCAGGAATTCAATCGAGTCTTTGCTGATGTTAGCAGTGAATTCCAAATTGAGATTGTTGGTGTTGATCTCTGTGATGAAGGCCCTAGCACTCTCAGCATTGCCTTTCCAGATAACGAAAACGTCAACTATATATCTGAGCCAAGTGACTATGTTGTTGTTCCAAAAATCAGAGAGACCAGCCATGAGAGCCCGCTCCTCCCACCAACCTACATGAAGACATGCGTAGCTGGGTGAAAAGCAGGCCCCCATGGCCACCCCCCTGAGTTGTTGATAGACAATTTTGTTACACATAAAATAGTTGTGACATAGACACCACTCAATGAGGAAAAGAATACATTCATTGTGCTTAAAACAGTGGATTGGCTTTTACCCAGGAAGTATTTGCAGGTCGCTAGACCATCTTGGTGACTGTGTGATTGGAAGTACCTGGTTGATTGCATGAGTGTACGGGTAGTGTCTGGATGATTGGAAGACTGTACGGGTAGTGGTTGAGTGATTGCATAAGTGTAGCAGAAGTGCGTAAGTGCATGTATGAGTACATGGCTAGTGCCTGAGTGATTGCATGAGTGCATGGATAGTGTCTGGGTGATTGAAGGAGTGCATGGGTACTGCCTGAGTGATTGAGGAAGTGCATGGGTAATGTCTGGGTGATTGTATAAGTGCATGGTTAGTGCCTGGGTGATTGCAGGAGTGCATAGATAGTGTCTGCGTGATTGCATGAATGCAGGGCTAATGTCTGGGTGATTGGAGGAGTGCATGGGTAATGCCTGGGTGCATGGAAGAGTGCATGGGTAGTGCCTTGGTGCATGGAGGACTGCATGGGTAGTTTCTGTGTGATTGGAAGACTGAATAAGAAGTACCTGGTTGATTGCATGAGTGTACATGTAGCGTCTGGATGATTGGAAGACTGTATGGGGAGTGGTTGAGTGTTTGCATAAGTGCAGCAAAAGTGTGTAAGTGCATGTATAAGTGCATGGCTAGTGCCTGAGTGATTGCATGAGTGCATGGGTAGTGTCTGGGCGTTTGAAAAAGTGCATGGGTACTGCCTGAGTGATTGAAGAAGTGCATGGTTAGTGCCTGGGTGATTGCAGGAGTGCATAGATAGTGTCTGTGTGATTGCATGAATGCAGGGGTAATGTCTGGGTGAGTGGAGGAGTGCATGAGTACTGCCTGACTGATTGAAGAAGTGCATGAGTACTGCCTGAGTGATTGAAGGAGTGCATGGGTAATGCCTAGGTTATTGTATGAGTGCAGGGGTCATGTCTGGGTGATTGAAGAAACGCATTGGTTATGCCTGAGTGATTGCATGAGTGCATGGGTAGTGTCTGGGTGATTGTAGGAGTGCATGGGTACTGCCTGAGTGATTGAAGAAGTGCATGGGTAATGTCTGGGTGTTTGCATAACTGCATGGTTACTGACAGGCTGATTGAAGGAGTGCATAGATAGTGCCTGGGTGATTGCATAACTGCAGGGGTAATACCTGCGTGATTGCATGAGTGCAAGGGAAATGTCTAGGTGATTTTGTAAGTGCATACGTAGTGCCTGGTTCATTGCATGAGTGCATGGGTAGTGCCTGAGTGATTGAAGGACTGCATAGGTAGTGCCAGTGTGATTGCATGAGTGTAGGGGTAATGTCTGAGACCATGGAAGACAGCATAGGTAGTGCCTTGGTGCATAGAGGAGTGCATGGGTAGTTTCTGTCTGATTGGAAGAGTCCATAAGAAGTAACTGAGTGATTGTATAAGTCTACGGGTAGCGTCTGGATGTTTAGAAGACTGCATGGGTAGTGGTTGAGTGATTGCATAAGTGCAGTAGAAGTGCGTACGTGCATTTATGAGTGTATGGGAAGTGCGTGAGTGATTGCATGAGTGCATGGGTAGTGTCTAGGTGATTGGAGGAGTGCATAGGTGCTGCCTGAGTGATTCAAAAAGTACATGGGGAGTGTCTGGGTAATTGCATAAGTGCAGGGCTAATGTCTGGGTGATTAGAGGACTGCATGGGTACTGTCTGAGTGATTAGATGAGTGCATAGGTAGTTCTTTGGTGATTTTATAAGTGCATGAGTAGTGGTTGGCAATTGGAGGAGTGTACAGATAGTGCTCGGATAAGTGGAGGAGTACAAGGGTAGTGCCTGGGTTATTTCTTGACTGCAATGGTATTGCTTGTGTGACTGCATGTGTGCATGGGTACTGGCTGGGTGATTGGAGGAGTGTATGGGTACTGCCTGGATTATTGCATGGGTACATGGGTAGTGCCTGGATGATTGGAGGAGTGCAAGGATTGTGCCTGGGTTATTACATGAGTGCATGGATAGTGCCTAGCTGATGGAATGACTGCAGGGGGAGTGTCTGGGTGATTGGAATACTGTATAGGTAATGCCTTGATGATTGGAAGATTGTATGGGTAGTGCGTGGATGGTTGCATGAGTGTAGCAGGAGTGTCTGAGCGCATGTATGACTGAATGAACACTGCCAGAGTGATTCGAGGAGTGCATGGGTAATACCTGGGTGCATGGAAGAGTACATGGGTAGTGCCTGTGTGATTGCATGAGTGCATAGGTAGTGTCTGGATGATTTTATAAATGCGTAGGTACTGTCTGAGTGATTGATCGAGTGTATGGGTAATGCCTCAGACATTTTATGAGTGCAGGGGTAATGTCAGGGTTATTGGAAGAGTGCATGTGTAACGCGTAAGTGATTGCATGACTGCAGGAGTAATGTGTGGGAGATTAGAGGAATGCATAGTTAATACTTTGTTAATTGCATGAGTGTAGGGGTAATGTCTTCCTGGTTGCAAGAGTGTAGGGATAGGGCCTGGGTGATTTGAGGAATGCATAGGTAGTGCCTGAGTGATTTTAAAACTTGAAGGGTTCTGGCTGGGTGATTGCAAGAGTACAGGAGCAGGACCTGGGTGATTGGAGAACTGTATAAAAAGAGCTTGGGTGATTTTATAAGTGTATGTGTATTGCCTGAATGAATAGAGCACTCTATAGATACAAGGGTAGTGTGTGGGTGATTGTATCAGTGCAGGCATAATGTTTAGGATATTGGAGAAGTGTATATGTACTACCTGGGTTATTGGAAGAGTGTATGGATAATGTCTAGCTGATTGTATGAGTGTATAGATAGTACCTGGGTGATTGGAAGAGTACACAGGTAGTGTCTGGGTGATCTTATAACTGTATGGATACAGGCTAGGTAATTGGAGAAATACATGGATAGTGCATCAATGATGGCAGCAGTGTGTGAATAGTGCCTAATTGTATACATCTGTGCATGGGTAGTATTTGATAAAATGGATGAGTGCAATAAAAGTAACTGTAAACATTACTTCATAATATTATGCTTATTACATTATTTCATCTTACCTTGTTTATTGAAGTAGATATCAAACTCATTGAAACTATTTTACAGTTGTTTCATTGTAAACTAAATTTAAAATATTTTCAAACTTTAGTATTACTTTCTGTAAATGAGAAGAAAAAAAACTGTTATTGCATAAAATATTATAGTTTTAAGAACACAGCATAATTTTAGAATTACATAACATATTCAGTTTCCCTTTTTTGCTGTTTTTAGATTCTATTGAATTTCACCATACACAGTGATTTCAATGTTGATCATCATATAACAGCGGGGGAAAAAATACAATCAGTAAGATTGTAAAAAAAAAAAAAATCTGTGTTGAAAATATTTACAAGTTCAACTATCTGTTTACCTATCTACAGTTTCTAAATTACATTCTTCAACTACATTAAATGATCTACGTCTCTGAAATACATTTTCTAAAATATACACTCATTTACATCGCGTATGATATAAAGAACAAATATATAAACTACTTGTTTCAAACACAATTTTGCAAATGCAATAAGAATTAGCACAAACAATAATCCAAACAGTAATTCTCCACATTTTCCCAATAGGCCGAATAATGTTTCTAAATCTATTTGCATTCTAAATATCCAAAATTAACTCGTGTTCACATCTTCCCAATAGGCCGAATTATGTTTAAAAACTTTGGCATCAAAAATATCAGATATGAATTTGGTAATTCGTAAGGCTACTGACATTTGAATTCCAAATGGGCATCATTACAATGTTTCCATCCTTTATTGCACTTTAAATACACAGTATAGTGTCCAGATGTTGTAGTAGGTCCATCATGGAAAATAATAGCCACTGCTTTAAAAGTTCTTCCTGAAATTGATACTTGACTTGCCACAACATTTTTAATTTTGGTTTCCGATTTTCTTCCATCTGCTCTACAACGTTGTAGCATTAAAATGACATATTGTCCAAATCTTTCTATAAATAATGCTGACAACATTTCTGATTTACAATGAGAACATTTCATATCTTGATTAGCGGTTTTTATTAATTTGTTAAAAGACACTGATTTGCAATCTGATATTGTCAAATATATGAATCGTTCAGTGTCTATTTGAGTGGTAGAAGAAAATGAGCACTCTTCACATTTATGATCCCATCTGTAACTTAGCCCAAACAAATTTTCAATTTCAATCCACTGCAAGCATAAACATAAGACATTCTTGTGCATCTTGTTGTATATTAAGTGTAAATTGCGAAGAACCAGTGCATATATCCAAAAGATGCCGAATGCCAGAAGCAGTATGGATTTTAGTTCTATCACTTACCAACTTTTGAAAAATATGATGTAATAAAGAACAGAATCCTTTTTCTCGATTTTCCATCATTTTATGATAAAGATCTTATAGATAAAAGACAACATTTAGAATTACATTAGCATAGCAGTTGATACCTGAACTCTTTTCTAACTGGTATCCTACAATATCATCAACAGAGTCCATTTTCATTTTCTTGGCAGCTTCATGCTTCTCTTTGATTGTTTTCTTTTTTTCAATCTCACTAGAATGTTTGTCATATTTCCGTTTTGGACATAGTATTTGTTTTTCATATATGGGATATTCACCTAAGTTAGGAGCATAAACTCTCCTTAACCGATTATACTCTTTTACACAATTTACATCAGCACTAACCTTTTTCTCATCAAAATCAATCAAATACAAACCAGATAATGTTCTTACTCGAGACAATGCAACATATGCAATGCCCTCTTTAAACACTGTACTTCCAATATTTACCAAAGCATTGTCAACACAAACCTTAAGATTTATGAATGGTCACTGCATACGGAGGGAAACTAGCCATCTAGCCTTCCGGAAATCATTGAAGACCTTGCTCTTCCCTTAAGTGTGCTGTGCTGTCCCTCTCTGCTTCTGTCTTAGCGCTGGGATGCCCCAGGGTAGCCATGCGCTCAATAAATGTTGCTTCATTCATTCATTCATTCATTCATTCATTCATATGCTAAAGAAAGAGGAAACTGTTTTCTACAAACATACAATTCTTTTACAAGCAAAAAACAAACAGCACAATGTCCGATCTGTTTTACCTCGTCAATCTGATCAAATTTAATCTTCAAAAATTCAATTCCATCTCTGTTCTGATAATTAACAAAATCAACAACTTTTCCCATTGCTCCATTTACTAAACCTTTTTTGTGAGAAGTTGGCCTGGTATATGCTGTTCACTAATTAAAGTGGACACCTTGCACCAGAACAATTCGACTCTTATGGTTGGTAGGTTTAAGACAACCTTTATAGAAAGCTATCCTAGTGGTAGCTGTGGAGAGCAGCCTTCAGGCTAAGTCTTGGAGGAATGTAAAGCAGCTTGTTTTACCACACAATCTCTTGAATCACCAAATGAAAAGACACCACACAGGTATATATATCAAATATATATGTATTTATTAATAAACAACTCTCTACTAATCTCTTTATGAGATTAGAAGTCAGGAACATATGTACAAATCAGATGTTATCAAAATAAGTTAGCACAATCAAATATCACAATCTTAGTTTGGCTAGACCTAGGTCTAGAGCAGTTAGAATCGAGGGACCCCCAAGAACCACCCCAGGTAGTTGTAGGAGACCCACAGGGGACGGACGCAGTGTCCTGGCACCGGTGCGAGTCCTGTGCGAGTCTATGCGTACAGACGCGATTGAGATTTCAATGTTAAAGGTCCCTTGCGTGTTCGAGGCGAACACACCGATCGGTCCTTGTACGAGTCGAAGGACGCGGTTACAGATAGAGTTGCAAGGGAGATGGACGCGCTGTGTCTAACACAGACGCGAACCTTGTACGAGTCAGCGCAATGGAGATTTCAATGTTACAGGCCC